>VZTX01011992.1:296923-422552 GCA_013400915.1 Pardalotus punctatus
AAAAAAGGAAAAGAAAATAGAAGTCCATTCAGTGTAAGACTCTCATTTGGTTCCCACTGGTTGGAATCTCTCACATGCCACAGCAATAGGGCCATAAACAAACACACACACACATTTCAGGCTGGGTTTAAGGGGAGGACCTGACTTTTTGGCTTTACTCAGACATATTTCTTATTGGGGTGTTTTGCTTATACAAAGATTAAGTCCCAAATCTGGTATTGAAACTTGACAGTCAAGGACTGCTTTCAGTCAGGAGATACTGTATCTGGGAAGATGCTCAAAATCTCACAGTCCTAAAAATTTGCTTTAACTTGTCAGTAGTATTTGATTAGTTCAACCATCACTGCCAGTTGATATCATATATCTTAGATACAGACACAAATATGCCCAGAAAATCCCATAAAATTTATGCTAATACTCAGGCTGAAAATATAAAGACCACATTAAGGGGGAAAAAAATAGTGTGGGCACTTGTCAAGGTTATTAGTTAAAAAAATCGATATACAATACATTTGTGAAGGGAACGTGTGTTTTACTGTGTTATTATTCAGCCTTTTCAACAATTCACATTTTTAATGGCACTTGCAATGTCTGCAGTACAACCAAACAGGAGTTTAGCTTTGGTTTAAGGGTGCCATTCTGAGGTTCAAAAAGGAAGAAGGTAATCTATAGAAAGATCAGCTAAAGAGAGGGAATAAAAATAAAAATATGAAAATCAACCAAAGCTGTAGAGAGAGCTGAGTTTTGAAAGAAAATGGATGTGGTTCCTCTAGCCACATGCCCTGCCTGGTATGTAGACTAATCTCCAAGAGCAAAATGCAGTCATTTGAGAGCCCTGCTCCTTCACTTGTCGTTTCAGATAATCCGTAGCTTGTATTTTCCCAGCTCTAAGCTGTCCCTTGCCCGTGCTGCCACCAAATGTCAGAGCACCACCTTCAGAACCCCTACCCCCCTTTGAGCATTCCACACCCCTGCAGCTCATGGATGACCCCAAATCACGTGGAAAGCAAGTCCTGCAAACCCCACTGGCAACGCCTGGTTTGCCATGGGGTTGTGCCCTCAACAAACTTCCTAAACCCTTTGGTGGGATGGGGTCTTTTTGGGTCTCACACTGTGATCCATTTGCTGGCATTGCTGTCTATTCCATCATTTCCCTGCTGGTGGCTGCACACAGCAGCACTGGGATGAAAATTTGACATTTGGGTGTGTCAGCCCCCAGCTCCAGTGCAGGAAACCTCAGAGCACTGGAGTTTCCATCGCAGTGACCAGTGACACTGAGGGAGATCTCCCCTGGAGAAAGTCCTGCACAGCATTGTTAACTGATCCCTACCATCTCCCTCACACCAAAACCATTGCAGAAGAGCTGGGTGTGCACAAAACATTCCCAGTAGGCTTAAACCCTGGGAAATTTGTTGAACTCACTCATCCCAATAGACATTTTACTACTGAGAGATCTGAAACAGAGTCCTGTGTTTGAAAAAGGAAAACTCCTCACGCAAACACTAGGAAAAGACAAACTGACCAGTGTCATTATGCTTCTTTTTCAAACTTGAAGTACCTTTGTATAAAATGTGAAGACCCCTCTTTTTTCTTTTTTTTAATGGTTATGTTCATCAAAAATATTTTTCTGATCATAGTCTTCAATAGGAAAAAGAGGAAAAAACAGACTCAGTTCTCCACATACACCAGCACAGTTCTTCATCACAATATCCCTTTGTGAGGGCTGTTCTCGTGACTGACAGCACAAACATGAATTTGTACACTGAAAGGTGTGTGTGTTTCACAAGCCACAGCCTCTCTGATCACCAGTGCACAGACACAGCAGCATTCTTGGGGCAAACAGCTTCTTTCAAAGTAAGCACACTCAGTTTAGAGCAGCGATCGAACACAGAGATGGCATAAAACCCCTGGAACTTCTATGAAATAGCACAACAAAAGCCTCAACCCCTGTGAAGCAATAATTTACTCATCCAGGTGGATTTTTGTGAGTCATTCCTCTCTGCCTTGCTAGGTTTAGGACCTCCATTGTCCTGCCTGGACTCAATGCATGGTCCTTCACCTCCAAGAGTGTTTAAACAAATCAAGGAAAATGTCAGCTAAGCAAATCATTACATTTTGTCTGCAATGGATTTCTAAACAGCCTCTGCTGGATCCATCCAGTGCTAGCGCTGATGAATTAGCAAGGATATAGTCAGCAAAAAACAGCTTGTGTGCTTTTCTCCTCCTCTGCTGGAGGAGCCTGGCATGCCCTTCTAACAGAAAATTTAAGCTGTGATGTTACAGTGCCTGAGCATGGGTTGCTTATTGGAGTGCCCATTTCCATGGAGTCCAAGCACAAATAACTGATCAACTTAAGCTCAAACACTGAACATCTCTGTGTGCACCCAGAGTGCTGCTTATTCCAGCCCTCCAAAATGACAATTCTCTGACCTGGGGGCATGCTGGAACAACCAAGTACTGCTAACTTAAACCTCAGCCTGTGCCAGAAAAAGAAAAAAAATTCTGTGCTTTGGCACACTGGGTCATATTCATTCTTGTGTAATTCCAAAAAGTCCAAAGAGTTAAGCGAGGGATGAACTATCTAATTGTTTCTGCGAAAAAGATCCAGCACCCTTGAGGAGTTGAGGGATGGTACATCACGAAGGCACGCAGAACAGTTCAAAGGTTTGGAAAAGTGGTCAGACAGTGACGCCATGGCACCAGGGAAATTTCTATCCTCACCAGGGAAATTTCTATGCTCTCAGTTGCTGTTTGAAACTGGAAGTACAAAAATATGCAGTGGTACAGAAAGGACAATCCTTTTGGCAGCCAGAAAGAGGTATCATGTCCAAGGTACTCGTATGTTATTCACTGCCAATACCTGCTACAGACTTCAGTGACAGAGATGTTAGTTTTGACTTAGCATATTCTATCAGTGTGATCTGAAACAATAATTACTCTGATGGGATTATAATTACAAGTACTTTTAAAAGTCATTAAATTTAGCTGAATCAACTATTCCGTATGGGAAAAGGAATGATTTTAAAGAGAGAATATTTCCCCTCAAAATGCAGCTGAAAGCTCCCTAAGAAGTAGACCACCTGTTTACAGATCAACATACTTCTGCCAGACTCGCTCGGAGGTGACTTGTAAACAAAGAGTAGGAGCAGGCAGACACAGCCCAAGCATCGAGACCTGCTGGGCCTGATCATTCTTTCATTTGGGGCCAAAGAAATAGTCAGATACCCCCAGGGGTTTAAAAAAGGGACAAGAAAAGAGCACAGAGGAATTCCCACCCAACTCTTACCCTGCCACAGAGCACCAAGGCTGCCCAAGCACCAGGAAGGGCTTGGCAGACTTTCTGCAACTCACAGAAATTAAATGTCTGTGCAGAGGGGAAATTACATTTGTCTTACAGTACTAAGATTCTGTCCTCTCTGTAATTCTCTCTACTTATTTATTGCAGAGTAACTTCAGCTTTCATCCTCATAGTTAAAGCACCCTTTATTTTCTTCTTTCTGTTTTTGCTTCCCTCTTTACTCTGGACTAATGACTGCAGAACAAAAATACCAAATACTTGGTATTTTTACTAAGACAAATAACTTCAGGATACATTTTACTGTACAAAGGGAAAAGCCCATTCTGAACTCTGCTTTTGACTTGATTGATCTTCCTCTTTTTGTTGTGTGTTGTGTATACATACATTAATCAAGGTAAATATCTGCCTTCCAACTTCAAATCTGTTATTAACATTTTTTTATTGTGTAATTGCTCTCCAGTAAGCTTCTCTGCAATCTAATTTTAGATGTTTTATCTTTTTTTTTCTTCCCCATTTACAGTCAGATCTTTTATCAGAATTATGTGTATCAGTGTCCGCAAATCTACATTTTAAATAAATTGAAGGCTCTCAAGATCTAATACAGAGAGGAATTGGACAATGATTCTCTGTCCCATTTTCATACTTCAAAAATATGTTCATATTCATATCATTTTAATTGTGCTGCTAACTCAGAGTGTTTTAGGATTCTGTCATATAGCTGTTCTGTTCTTCCCCTTCTTGCTGTTTCTAACACTGCTTCTATTTCCATTCTTGTCAAAAGCCTTTTCATAGTCCAAAAATCTGTACACAATGTTTTGTAATATTTGGCAGACTTATCTGAAACCTAATTCACCACCTTCTTGTGATTCATGGGTCATAAATTATTTCATATGTAATGTACCCCAAAGGGTAAGAAATTCTTTGTATTAAATTTCAACCAGATACTTTAAGGGAGAAGGAAAAAAAAAAAAAAAACAGGGAAAAGGTTATTTTTGAGACACTCTGCAAAGATCTGACCTCAATATATTGTCTAGTGTGTTGTCTTCCACAAATGGCATCTCAGTATCCTTTACGAAATATGAGATTTCAACATGCTACAAGCAAAAACACTCTGCTGTAGTGTGGGCTTGCTATGGACAACTTTAAAGGAAAGGAGGAATACAAAATATGAAACACTGGATCAGACGAGTGATGCATTAAATCAGTCCTGTCTCCAGTGATTGTTAAACTGAAAGGGTCTGCACCAAAACAATTCAAAAAACAAGAATACCACCCAATTCTGACTTGTTGCACACAGCCAAATATATTATTGTGACTGACCCCAGTAACAATGAGCTAGTGCCTCAGTGAGTGAGTTTCAATAATCAAAGGAAATAATTAACAAAACAATAAAGATCATTATAACTTCCTTTATGTAAATGACTTCCAAATGTAAATAGATCAAAGCTCAAGCTAAAATTAAGCAATTTCCCTAGTCCTCCTGCAATACTGGAAAGGAACAAACATATATGGTTTGTTTACAGCTACAAGGATTATCAATGAAATATTAGTTTGTTTTTTTATTAGAAAAATAGAAATGTGAACAATTCTCAAAGTGCTCTTCATATGTTCCTCATATCTGCAAACCCATTTATTTTGATGGGACTATTTCCAAGGATACCCATACATGTAAATCTCTGTTCTCACACCTTGGTGTTTTTAGGATGTCCAGAGAACAAATTGCAGATTCTTATTTTTTAATGAATGGGCCCTTTGAAGTAGAGCATCTGAAAGAAACATTCTTACAAGAAATCAGGTGCACACAAACCCTGTAGATGTCAAGGACAAAACACTTTATTTTGTACAGAATTTATCTTTTGGTTCACTAAAGTCAAAACACTTCTGTTCATCAGAACTTTTAAAAAGGACTGTTTCATAATATGAATCCATTTGGATTATCTGACCAAAGATAAGACTTCAATGGACTTACTATATCATTCACCACTGTACCAGTGCCACAAAAGGGAATTACAATTAATTGGATTATGTTGGTCTCCACCCGCTGATTGTAGAAGAGAAAGTCTGAAACTGTAACTATTTCAAACGGACCATATCTCTCATCAACCATGGGATTTGGGCTTTAATTTACCAATAAAGCTTAATTTCTTCTCTATATTCTCTTCTGGTTAGGAAGAGGTCATTTAAACACTTTTTTCAAGTTATTCAAAAAGAAAGGACAGTTTTGTTAACTACTTTCAAACTAGTGCTATAATACTCGCACCTTGCTTTTAGGAATTACTTATTTTTTCCTATGAGCAATAAAGTGAGTTGCCTTGAAAAATCTAAGACAGAAGAACACAGGACTGCATTTGGGTCATAAGAATAATTCAGGTTTCACCTCCCCTGGTTCAGTTCATGAAAATTTGGCTGAAATTGTTACCTAACACAACAATTTGATATCAGTTACAGAGTGGACAGAGAATATCACTTCACATCACGTACCAACATGAGGTAGTGAGAGTTTTCCATGGCAAAGCACCACATTAGATGTAGGCTTGTCTGTATGAAAAGTTACACCGGGAAAGTCAAAGGTACAAATGTAAATTTGATAAAATTTGATATAAATTTAAATTATAAATTCTATTAGCTTGGAAATAGCCATGTTTTCCTATGCAGGTAACTTCAACTATGTTAATTAACATGATGTACATGCTGAACCCCAACAATAATACCATTCTTATTTTATATGTCCATAAGTGTGTGTATATATATATATATATATATATATATATATATACATACACACACATAAGCAGATATATGGACACATCCAAAAATGTTTACATATTATATTTTTGTTCATGACTCTGCCTCAAAGCGGTTAGGATATTTCTTCACTACCCTTACTGGAAGGTTATTTCAGTGCCTAATTCCTTCTAGTTGCCAGACTAAATTATTCAACTTCATATACTTTTAAAATAATTATTAATATCAGTAATGCTTGCTTTGATTTTATTTTTCTTCAAACTTTCACGTTCGGTTTAAGGAATAAAAAGTCCTCAGTCAACTTACTTCAAAACCATGTTGCTTAATTCACATTTGCATTACTTTTTGCTAATATCTGAAGCTCTAATTCCGTTCCCTGGATATTAGCTGGGACTAGCTATGCTGTTAAAGATAGGAATGCTTCTAAGTGCTTACTGAATCAGGGCATATGAGATGATAATTGTATGTGTTTAAAACAAAACTTTAAACAGGAGGGGATTATATAAGTTGCTAAAACAAATATATCTTCAAGTGCACTGAAGGACTTTCAAATGTTAACGAAATGTCCTTTGATAATAATAGTGCTAATAATAACATGAATTTTCAAATATTTTTATGCGTTTTGAGAATCACGTGTTATCCTGAATGTGGAAGATTCTCGCTAAGCGCACTTTTCTCATACAAATTAATCAACTTCAGGGCTCCATCCTCTCTGAAGCTACACCAGTGGATCGTGTCCTGATCCAGGCGTGGGTTATCCTGCACGTTTCAGCTTCTCTTGCACAGTGCTGGCTTACAAACACTGACATTTTTGTGACAGCAAAAAATAACTTTCATCCAAGGAATAGGATGCTTCTGCAGATGTGGAAGCCTGAAGTGTCTGATCAAACGTGTTCATGGAATCCATGGAATCACATGACTGGTGGAATAAAGAGCTGCATACATGGCAACATTTGAGATCAAGCCCAGGCCGTTTTGACCAAAAGTTTGGAATTTTGAGGCCAGTGTGGGCTTAAAATAATATCACCACCTCCCCTGCCACGTGCAACTCCACGTGCCATTCCATACCTTCTCCCACTGAGCCTCAGGAGATGCACAAACACCCCGGGGCACATGTAAACACGCCTGGCAGCGCCTGTGGCTCCTCCTTGGCAGGGAAGGGGTGCGATGAAATTTGGGTGACTCACGGCACGATGTTTTCCATTTCCCACACAGCCTCACGTGTGAGAAGCCGACAGCGGCGTCTCCTGAATCCACCGAATCCTCGCTAACCTCACACCTTTCCCTCCACCGCACGTGCACATCCACGCTTGGCATTTTCATCTGCTCTGTGGTAGAACCCAGAGCAGATTTGCCACACTGCCCATTGATTTGTGCCTCCCTGTGTCTTTTCTGGGGTTTATCTGATGTGTAAAATTCGAATTGTAACGCATCCAATTCCTCTTATTCCACCTCAACTTACAGGCATATATTACAGGAGGGCAAGGGTATGCTTCGAAACCATTTTAGAACTTTATAGTACATGGATTTTTCCTGTTCTACAAATTAGTCTTGTGAATGGACTTGTAATAACAAGAGGATTTCAACATAAAATAAGAGATTTTCATGTCTTTGGTTCCTTGAGATGCATTCAGGTCCCTCCCGTGAGAAATATATTAAAATATTGATTAGATTAGAGCAACATTTCAAATAAATGGAGATTTATACTTCCTTTTGGATACAGAATCTTATAAAAAAGTTTCAAGGCATCACACAACAAAGCGGTTGACAAGAAAGATAGCATCTGCTTTCCTGGCTATTCAAGCTGAAGTTTTTCATTCTAAATGCAAGCAATGTTTCCAAAGTTAACATAATTAACTCACGACAATCCTGAAACATCATAATATAAGATACAGATGGAAATTCAAAGCTTTAAAAATGTCATATAACTGCAAGAGGATTACCATTTTTTAACAGCATGAATCTGAATACTAATTAAAACAGGTGGTTTTATTTCAAACACTTTTGCCCACTGTGGCATTACCGGGAGGGTTATTTATGTATTAATCTATTAGGAAGCATATATTGCTCGAAAATTGTGATATGCGATAATAATGAATTTAAGAGATAAAGGAATGACACTCTGTCCTTCTTCCTGAAACAATAAAAGATCAGTAGTTCAATTAGTTAATAATTTCCATGTGACTATTTGACAGATTCTACTAATTGTTAAGCTCCCACTAACTATTGCTTTACATAATTAATTATATTCAAACGTGAACAACAAAGACATGTGGGCCAGTTGCCCTTTTGACAATGTTTTTCGCAAACTGATTTGCTTACCAAAAATATTTTTAGAAAGAAAAGATACTAATCTGAAGTGGAAATACACATCAAAAAACGTTAAAACAGCTCTGCATTTTACCATGGTTATGAGAAAAAAATTTGGATTGTTTAACATATCATTTATGCTGCATGCATAATAGCTGAAGTCTTCTAGCAGAGATCTTTCATATTAATTTAGCATTGCATAAAATTCATAGTAACGGGTCCAAGGGTCAAGCATCATTCATCATTAGTTGAAGTGACATTTGCAACCCTTCATATAGCAGCTGCTTGAAAGGGGAAAAAAGGTATTCTTTGGGAGAATGGGGGGTAGCGCACAATCCCCGCTCTATCCGCGGAAGGGAAAACAAGGTGCCACTATGTCAGCGTGGTAATGTGCTTAAATTTGGTGATGTCATTCTTCCCTAACCCCCACGAGTCACAAGGCACAAGGCAGCTGCATTCCTGAACTTCGGAGTTCGGGTGGAGATAAGTAATAACTAGATGTAAATGAATTACATTACTGTGGTTGTGAACATAGCTCTGTGCATCTAAATTATGATTTATATCAGGATCCTATCTTGTTTTTGAGAGTTTTCTACTTGTTAACAAGGAAGCCCTTGTTCTCATGGCATCCTCCAGGCATAATAGTTTCTGGGAAGCCAAATAAGATCACTTTTGAAACTGCAAGACAGCATTCCAAGACTTTGCAGCAGAACACATTGGCCAAATTAGGACTTCTGAAGACTGTTAACTAACAAATAAAATCTTTTTTTTTTCTTTCTTTGTGGCATGTCTTCACTACTATAAAACATTAAGATCAGAACCGAAAATGTGAGCAATTAAAATGAAAATGTAATCATCTGCAAGAAAAGATAAATTTGTATTAAATGGCTAATACTTCACAGTCCTTTTGATATTACAAGTACTTTTTAAGAAAATATATATTTTATGTCACAGTAATTTTTATTATGTGAAACATGTGATCTCTTTGGAATTATGCACATTTATAAACCACAGTCATTAAAACAGCATGCGACACAAAGTAGTTTGATTTTGGAGCTTTGCTAATATTTGGTGATTTTCCTCAACTTTATACCTGAAATACATTTAATTTATTCATGGCACTAATTATCCACTAGTATTTAAAGCACTGGGATGACTACTAACCCAGACTACTACTTCTTTCTTAACAAATTTAATGATTTTTACAACGGAAACCAATGTTTTTTAAAGAGTCACTTAGAAGCACATGAAAAATGTTCAAGGACATTGCTTATTACACACTGCAATTCTATGAGCTGCTATAAATTAAACTCCCAGTCAAAACACTTCTACCAGTGAGAATTCCCTTTTCCATACTCTCCACATGTGTTAGGAAGGAGAGGGTGCACTGGTCTGGAGTCAAAATAAGGTGCAAAATAAGGATTTAATGGTGATATTTTGTTATAGCCAATATCAGCACTGGCCCTTCACATTGCACAGCAGCTGTGAGCCTCAGACCGAGTCCCAAAATGGTTTTCAAACCAGGTTGCTCATATATTATGCTATTTAAAATAAAATAGGGTGAGAAATACATCCCCAAACCAGACCAAAAAGCATTTCCAGATAGGGCCAGCATTGCCAGTCCATTACTTCCATGTCCTGTCCCTTTCCCCGGGGTTTTAATCACCATGCAGCCATTAAACACGCATGTAAGGATGTTATAGATACCAGCCAGGCAGAGTGGCTGTAAAAGGAATAGAACAGCAGAGGCAAGATGACTGGCAGATAGGGTTGCCACATCCCCCTTAAAGAGACTGCTCCTTTTCCACACCTTATGTCTCTTGTACCATAAAAATATGCATAGATGTATGTGGGAGCATCATAGCAGATTTCTTGGGATGCGTGCCATGCATCTGAGCTCCGAAGCTGGCTCAACGTTGTCACCATTAAGTCGCAGTGTACACAGCAACACTTCAATCTAATTTCAATTAGGGAAAAGTTACACAGAAACTTCTTTGAGAGTACACATGACCCTACACGTAAATACCAATTAAATTCAGTATCATCAGTGTCTTTGCAGTGAACATTGATATCACCAGCGAGAGGAAAGAATTTAAAATGAGGCAATGCTTGATGACATTACCTCCATCTACAAACTCTGCCTGTGTTAACTAGTACGTCAACGATTAGTAAAACAGTGGGATTCATCTGTGAAGAAACGGGGTGAAAAGTAGAAATGACATGAAATTTTCATTGCAGGCAGCTTTTATGTGACATAAGGTAGAACATTGCATTGCTGTGCAACAAAATGTTACCTGGTAAATGAATAAAAGCTTAATCTGCTGAGAAGTTACAGACACTAGCAGTGTTGGCAGTTGCGGCTAACAGGAGAAATAATTAAACTAACTAAAACTACTTCTCATACCAAGGACACTCTCAAACCAGCTGTTTACATTCCTAGATATCCCTGTGTCCTGAACACAGACAAATCTGTAGGAAAAGGGACTTTCAGTGTTGTTAAGTAAATTCAGTGAGATTGTGCCTGTTTACATGTAACTACTCAGGATACAGAGGCACAGCATTTAGGTTTGAGCCATTTCCTTTTGTTTGCCCATCTTTTATTTAGAAACAATGGGACAAAAAGTGTGGCCAGTTAGGACTTTACTTCTTGACAACCACTTTTCCATTCCAAAACTAGCAGATTACCCTAACATACAGATTACTTGACGGAGATATAAATGTGCCCTTTAAGCCCTTTCCACAAAGCCAACACCTCCCAAACCTGCAAGAAGACCAGGAGGAAAAGTCATCCTAAAAGTATTAAGGCTCCTCGCACACCACTGCTCATTGGTGACTGGGGAGATTTTACAGTCTTTCAAATCTTCTTTCAATCACAAGATGCCTTAAATGGACAGAAGGTCTTAAAATGTGCTCTCCATCTCCCCAGTTGAGAAAGATACATTGAAGGGGGAGGGAGGGGGATTCAGGCCACAACACAAAAAGCATTAATGCAAGGAACAGTGGGGTCTCTCCCTAATTTGACTTTCTCTACAGGTGGTCTGCAGCTGCATCCAAACAGGTTACACTGCCGCCTTCCCATGGGCATTACAACAAAGTAGGATCTGTATTCACAAGAATACATTTGCTGGCATGGGCTGATTCAGGTCTAAAAATAAGAAAAAAGCATTTTTCAGTATAGCCTGAGGTAACTCTGCGCCAGCAGAAGACAGTAGCACTCTTGTTTCACTGGCCGTGCGTGATGATAAAGGATATCAGAAACCTACTTCATGTGACTCACCGAGGTCCACAGCCAGATTCCAATTGATTCATTTTATTTGTATTAGTTTGTTCTCCATCGACCACACAACAGGCTAGACCAAATCAATAAGCAATATTCTGTTTTCTATTGACTCGGGGGGTAATTCGCAGCGGGCCCTGCAAGTGCTGTATCTGATTTTATAGCTCTGTATATCATCATGGAAGTGGCAGGGCTCAGAGACCACGGGGAGCAGGGAAAAATGGGAAAAAATTGCAAAGGCAAGGTGAGATATTGGCTTTTAAACTGGTGCACCAGGCAGAGGAGAGGTCTGTGCTGCGGGGGCAGAGGGTATTTTACCTCATGCCTTTGGTAGAGTGCAAAAATGCCGTAGGGATGAGATGAGGATGTAACTATTGTGCCACAGTTCCAGCCCAGGGACAAAGCTGCAAGGTGGTGCTGGCACCAGCACAAGGAGTTGAACCTGTGTACCTGTGAAATGGCCTTGGTGGGGTTTTTGAAGTAGATAGTGCATGTCTGCTTACATGGATTCCTGTACAGTTCAGATAAAACACACCATCCCAGAAGTTTTTAGCCATTTCTCCTATGTTTTCATTTTTTTATTCCCTAGCTTGTTCAAAGTACCCTGGGGGTGATATCTGCTCACTAGAAATCTCCAAATAACTCATCTTTGCATTTTTCATATTTTTTATTTTATGTCTTTTTAAGGGTTCTTCTTGCAAGTAGTGGATAAGTGGAAATAAAAGAGTTTTTGCTCAAAACTGTCCCACACCACTTTTTCCACATGATCTTGCTGACATACTCAATGTAAGAGCAGCACAGCTGTCGCTACCCCTGCACAGACACTGACTGTATTTTGATATCTCTTTTTTCCTCAAAACTTTTGAATCCTCCTTCTGCCCCTGGTCTCAGATTCCTTGAGCTGCTGTACCAAAGTAGAGAGCTGGCTTTTCAGTGTCTCCCATAATCTTGGCTTTTCTGCATGAGACAGAGAAAGCAGGCTGGGTACTGGGGTGGGCGTATGTAAGGAGTGGCAGAATACGGCCCAGTGTGTTCTTCCTATCAAATACACTTGACAAACTTTAATGAAAAGTCTTCTCTACTTCCTACTAACAGATGTTTCCAATTTTTTCTCTCTCAGCACTTTAAACCACCATCTTTAGTTTTCATGTCTAAGAGACATTATTATAGGATACATCATAATGATATACTGTACATTCATATACAGTATCCCATACAATGACTAGTTGATTTATAATTCAGATCCAATAAAGGGAAAAATTGATTTAACTGATGACTAGTGAAATACTAAATGCATTACAATGTTTGAAAAGAACATCCTTTTCTTGCAATGCAAGTGACATAATAAAATTAAATATGGATATAAGATAATGCCCATTATTATTAGGCAAGTGGAATCAAAGGGAAGAAAAGGAAGAAAAGCAATCTCTATGGATCAAGGAATGCTTAAACTTCCCCTTCAAATGTACAAAAGCATGAAGACAAATGGAAAAATTTTACAAATAAAGTAAATTCAAATAATCTTGAATTCCAGTATAAAGTTAGTTTTCCATTAACTGGTCTTTGTCCATCAGGACTTGCCACAGCACTGTCACATTTGGGTACAATATTGGGGGTAAATGTGAATTCCAGGGGTCATTAACCTTTGGGTTTTTAAACTCTGTGATAAATGTTTGTTTCCCTGAACCCATGTAGCAGAACAAAGACACGATTTAGCCCCACATCCAAGAAACTCCTGTGCTTGTCCTACATCTCACCCCTTCACCCTGCACAGCCCCGATCGAGGCTCATCCCCATTTCTCACCCCATCCCAGAATACTCACACAATCAATACCGAGGCGATGCAGCCACTAATTTCCATGTCTCATTGCAGAAGCTTTACGGCTGCTCCCCTTCTCCCTGTGCAGCTGTGTGGGCAAGGAGCCTGCCCGGGGGTGGTGGGGAGAGCACCAGCAGGTAGGAAGCACAAAGCCAAGGCACCACTGAGCTGCCTCGGTGTCTGGAGGAGCTCCTCAACATATTGAACATTTCCAGGTCAGAAATCGAGGCCAGGCACCTCAAAAGTAGTTGGGATTTTAACTTTCTTTAAGCATCTGCCGGAAGTCAGTCACTCCAGCATTTGCACATATCTTTGTTCTTCCAGATGGGTAAATTGCTTCTAATACAAAATAACTCCGAAAGCGGCTGTGATTGCTCATACAGACTTAGATTGATGGTCATTTTTTTATAATCCTAGTGCACTGGTTTTTCCCTGTAGGAACATGTGTATTTTGCTTCTGGAGAAGCAGTGGCAGGCAGTAATCGCTGCTGGAGCCAATGGAATTTATTACATTGAAAGAATCATACGGTCGTTATAACCAAAATAATACCCAAGTACTGGCACTAAGCTACACCTCATTTTACTGTTGCATCAGCAACATTTTAAAAGACTGTAGTGATTTCAGATATCTTACAGAAAACTTATTATATCTAAAAATTTTTCTGGGGTTTAACCTATATTAGGGAATTCAACAAAACATTATGAACCAGCTCAGAAAAATGCACCAGCAGAATCTGGGGGTCAGCTAATTTGTGCTTAAACACCTCCATTTGCATGTGCAAAAGTGGATAATTATGCTCCTAGTTGCCCATTCATGTGTACAGATGGGTGCACCCACACATTTTTGTGGGATAATTTTTGGAAGCCTATAGAAAATATGGTCTTTAAAGATTTTAATAAGGTTGGCAAAACATACTTTTTCTGCATAAAATTATGTAGTTCCCAAGTCTAAAATTACTTTGATTTAAAAATGAAAATTGGCAAGGGATTAATCCATAATATGGTCTAATTACTTTTTTCTTAAAAATTAAACGGTCAAGATCTTAACTCAGAATAGCGGTTACTGTTCGTGAACTGAAACTAAGAAACAGAACGGAATAAGGGATTTTATTAGGTGTCTAAATATGTATTTAGCTAATAGAATCCTCTTACCTTTGGCTGAATAACAGGTATAATAATTCTGAAAACATATTGAATTTATACGTCTGAAGCATAAAGCCCTACTAATTATATTTTTATGACATTGAAATGCAAACTGGCCAAAGCTTGGAAATAAAAAGTAGAACTGACTTGCTGTCATTAACTTGCAAAAACACATACATTCGTGAACACACACACTCAAACAAATAAAGGGAGAGAAATATAGACAGAGGATGTCAGAAACAGATCATTAACACATCTTTTGTCCCTTACCGATGGCATTGCCAGCTTTTCTTTAACCTTTGAATTGTTTAAAACGCTGAAAGTTTAATTTTTATTTCTCAAAGTGGATTCAGCTGTGTTCAAATGGTATTTGCCAGTCTGTAAGGTATAGGGCTTGCTAAGCACTGCTCGATAAACAGATCAGGTTTTCAGTGAGGACTGAATTTTCCCTGTCATGTTCAGCAGGAAAAAAACAATATTAAAGCAAGGATACTTTTTCATGCTCTCTGGTATTTTATTATTTCTTTGTTTGCAGAGGTTACTTCTACCAGTAAGTAAATATCCCTGCGAATTTCCCTTTGTCCTTCATCAATCAGAACCGGTCAATTATCAGACTAGTGCAACTAGATCAAAACTCCAGGCTGTGTAGTCATATTACCACTCATATTATTACTAAAAGCGCATCTATATTCCAAACTGGGATACCATAACCCCTTTGTCATTTTCCAATAAAAAAGACCATACCAAATAGGCAGAGCACACCGTAATTAGCAGCTGGCAGAGAAAGCTGTAAATCTGTATGAGTTCTGAACGATTTGCTTACATTGTTGCTTTGTTGACAAATGATGCTGTACATGTTAATGTTCCTGAAATGTCCCCATTGCACCTGACGTGCCAATAAATGCCAGCCAGCTGTATGAATTATGGAAATAAGATTTTTGTTTATGAAGGTATCCCAGACATTTATTTTACTGCATGCCTCTTGACAGATTTAATGTCTGGAGTTACATTGAGAAGATATTTGCTACCTGACATAATGGATAATGGAAACTTTAAAGGCTTTTTTTAATGATGAGACTAATATATTTTTTTTTAATTTTACCTTGTGGCTACACATTTACTCTCGATATAAAGCTTGCATATTTTAAATGAAATGATACTAAATTGTTCCTAATGTACCATGAGTTGGATGAAGCCAGTGCTGCAGCGTACGAGAAAACAGAGGAAAAGTAGCTCTGAGAGCTACTAAAACAAGAGCACTACATGCAAGTTTTCCTATTTCTCTGAGTTTATTTTATCTCCTGTGCACATTCACTAGTACATCATTAGTGCACAAAGGTAGCTGTTAAATCTCAGGCATTTCAAAGTATGATAAAAATCTTTTAACAGATGTATTTATAGCAGGCTCCATAAAACATTCATTTAATATGCTAAGGCAAGGCACAGAGAACATAGAAACTTGTACAGCTACTGCCTATATTTAACTATATTTAACTGGATTCAGAACCAAAAAATCTGTTACTGAACTCTGAATATTTAAAAAGAAGGTGTATGTTCTTAAGTAAGGCACACAAAAAATCCCTGTAAGTATGAGAGTCATGAAAACTCTTATTCCAACTCTGCTTTTAGCAAACATCCTTATCCTAGCCAGGGAAAAATTATCCTAGGCATCCCATCTCTGGAACAAACTCTGATCAGACTTGTCTAGGGTCAGGTTTTCAGGTTACTCTGAGTTTCCCCCAAAGCTGGTTCTGCTGTGGAAGGGCCCCAAAGCTGTCCCAGCACCGGGGTGAGCAGCAGGTGCCAGCTCCTGGGAATCCCAGCCCCACATTTTCCCTGCCCTGTGAGCAGGGAACCTGATTCCTGCTCCAAAGTGGAAAAATTTCGCCTGGCAGAAGAGCCTGTACTACGCAAGCTCTTCAATTCTTCCTCTATTAGCACATGTTAGTGCATTGTCAAGAGGAACAATAGCAACCCCACAAACTATTTATTCCATCAAGAACAATTTATTGTCTTTTGTAAGTTCGTTTCCAGCTTCTGAAGCTCAAGAGAGAAAAATCTGCTGGTTCTTTAAAACTTCAGATGTTAGGGACTATTTGTAGTCATCATATAAATGGGGGTGGTAACCAAATTAACCAAATTCATTTTGTAACCACAAATCATTCCTATTAAAATACTCCCTGCTCACCCCACCTCAAAAGAAGAATAAGAATAATAAGAAAAAAAGGAGTCCAGATGGTTAAAATTATTTTTAAGCAAATATTTAGTGGTTACAGTTGAATTCTTCTGGCACACATTCTCCACTACAAAAATGACACCCCACATTCACTGTGTTAACCATTTTCCAATGTGCCAGCCAAATGAATGCCTCAGAGAACACACACACACACACACACACACACACACACACGTTATAGAAGCATTATCAGAAATGCTATAGTTAAGGTTCCTTTGCAATTTGGGAAGAAAGTGAGGCTATTTTACACCGTGTGGTAGAATTTCGTCTCCAGGTATGACAGTCAACTCCTCAACAGAGAGCTGAGTTTTCTACAGCAATCGCTCTCTTGAAGCACAACTGGTTTTCAGCATATTCCTCTGTTGCTAAATGTCACTGGGAATTCTATTTGGGGAGCGGGGGGAAAAGGCTCGCAACTCTACATTCACAGCAACTGCCATCTCCATATTTTGCATGGTTTAGGAATGTTTCACTAAAAGACAAAAAAAAAAAAAAAGCCTTCTTTTATTTGCCATACCCTAATTTTAGCCTGTGTAAGAAGAAGCCCAAGGAACTCCCTTTGTTGCTCTGACAGTTGCTTTAATTCTCCCATGTTTTTTCTCGGGCTCGTTCACACACTGACCCACACTACTTGGAGCACACCGAGGGTGCATCCCCGCGTTTCCGAGGGATTTAACAACCACCACCTCTGCACACACACCCCGCTGCACTCCCAGCTCCGCACCCCAGAGCAGACTGGTGGGAGGCTGATGGGGAGAAGCAAGAGCACTGGCACCAGGACGGTGCTGGCTGCGGTGATGGACGGCCGGGGAAGGTGTCCCCCCGTGCAGCTCCTGCAAACTGGTTGCTCCAGTCTGGCATCCCAGGAGGCTTGCCAGATGGAGAAACCCTCTCCGCAGCAGAACTGCAAGCTGTGCTTCTCGGGAAACTCGAGGCTGTAACCCTTTCCCTCTTCCTCCACATACCCTGTTGCTTCCAGATTTCTTTCGATGCCTACACATAAACAACCAAGACGAAATCTTCATTTCTCAGAGACACACAAACTTAACTTGCTTCTAATCCTTTTTCCAGCAAATTAACCCCAGATAACTTAACACTGTATATATAGCTTTGGGAATAGGAGCTAATTCATTCTAGGTCAGAGCTAAAACTGTGCATGTGATCCACATGAAATGGATGAGTGTATTGTGGATGCTCATATATTTCTAAGCAGAAGAGAAGTTTGTTGTGAAGTTGCACGGGCAGACTAAGGAGTTGTTTTGGGCAAAAACTAAGGTGGGTTATCTAGTGATCTTCACCTTTAGTTGATGAGACACTGCCAGTAAAAAATCTGATGAAAGCAGTAATATAACATTAACAAAGGTTTATTTTCGTAGAGGTTAAGGTCTGAATTATCTATATTTTTTAAAAGAAAGGAAATACACATCTCTGCCTCTGTGTATGTGCACATGCACACCTGTTTTACATTGGTGTAGCTCCTCTGATCTCGGTGTTTTACATCAGGATACTGAAAGGTAAATCTGACCCATACCATAAAGCCTCCAAAGGGCTCTGTCTCATTATTTTTTTTCCAAAAGCCTATATTTGGCTCAGTGGAAGATTAAAACTAATGTATAGCAGAAGAGCAATGTAAGGAATCCCAGGGTAAGTCTCCATCCTCCTCTGGGTACCTACACAGTGGGGTAGTACAGGAACTCGGGCTCCACTATCCATTTTCTCTTTCACGTGCATGGAATTCATTGAAAGTAATGGGAAGGAAATTATAGCAGCCTCACAGGTCTCTAACAAGAGATCACTGTGTGGAAAAAAGTGACTTGTCAAGAGCTACTTTCTTTGTATTGTTTCATCAGAAAAATATACCATAAAGAATAGCTGAAACCTAAAAGCTATGCATTCCTCTTCCAGTACTAAATCAAACCAGATATTGGTAAAAGGTGCAATTTCACTGGAGGCATACCAAAAGGTGATAATATTCCTATTGACTGAGGCCAGTGGATGGCATAAAACAGACTCCTTTTCCAATACCTTATTCCATGAATAGTTGCATTTTCCCTTTGCAGTTCACTGTTTAAGTAGTCTGTTTACAACCAAGAAAATAAACACACAAATATCAAATAAACAAAGGCAAGAAATCTAATTAAAGGCTAAATTTACTTACTTTGGGGGAGCAATTATTCTCAAGCATTCCTGCTCTTTCCTCATATAGGTAAAAGATCACTACCAAGAAAGAATACCTCAATCAAGCACGGATAATTTGTATTTGTGAAGAAATAAACTGATACAGGTATTCTTCAAAGTTTCACACATGTGTTCCTGCAGAAGAGAGGAGCAGAGCAATCCCCCATCACAGCAGAGGATGCTGCAGTCAACCCCCCTGAAATGGCAATGGGGGATGGAAGGAGAAATGGCCACCAGGGCCAGGCTTCTGCCGTGTCGCACTTTCGGATCAAAAAGCAAACCCAGAAGAAGCCTCTGTGCAAGGAGGGTTTGCAGGGCACTGCTCTACCAGGGTCTGGCTGTAGAAAACGTTACCTGTCTCGCTCCCTATTACTTATGTTCTGTGCTGAAGAGTGGCACGTTGATTAATTACTACTCTAAAGTGCTTATAAAGCATCAGTCCAAGGCAGGTTTACTAGGTTGGGGCCTCCTGTGATTTATTGACTAAGGAGAAAAGCAAAGGCCATTTGTGAAGGAGCATTTTCTTCTGGATGGAGGAAAAAAAAAAGTGATTTAAATTACTCATCCTCTGCTCCCCCCAAATTAAAGTGTCTGACCCTGCAGAGCAAAGCCAAAGACTTTCTTCCCCTGAAATTTATGCAAAAAGATAAAAAGCAACTGAGTTTCACTCCACTTCTCTTTAAAGGACACCCTGCAACTGGTAAGAAAAGAAACAGCCTGAATCAACTGGTAAGAAAGGTCTGGAATGTTTTCTTTTGCTGATATAGGGAGCTGATGAGAAAACTTCAAAATAATTAGAGCAGAAATTCTCTAATACATTTTGCTTTTTCAAGCCTGTTGTTGGAAAGGCAAAAGAGAAAGCAAAGCACAGGCACAGTACACACACACACACGAGGCATATCCACAGGAAGGATTCATTTGCTTCTGGTTTGTCTCTGCTGCTACTTTGCTTTTTTTTTTTTTTCCCCACCAGTAGTAAACTGGCACTTTGGGTTTACTTTGCTTCGCTTACTAAAGCCTTTTAATAGTATATAGTGCAGGAATGTGAAAGAAAAAGATTCCCATATGACAGAGATCCTTTGATATTGTTACTTCAACCAAAACTTTGAAATACAGTAGCTGGTTTTTTGTGTAGCAAATGACAATTTTTCCCCGAGTCTTAAAAACTTTGATTTACTTAACTTCTGTTGCTGATGTGACTCACAGAAAAGAAAGTATGAAAAGATTGAGAGAGAGGAATGGCTCATGTGTTAGTCTATTTGATGGCATGGGATTATACGGGACAATAATTAGTGCAGTCTGTAAAAAGAATCTACAAAAAATACTAGTAGCAAGGAAAAAAAGAAGATAATGTCAATTACTTTCAATAATTTTATCGCAATTTCAATACAATACTACGCAGATTTTCTACTACAATTTATTTCTGTGTAGCATCTAAAGTTACACTAAGCAGGACATTAAGTAAAAACACAACCTACATCGCATCAGAGTTTAAAGTGTGAAGGCATCAAAGATACCCTTAGAAATTTCAAGTGGGGCTGTTAATTCTATTAGAAGAAATTCAGATTTCTCCTGGAGTGAGAAAAAGTGATTTTGGGGATACCAAACCAACTCCACCACAGAAAAGGGCACCAAACAGATGGGATCCGCATTCCCTGCCTGCCAGTGCATTGTCCTGCCCCAGACGTGACCACCTACAGCCACCATGCACCCAATATGAAGGTGAATGTCAGAGAATCATAATCCCAGAATGGACTGGGTTTGAAGGGACCTTAAAACTCATCTTGTTCCAACTGCCCTGCCACAGGCAGGGACAATTCCACTATGCCAGGTTGCTCTAAGCTGAACACTTGCGGGGATGGGGCATTTGCAGGTCTGACATGTGCATTAGGAAGCAGTGACTCCAGAAAGCTGAAGGAGGGGAGGATTTCCTCCAGAACCTGCTGAGATACCTCGTTCTTTGCTGGCTTGCTCTGCTCAGGGACAAGGAATTGCCTCTTACCTCTCCGTGGTATAGTTTACCTATATGTAAAATGAAGACAGTGCTTGCCCTCAAGGGGTGTAGAGAAGCTTAATTAAGCAGGAGATTCTTAGCCTTAATCAGACTTCTCTCACTTGCTAAGTACATGGGAAATCCTTCCGTTCAGGAACAAACTTGACACCATGACAAATGAATCAGCTTCCTTACCATTTTGCCTTTGGGAATTATTTTCCTTGGGAACAGATATTTATGAAGCTATATAAAAAAAATAAATACCCAAAGCAAACAAAAATCCAAATCCCCACATTTCTATCATCACTGTTTTTCCCTCATATTAAATGTTTCCTGCAATTTTATTTTATTGGGGATCCTGCGTTTGGGAATTAGGTAAGGACACCTACGACAGAAGAGGTGATAGGTGTGTAAGGGGCAATTTCTTCATCCCAATCCCATCTCTCAGCCCCAACCCTTTCCCGCTCTGGATATGATGATTTGGGAGAGGGGGGACCCCACCACCATCCTGCCGGTTGAGCTGCCTGCCACAGAGAACTAAGAATTGGTCTTGCCCGATGCTGGGCAGCTTTGGTGACATCCAGAGCCTTCTGTGCAAGGACTTCAACATGGTTTGAGAAGCTCAGAAGCATTAAGGTGGCATCCAAAAGCACAGAGGATCACATCTGTTTTAAAGCCAGTGGGTTATTTCTAAACAGAGCCAATAAAGACAGGCAAGAGCATTTCAAAAAAAGCCAAATCTCAACGATTTCACTGAAATATTATCTATTTGTGGCATAAATAGATGCAGAGCCAAATAATTCTGAAGTATCTAAATTCCACCTTCCCTCTCCCACTCACAGAATCTGCTTTAAAGCAAAAATATCAAATTAATACGAGAATGATAGTTCTCACGGTATCTCCTGCCAGGCTAAGAAGGTACAGAGAATATCCTGAGAAACTCTGTTCTTAGGAAATATCAAGTCCAGTTTTGAAAGCTATTAAGGGTTCACAAAATTAAGAGAAATATCTAAAGCTTTGGTATCTGACTAGAATAAAATTTGAACTCTGGCCCTCTGAGAGTAAATCAACAGTGTGCATGTGAAATATGTTGTTTCCCTCCTAAGCAAAGCACACCAGTGGAGCGGGCAGAGGCAGAAGAGGTTTCAAATATAGCACACTCCTTTTACCAGCGGGTACTCTTGGACCCAGCTTCTGCTCTGCACCCGCCTGCTGGGAGGAGATCTGAGGCCGGGGCTTGACGCGAGATGAATCCGGGCCAAGTTTATTCATTTTCCAAATCGTGATCTCGGCGATGCCCTCCCATTCCCATCCCTCCTGTCACACCATTCCTCTGGAGTTTTGGCTCTTCCCCAACCCGACCTCCTCCACCTCTCCTGGGACGCTCCCGGACACGAGCCCTGGCTCTGTGGTGGCTTCCCCAGGGAGACCTGGCTGACAGGACTGAAACACAAGCTTAGCAGAGGAATGTCCCTGCTCTTTTACTCTCCAGAAGCAGGAGAGCTGGGTTTATTTACAAAATCTCCTGGGTACTCCCATGCCCTGCTCAGGTTCTCTTCCACTCTGGCTTCATGGAGCACCTAACAATGCAGAGCCTTTCTGTTTCCTCACCCCAAAAATGGTTTTCCTACACCCGGACATGGAAATTCTCTCCACACAGACTCTTTCCAGCTCCAGCCCATATTATTTTCTGCCTGTGCTCCACCACCACTGTGGCTTCCTTCCCAGTTCCCCTGTAGGGTCTATTAACTCCTCGGGAATGGGATGGTTAACAAGGAGACAATTCCATTTGACAGGCAGTCGTTTGGGTGGTTTCAGCACTTTGATGGACAAGTTGCTGCTGATGGTGCTCAGTGACTGCTCGAAAAGCCCTTGCCCAGCCCACCGCGCTCATTTTGACTCGCCGGGCTGTGCGTCACTGTCCCCTGAATTGCACCTACACGAGCCAGAAACTGGGTCACCACACCAATCTGGGTTAAAAATATCCCAGATATTCCTTAATGAAGTGTCAACAACTACTCTCAGGCTGAAGAGCGACTGGAACACCTCCTAATAATCTTGCTTGCATATGCAAAAATATGCCCTAATCTAAAATGTATTTATAATATAAAATGGAGTTCAACATTTGACCCAAGTGTATCCCACCCTGTCACACAGACAAAGGAAATAAAAATGTGTTGCTGTAATTTCCTTGACAGCAAAGAAAACCAAAACAAACAAGAAACCTCACACATATATGTCTAGGCCAATATATATGATAATGTAAAACAATGAGTTAGTTTTTTCATGGCCATGTTGAAACTCATATTGTTAGTTCTAAAACTGCAGCAGAGAAATGTAGTTGGGGTTTTTTTTTTGGTTTTTTTTTTTTTTTAATATGAGAAATCTAAATAAATAAATACATCCTTAAAACTTCCTTGATTAAAAGTTTTACTGAGTTTTTACAGAGCTCGGGAATGGAATATTTTACAGCCAGTGTTGTGAACACTCTTAGAAAAAATAGCATAATGATGATTATTATTGGTTTCTGTTGTTGTTGGTAGTTTATTATTATTATTATTACTACTATTATTATTATTATGCTGGTGGTGGTGGTATCACCATCTGGATGGTTATAACCACAGGAGTGGCAAGATGCCTTAATCAGATCCATGCCCCATTGTGTCAGGCATTATAAAAGCACATAGTGAGAGGAAAAAGTTTATAATTGAAGCAGTTAATGCAGACAAAAGGTGCAGCGAGAAACGGAGGCACAAAGAGAAGAACTGACACCAGAGCCCACGAAGAGAGACAACGTTAAGCCTCCGACATCCAGAGTTAGCATCTATTTAAACACAGACTTGTTTGTCTAGACAAATATATATGTATTAATGCATATCACATTACGCAGCTTGAACAGGGTATACCAGGATTAACAGGAGAAAATAAAGGAAAAAATTGGGATTTGGTTGCTCATTTTCCATAGGTAAAACATCTTAATCAAAACTGGACTGATTAAAAGTGATGCAGCACAGAGCAAACACGAGACTGAGTTTTGCTGGTGACTAACTTCAGTCAAAGCACTGTTCAAATCACAGCCCATCAAAAAAAAAGTGAAATAAAATTCTGAGCATAACTGTTGGTAGGATCTGACCAGGATTTGAACAAGCACTGTACTTCCTATTGGGATATGGACAGCAAATAAGGAACTTGGTGGTATTCCAGCTGAGGAAGACTCTGGTTAAAAGCAGGCAGACAGTGTGCATTTTCTAGCACAGAAAAATTTCTTCCAGCTCTTACAACCAACCATTAAGTTTCTGAGCTCAAAAATCCTCTCTTGTATTTTGCATATTTGATAACAATGTGTTAACCATGAAGCAAAAAGGAATATTAATTATTTTTAATATTTTTCTTCTACTTCGATTTTGATTTGTATTATAATTGTAATAATTCAAAAATTTGGCATTATGTACTTTCTCTCACATTTACTTTGTTAGGTGCCTCACAAAAACTGTTTTATTAGTGAGGCTCATAGAATTAATTTTTTTAAAGAAAATATTTTTAGACTCGTTCCTGTTTAAATACGCCAGATATTTCAGCCTCATTTACAGATGTGAACATGCCCAAAATATTTCAGCAGCTTAAGCCCTTTTTCTGTGTTGCATTTAAACAGTCAATTTTTGAGAGCTGCTTTTTGTCTCAAAGTTATTTAAAGTCTCATCTTGTCATTAGGCTACACTGAGCAATCTAGAGTTCGCATTTGTACGTGGCAGTTAATAATTTTAAATTCTTGTACAGGAGAATTCAAAATTAAGCCTTACACTACCTAGAAAAAAAATTATTTTTTAATCAATGGAAAATAATTTAGCCCTGAGTGGAACTGGTTTTTCAGCAAACAAGTTTTCGCTCTAGTGTTCAGCTCAAATTCATAAAAACAAATAGGCAAAATGACATTTAGCTGCAAGATCACATTTCTCTGAAGATAAACTGTAAGCTCTACACAGCCATTGCTACCAAACGTTGTTTATCCGAGCTTTAAATTCTACTCTCAAATTTGAATAGACTGCAGAGCTAACAGTGTTTCTGAGGAGCAATATCAAAATATGTGCCTCCTGGGTCTAAAAACCACAAGTTATTTTAGCTTCTGCTAAGAATTGAGGGATTTAAAAAAAAAAAAAAAAAAAAAAAGTGGAGTACAGTAAGTAAATAAATAAATACATTATCTACCTTCATGACCTTTCTGTTCCTGCAAGCAAACAGCGTCCATCATTTGTAACTTGACTTTCCATAAAAGTAACAGTTCATAAAAATCTGTGAAACTACTACCGGGAACAAACAAATTAAACAATGACAATGTAATAAAATAAAACTGCTGTTCTACTTCTATAGCAGAAGAATTGCTTCTTCGCTGGGATTAATACATCTTGCAGAAAACAATTTTAAATAATGTGTAACATATGGATTCGGCTTTTATTATTCTTCTAAAAGAAGACAATTATATTTATGTGATAAACCGTTCAGTGTTAGTAGCATAATGTTTATATTACTGGCCACTTAAATAGTCTTTGGCATAGTTTTATAAGGAACAGAAGCCTCCAGATCTTTTGAAATCCATCTTACAAAGTAAGTCCTGTCTGTTACTTGGAATGCAATGATTTTACATAGTTTTCTTGCTGGGAAAAAAAATGTACTGTAGGTAATCTCGTTGTTAAACTGCATGCATGATAACTTTCTGATGTCCTAGCTGCAATTCCTGTGGCATTTTAAGGCTTTCTAACGAAAAGTGTGACAGCCTTGAGCTGTCGGGAAATAGGAGGGGAATTAAAAAAAAAAGAAAAAAAAGCAACTTTCAATTTTAACTTTTTGGAAAGGAATGGTCGTGATACACTGTTTTCTCTGCTAAACCTTTTCAAGGTGTTTTTCTTAATCTCCTCACTCCTATAAAGCAGCCAGTTCCTCTGCTCTCTGATTATGCTGGGAGATTACATTTAAGAAAAGAGTGAGTTTCGGGTAGTTTTCAAGGAGCTGCTTTTGTCCCCATTATATTCCAGATAATTTTCAAAGAGATTACACAGGAGCCATAGGAGTATTTATCTCGCTATCTCCCTGTGTTCCTGAGTTGAAGCTGAATGCATTTCTAAAGGAAAAAGGAATGTGCTACCAAATAAATGTTTTCTGTGGCTTCTGTGTACATAGAATTTTGTTGTAAGCAATGCTGGCAGCAGCCTCTCTGCGTTGCTGGGGTTCTGCTATCCTGTGTGTCAGTCACATAAAAAGATCATTTTGAAAAAATCATGCAGGGTGAATAAATGTATTTATTTAGGTTTATCAAAGAATAAGAAAGAGGGAGAAAAAGAAATAATAACAACAACAGTTTGGGGCATGTTACTGTCCTCATTTTTCACTCCTGAAGTACCAGTTCGGTATTTTCAATTCCCCACTACTCGATTGCTTTAAAAAGTTGGGGTTGTTAACAAAAGATAAAGAGTGTAACCTAATGGAAGTGAAATCTGCATATTCAGTTAATTTGGGATTTATTATCCCAGTAACTAGACTTGCAACTGTTCTAAAACCGTTTTGACTGAAGACTTGAGAACAGTACGAGTGGATGGCTACCCCCACCCCCATTCTTAAAAGAAAACCTGTGCCTGCTGCTTCCAATTTAGTGCAATCATGCCTCTTACTGGCCAATACAAGATGCAGCATTAGCTGTCACATGCAAATGAGTATTCATGGGGACTTTGAAATGTGCAATAAAGAATAAAGACACGCATTCTGTGAATAATTGTTTTCTTTTATAAAACTGGATCCAAAAGGGAGTGCCATTTCACCCAGAGTCTATAGCCTTTCTATGGTTACAATCTGCTGCTGAAGCCAGATATTAGGAATGAAGTGTGGATAAATGGAGGACTCCAGTTTCCCGTGCTGTCAATCTTTCACAGTATTACATTTGCTTAACAAGAAATAATCCAACCCATGTTTGTGGTTCTTGCTATCTTGCTTTCTCTTCCAACTGAGACTTTGAAATGCATAGGGATTTTATAATAAAGTTGTCCACCTTACATTAGCTTTTTCCCTACAAAGCCCAACCTAAATTCTTCATTTTCAACAGCTCAGACACACAAAATCACACAGCAGTACGAGCTTTGCTGCAAACCTGAAGTCTTTGAAAACACTCTGATATCGCTCACCAGGATGAGAGAGAAAGAATAACTCAGATTTTAGGGCCTATTTACACAGAGGGTGGGGGAAAAAAAACAAAAACCCAACCCCAAAAAACTGTATGGAGACACAAACAGATTTGTGGAGCTGTGAACAGCCAAGCTGAGTTCAGACACACACACACACACACACACACCTATTCACCAAGCCTGCAGCCAGAACACTTCTTAAGGAGCAAACAGCCATCAACTCATATTGCTATCAAACCATGGCATGGTGTGGCCTCATCTAAACAGGCAAGACCCCGAGTCCTTAATAAAGTAGTGGGAAGGAAGTAAGGAGGTGTCTGAATTGCATCACCTTTGCAGTGAACTGCAGGGTCAGAGCTTGGACTCGATGATTCTTGGGGGTCCCTTCAAACTGAGGATATTCCATGATTCTGTGGAAACTGCAGGAAGCACTCAAGGAAATTCAGACTTGGCCAAGGTGGACCAAAGCTGGGCAAAACCAGTGAGCCAGCAGGAAGAAGGAAAGCTAAGGATAAATTCCGCCTGTACCACGGGTAGGAGTGACCAGTGCAGGACAGCATGGAGGCTCAGCAGAGAGAAAAGACCCCTTTGTAGGTAACTCAGTGCCTGGGATTATGTTTAATCTGAAAATTAGAGGACTCCAGCTCAGCCAGAAGTTCTCAGCAGGCAGGCAGGATGTGTCCCTGCAGGAATCCCACGAAGGTGATCAGAGAGCTGGGAGGCATTGCATTTTCCCTTTCCTCTAACATTAATAATTCCTTGTTGCCTTGTTTACTACACAGCTTTTCTCTTCGAGGGCAATCTCTTCAAACACAGGAACACACAAACACACCGAAGAAATGAATCCCTGACATTATAATTTATAACTGATACAATTACTGTAAACAGAGGCATAAACGTGTGAGGGGAATTGTGGAGCTGTTTCACTGCTGGAAGAAAGATTCTCACCTGCAAGAACAAAATGACCAAACCCATTCCTGGGCTGCCTGCTCACTCCTGTGATCCAGGCTGGCGGGAAGACAGCTGGTTCATTTTAGCTTTTGATCCACATGATGCCTCCTAAGGGAGGTGAAAAGGAGGGTAACCCCGGGGCTAAGGCAGAGGGGTTTGAAACAAGGAGACTTGGTTTGTATCCCTGAATCATCACAAACTTCCGTAGGCATGCTACTCAGCTCCTCATTTTCCTACTTACCAAACATAGCTAGCAATATTTTGGTATCTCACAGAGATGTTAGCACAAGCCCTTCAACATACATATCTGCTCATATATTATCTGGATGGAGTCATTTCCAAAACTGACTGCAAAATACTCACAAAATGCACACAGCTCCGTGAGGCTTAGTCATGCCAAACACGATGTGGCAACACATCCCTGCAACCACAGGAATGCAAACCAGGACCTCATTCCCGTGTAAAACCTACCTGGAGGTCCTCAAGGACTGTGCCCCTTTACTCTGTAGCCCCAGCACAGAGGAATTTCAATTATTCATGCATCTTTGCCCAGCTGTCTATGGCACAGGTGGCACTGCACTTGGAGAAGCATCACAGGGGAGACCCACGTTTGAAGACCTAATTTGGCTTTGCATCATCCAGAGCCCCAAATCCACGTTTCAGAGGGTGGCTGCAGCCTTATCCGCAGTCTCTGTACACAGTAGGGACTTGGCAAATGGAGTTTGGTGAAATGGCACGGCACACTACATAGGAGACTGACTATAAATCAGCAGATTTTGGCTCTGCTCCTGGCTCTGTCACTGATTTACCATGGAAACTTGGGCAAATCTTTTACTCTCCCTATCCTTCATTTTCCGTACCCATAATGTAAAGATAATGATGCTGCTTTGCAAGCTCTTTTGAGATCCCGAGATGTTAAGTGCTAAGTGCATTTTATTAACATTAATAGCACCCAACCGAGAGGATGCTGTACAGCACTAGCCTGGCTGTCCCCAGAAAACAGATTGGTGTGGGGAAAGTGTGCATTTGTTAAGCAGCTTAGACACTGCTCATTCCCATAATACTTCCACAACACACGGGAACAAGATCTGACCTACTAAAACAAAAGGAAAAAAAAAAAATACGCCATAAGGAGAAAATTTCTAATGTGACCTGTCATCTTATTTCCAGCACAGGAAAACTTGGGGATTTACTGGAGATTATCAGTGTTGCTGTGTGTGGTTTTCATAGCCAGCCACAACCCCAGTGCTCACAACTTGTGGTGGAGACCACTTCCATTAGCAGGCATTAATCACCATTTTATACACTCCAGCCCAGTCATGGCTGAGCAGACATCGAGTAGATGCACTTTGTTATATCCTATCACATTTTATATCTGGCTCAATCTTAAAATAAGTTAATTGTACTGAATTATATCCCGGCTCTTGTATTCACAGGACTACAGCATATTACAATGTATATTCTTTAAATGCTAACAGGCTTTGTTGCTTTATGCTTCAATTTTCAATGTTTCTGCTCAAATATGTGTCACAACATACACAGTAGAAAGGGCTATGAAAATTTTATTATTAATGCATGTTTTTTTCCTCTGCTGGAGATAGAACTTTGTTGTGCATGTTATAAAATGTTAAATATTAGAATTATTTAAAGTTAATAGCATGCCAAAGAAAATGACTAATAATACATTATACAATTAGGTGCCTTTCATATGAGTGAATCCATTAACAAAATAAAATACATTCAAACAGAAGACTTCTGATTTGCAATTTTTAGTAAGGATTGCCCATGTGTAAAGCTAAATTATTTATTCTTTTTTTTTTTTTTTTTAAATGCTGGATACATCGGTTTGCAATTATTTGCATTATGTTTGGATGCTTTATCATGTGGCTCTGATTCAAAAATACGTATCACTAAGTTTCTGCAGCATCTTCATATATGCAAAGCATTAAGCACAGAAAAACAAAAGTTTTTTTTCCATCAAATTCAGCTGATACCAGAAGCCCTCAGTATTTCTGTTTTAGCTGTTTGGGTGTCTTTTTGCAACCACCCTTCAGTCCAGGTGTCCTCGCAGTTTCGCAACTCCAGTTTTTCTCCTCTCAAGTGCTCCTTGTTTTCTAGATAGGACCAATTCCATCCCATCCCACCCATACAGATCTCAAGTCTGGCATCACGCAGACCCACCTAAATTTATTCAGATGCCATGCACTGGTTTCCTCCTTGTTTGAAACTTGTTATCCCATCACCTCAGCTGATGTCAACATTATCCTTGAACAAAACCCTGAGCAAGCAGCTAACTTTTCCTACAGCAAGAAGCAGCTTTTAGCACTGCAGTGATGTAATTTTCTTGCCATTTTCCTCCTGGATTTTCTTTTCCCATCAATGCCCTGTCTCTAGAAAGGCACCCGACGCCAGCCAAAGGAAGTTCCACCAAGAGCAAGTAATCTCCTCCTCCTCACATCCATCTTCTCTTCACTGCTGCTATCTACTTAATTAAGTCATTCGCAATCTTCTGTATCATAAGCGCATAATGTTGGTTGATGGGAATGTGTTTTGAAATCCCTGTTTGTTTGTTTTTTAATTATCTTATTACACCGGGAAAAGAAAAAAAAAAGGGAAAAAAAGGGTGAGGAAAAGAAAAAGAAAAATATAAAGAAAAGGAGATCTCTCTGGTATAGTACAAGTTAAAATCCAGCAAAAGCACTCCGTCTTATTCTCTTGCAAGAGATTTGTTTTTCCCACTTTCTAATAGTCTACCCAATCTAGTCTTTATAAATAATGGGATTTAAAATTGGGATGAACACAACTATGGCAAATTCTGGTAGCTTCATTGCAAACCTGCAAAATTCAGGTTAAAAATGCCTTTTATTATCACCTTTATTTAGCTTGGGAGAGGTGAGGAATGCCATACTTAGATTCTGCTGAGGTTTATGTCAGGATTTTGGCATAACCTAACTCGAGGCTATTGTCACCCCAAAATATCTCCTACCCATATGTGTCCCAGTGTCAGCCCAGGGTGCAAGCCATGGATGAGCCAAGTCTCCCACGTTATGCCACTTGGTAATAGGGGAAAAAGTGTGCAACAGGGACACAGAAAAGGAATATAAATGAGTGGAATTGGACACAGACTCTGAAGTAGAAGGGAAAAAAAATAGTATAAAATATTTATTCCATTATGTTCTACTCTTTATATCCTGATTATTTTGAAATTTGACCATGTTATGTTGTATAAATAATAATAGTAATTACACAAAGGAGAGACAATGCGTTGAAATTAGAGCCATGGATTCATAGGATGATTTCAAAAGGCATCAGTCTCCCAACTCACCCCGAGGTGTTTGTCCATGTGAAGGGCTTTGATTGGGCTCGGATTGTTACAGTAGAGTTGGGAAATGGGACCTTTGATCTCGAGAGATCTGAACAATCCTGTTACTTGTACTGACAACAGGCGTGGTACAGGCTGAATGGTGTTAACATTCGGATGAGAGCTGAAAACCCAAGTGAGAGCTGTGCTACATTCTCACTTTTAAAACTCTGGTATCATGCATAACTTCAAAATTAAAATACAGTGTGACTACCTCTAAGTGTTTAAATTAATATGCTTAATAAACCCCAAAATAATAAATCTAATGTGTAAATTAAGACTTGGAAAAGAAGGTGAAAGCAATGCCTCTTTCTTTACATTTGCATATATGGTGTGCGTTAGTTTAGGACAGTAGTTTGTGACACTTTTCTATATCACTATTTCTTAAAGTTTCTTTCTATGAAAAGGTTTTCACACCAAATATATATGCACTATTTTAATGTACTTATATATGATGAGATTTTATTTTTTAAAAGGGAAAAAGCCAATGGTGTAGACAAGCACAATTAATAATTTCCCTAAATACAGGCATCTAATGCTTCTTACATGCTTTAAGACACCTCACCCAGCTTCTAGCACTCAGTTTCCAAGGGCACAACTCTCCTGTAGACCCAACAGCCTTCTGGGAGTCACTCTGACACTCAGCATCCTCTCAAGTGGCACTAAATAGCAGTGATTAAGAAACTGAATCAACACCAAAATGCCCCAAGAATGTCTGAAGGGAAGATGCTTTCCAGGACTCTGATAATTTGCTCATGCAAGAAATTTCACTAAATTTTTACACAATAACATACACACACAAAAAAAAGAAAAAAAAAAAAAGGAAAAAAAAAAAGAAAAATGACCGGAATATTCAGTTCTAAACCCATTTAAAAAATGATGTTATGAGGGACTTGAAAATTTCTTAAGAACAGTATTGTATTTTAAGCAGTAATGTGGAAATATGTAGGAAATATGTAGGCACAAAAGAGACAGTCTATGTAAGAACACAGGTTTCCTCATAAAAGGAAAATTTCCAATTATCACGGAAGTTATACTTTAGGTTTTCTCCACTTCCATGTTTTTTTTTTCTCCCAGATTTTTTACATTTGAGTGTTTTCCAGTCTGGCCCCCAGCACTTGTAACCGATGGAGTTCAACACTTAAATGCATCACCAAAGTCTCTTCCAACCAAAAGATCATTTGCTACTCACAGTTTCCCCTACCACAGCTTTTAAGGTTTCCCTGATTCTCAACACACAGAACACCACAAATACCATGATAAAGCCAAATTCCCTGGCACAGTGACTTCTCATCCCATGCCACCCTGCAGAATATTATGCAGTGTACATCCATATATAACATCTCCCTTTTTGTTGCAGGCCCATTGCAAGCTCACATTTGTCAGCTACTTTTACACACAAAACCACAGAATTAGAGATATTTACCACAGGGGAGGAAAACCACCCCAGATATTAGGTCACACACGGTCTTGTAATACACTGAGCATGTCCAACCAGATCAGTTCTCCTGGGTATCCATCTCTGGAGCAAAAATATCCCGTGCAAAACATCTTAGACACTTGGTTCAGTTTATTTATAAAGAAGCCCAGCAACCCTTACATTCAGGAAATGCTCCCATCACCCTAAAAATCACAGGTAGAAAGCTGCCCTGTTAATACTTTCACCAAACAAAATGATTTATTTCCTTTCCTTGCTGTTTTGGAGCTCTGTGGAACGGCATTTCCTGTAGCATTACTATCAGAACAACAAACCCAAACAAAGAGTCACCCATGACAACGATGAGCATCCCCCAAAAAAAGGCAATCCCTAAGTGCAGCATGCAAACCTCCAGTCCTTCTCAGCAACTAAATAACACTCCTTGAGGGGTTATCAAGAAGCTCTTCAACTTCTCAAAGTGTTACTAAGCAAGACGCTATTGTAACGCAAATCGTGCTGCGGGTAGAAAAGGAATAAAAGGCATGTTTTAAATGCTTCATCATACAATACGTGCCATAAAATCCATGGTATGTTTGTGGCTGACCGCACTAACCCAGCCTGCTGCCTCTTCTGCCCCATTCTACTGACTTATTCAGCACATGAAAAGGAAAACATGACAATACCACTCATAAGAGAAATTTTACAGAGCTACAGATTGGGCAACCAAGACTTGTAATTCTGAATATTTTTTCTGTCGGCTTTTTTTCTTCACACTGAAAACAAAATAGTTGTATTGGAAATATATTAACATTAGAGCTCTATTAAATTTTTGTTATACAATGTACATTATTTACAAAATAATTTGAAGTATTCATTGCAAAAATTAGTATTTCCATTAGATTTTGTCACCTGACATGTTTGTAAGTCACTTTTGGAAGTACTATAGTTCCACCCACCCCCAACCCCCAGAAAGAAAAGGGGAAGATGTGGAAACCACACTTTCCTTTGAGTAATGCTAATAATAATAATAACAACAATAATAATAATAATAAATTTTCTGTAGTTTTAAACAGACACATAGAGAAAAAGAAGAACCCACATGAGCAACATGCACATATTAATTGATTCAGCAACTACTGTGGGCTCAATTAAAGTATTCTGTTGTCAGAGTTTTAAAGCTTGGGAAAAAAATTAAAAAATTAAATTCTTGGCTACAGCTTGGCATATGCAGGTCTTAACCCAGAAGCAAGCTGTTTTATAATTATTTTTGAAAATTGCTTCAGTCCATTTTATTTTCTGTGCTTGCCTGGGAAGTGTGAAAAAGAAAGAAAAAACTATTTTTGACTCAAGGCTTTCAAGACATTTTGGTTCTCAGCTCGCAAGTAACCCAGTTTGAGCCTGATATTTCGATCGTGAACTTTGGATCACTCTTACTGGTTTCTCAGCGAGACTGGTCACATGAATAGTTGCTGGCAGACGTGAGGAGGACTTTGCTGCCTGGGCTGTGCTTGATCACACAGGGAACGTCCCCAAGGCTGGAGGGTGGCCCTAAGGTTAAACCCTGACCAAGGTACGTTCATATGTTTCTAGGGATACTCATTTATGCCTGAAAAATACAATCCATAACCTAAAACATCTAAAAATATATGAGATGGCCAGATATAAAGGGAAGTCTCATCAAGGTATGCACGCAAGAATTTGAGGACCCACAAACCAAAAGGAAAGTGACTGCAAGACAGAGCCAATCCCTCTTTATTTCCCCCTTTTTACCCAGTGATCCTCATGGCAATTTTAAAATAAAGCCCATGACAATCCTGCTGGATCTCCAGGTTTGCAGCTGCTCTCTGGGAGTTGGCAGCTGGGAGAGGACCTGCTCTCCTGTGCCCACAGAGCCTTTGTTAGGAGCAGGACTGGAGCTGCTCCCTGCCTTTGAAATTGATATATTGGGTTGATGGAAAGATTCGGGTATTTTTGAATGGGAAGTTTTTTTGGTTTGGGGTGGGATTTTTTGTTGTTGTTGTTGGTTTGGGTGTTTTCTTTTAATTTTTTTATTGTTTTTGTGTTCCCCAAAGCCCCCTCTTTTTTTCTTTTTTTTTTTTTAATTTTAAAGAAATAAAGCTGTGAAAAGAAAATGTTTCTCTTTCTTTTCTCTTTTTTTCCACCCATCTCCCTCCTCCCTCTTTTCTCCCCTCCTAAATGCTTCCCTCATAACCATCCAGCCCATTTGTGTTGACCTGGAGGCTCTGTTTCAAAGGCAGCTCCAGCCTCGTGTCAGCTCCACGGGCTGTGCGCGCTGAGGCAGAGCCAGCCGGGAAACCACTCCGGTTCCTGATAGCCCAGCTCACGCAGACATATGGTCCCAGCAAGCTCATAGAATCAGCAATATTTAACTAAAAAAAAAATAATAAAAAATCCCAATATTTGTTCCTCTTCTCTCCCAGTTCATTGATAAAGAACATGTCATTTAGGCTGAAGAATCCTGCTGGTTAAAGGTATCATCCTTAGCTGCTCATATGGTCTGGGCTCTTACTTGTCAATTAGATTAATCCGAGTCATTTTAGAACAATAAATATAAGTGCAGATGGAATATAAACATATTGAAGATTACTGTTTTTGACGGCTGTTGTTTATTAAATCAAAAATGATGTCGAAGCGAAGATTTTGTTGATATTTCAAATGGAAAGGAAAAGTGAATTGGATTTAGATATTTCTTAGGAAAGAAAGCAAAACAAAATAAAAAAATCAAACCCAAAAATCCAAAACTACCACACCACAACCTCCAAAAAAAGACTATGGATAATAAAAAAGCAGTGATTTTACCTAAAATGCCACCTATGAACAACCTTTAGAGAAGGGATATGGCACCTATAAACTCAAAACACTAGGTATGCTGAAATCCATAAAATTTCCAATTACTGCTCCAGAATTTATTGTGCACATATGGAAAATAATACTTGTAAAAGAGAAAGGGGTTTGTGCCTGGTGCTGTCAATACTGTGAAGGATGGCGTGATTATAAAGCAAATTAACAATACTTTTAAATGTGCATTCACTTATCTTTCCAATTAAATCCTTGTTAAACAACTGCACAGACAGTAATGGTGCTTCTGCAAAGCACTGATCAAGACAGTTTTATTGTAATTTTTACTCTGTAACAATTAATCAAGTAGGCATTTTCTTTATTATTAAATTATTTAGTTAATAAATATTCACAATCAGTTCACGTATTTCTGCTTCAAACTTTACTCTTAATTTTTTCCTTAAACTGAATCATATCCTATATTCTCATAGAAGAAACAACAGAAATATTTTAATTCTTTTTTTGTCCTAATGGGCTTTTTGTTACTGCAAAGTAATGGCAGGATAAGGTTAAATTCACTTTTCTCCACCCTAAAGTAGAAGTATTTTGATATCTTTGGCTGTCTTTTTCCATGTTCCACAAGAAACACACCTCTCTGCAACAACATAATATCTAGCCTCTGTAAAAATTCCTATATTTGCCCCTGCTTTGGTACTTAAGTAGAGCAACAGAGCTGTAAAAACGCAGCCATTGACCTTTGGACAGTCTGTGGTGCTTTGCAGTTAACACACAAGGTATTCCAAAGGAAATAACGGGACGCAGAGGTCATCTCTACTGCAAACACCAACATTTCACAAACAAAGCCTCGGATTTAAAGACAATTAGGAACCCTCTTGTATTATGCATGAACCGACACTTGCTGAATGAACCAATTATGTATTGAAATTTGTATTTCTATGGTTAGTTTCCCTGAACATATATGCATTGGGATAGAATCCTAGTGTTTCAGCAATGTGTTATGAACTCTTTATAGCTCCATTTTTTTCCCCACTTAATTTAGTGTCATGAAAAATGCTTGATTGACAGCCATAGAAAATGAAGATACTGAGAAGATTAGCATGGGAGACATGAAGAAGGAAGGTTCTGGTTCCTTACACAGGTATCCCTGGTCTGCAGGCACGGAGTTAATTGAGGATTGTTGGGAGAGGTGTGTGGAAGCAGGACAAGGAGCCTGGCACAGCACAAAGAAAGCCCTGGCCCCATGCCATCAGTGTGGTCACACAGCCTGTGTCACACACAGGACCAGGCTGGACAGGGCTCAGAGCAACCTGATCCTATGGAAGGTGTCCCTACCTGGGGGAAGAGTTTGGGTCTCTTCCAACCAAACCATTCTGGGGCTCTACGATCAGCATAATAGCTTCTACCAAAGAAGAGGAAAAAGTCAGTCTTACTTACAAACTCTGATGGATGAAAGTTCGTCCCTTGTGCTCGTGTTTCTCTTTCTCAGGCCCTTTCTGCCCTGGTCTTGCCATGCTTTGCTCTCAAAAACACCTCCCCCTGTCCTCAGCCCGTGTGGTGGTGCCTGGACGACTCTGAGCAGCCCCACCTNGTGTCACACACAGGGCCAGGCTGGACAGGGCTCAGAGCAACCTGATCCCATGGAAGGTGTCCCTACCTGGGGGAAGAGTTTGGGTCTCTTCCAACCGAACCATTCTGGGGTCTACGATCAGCATAATAGCTTCTACCAAAGAAGAGGAAAAAGTCAGTCTTACTTACAAACTCTGATGGATGAAAGTTCGTCCCTTGTGCTCGTGTTTCTCTTTCTCAGGCCCTTTCTGCCCTGGTCTTGCCGTGCTTTGCTCTCAAAAAGCACCTCCCCCTGTCCTCAGCCCGTGTGGTGGTGCCTGGACGACTCTGAGCAGCCCCACCTGGGCCATGTCAAAGCCTCCCTGGGGCTTTGGGCCAGAACAAGGGACCCTTTCAGTAGCCCCTCACACCCTGGAACTGCCAGCACACTTTACATGGCTTTACAGACCCATAAACGTTATTTTATCCCTTTTCCTACAGGTGTGAATTAAAAGAATATCCTTATAAATACATGTAAAGGATTTAACTTACTAGACCTTGCTTAAAATCAGCAGAACTCCTACAAATACCTTGTATGTTTCTGTTTGGTTTTTTTGGTTTGTTTTATTTAAAAAAAAAAAAAAAATCAACTCTAAGACTTAACCCATAATATGGAAAGCAGAAGAGGAATAAACATCTCTGTCTAATGTCTCCAGGTATTATAGAAGCCTTTACTGTAGATTCTCAGCCAAAAACATCGACTGCCCAGCAGCTTAGTTTCTAAACCCCAAATATTTCAGTGCTTATAGACTAAGAATAGTACAAATTTCCTGATGTCAGTTTGGTTCAAGCAGCTTCTTCTGCCTTGATTCAGTGATTTGAAAAATGATGACTTGGAGTTTCGAAAGTGCTGAGAGATGTTATAGCCCAGTCCTCTTATGATCAACTGATCTTTTCAGCTCTTAATGGGAAAATAAATCATAGATAAAAGATAATCCTGTTGCACAGAAGCAAAAAAGGTGTGATATCAATAGACTTTTATAGAAAAAGAAAACTCGGTGAGAGGGATAAAGTAAATAAGGTAGTTTGTTCTGCTGCTGCTCATGCTGGCAAGGCCAAAACCCTCTTCAGGAGCTGCCTACCTCAAGAAATGAGAATGAAACACAATATATATCCAGAGAATTAAAAAAGATACAAGGATCTTTTTTTTTTTATTGCAAACCCCTCTTCATCCCCAAAAATCTAGAATTTCAAGAGCCTTTTTATATTTTTGTTGTCCTTATTTCTTCTTTGACAATAAAGCTGTCAACTATTAGTTTCTTTTCCTTCCATATTCACCAGTTCTCTCATTTCATTTTTGATGCTGCAGTTGATATTAACAGTATAGGAAAAGGAGCCAAATAAAGCTTTGCTATATTCTAATTAATGATTACTCTAATAAAAAATAGTTTGATATGGCAGCCAGCCTAGAGTGCCTTCTATAATCTTTAATTTTCAACGTGATACATATTATTTATATCCTCTAAATGTAGGTGTAACATAATGGCAAAGCAAGCAGGAAGAAAGAGCCCAGTGAGTATTTGGCCTGTAGAAGAATTGATTGCACAGTCAGTCTCTGCAATGCAAATAGGCTTTGTCAGAACGTTTGTTTGCATTTATAATTAAATTAAACCTTAACTAAAAAAAAAAAAAAAAATTAAAAAGTTGCCATGACAAAATCATGTGTATAAATACTCCTTTCTCACTGTTAACTACTGAAAAATGAAGGTACAGGGAGTGACCCGAGGAGGTCACAACAATTACTGGGGGATAGGGATACGTGGACAGTGAGCTGTTAACCATCATCCCTCTGCAGAGCTTCAAGAGACTGGGAAAAAGCAGGTTGGGAGCACACATTGGTTTTCCTAGCAACTTTTTTCCTTCATGAAGCCAACTGCTGCTGACATCAGCATTGAATTGACAGGAGACACCAGCTCTGGGAGATGCTGGGTGGGGATTGTGACTGCCCTCCCAAGAACACAATAAATAAATAAATCCTATTATCCCAATCTACCCGCAGCATTTCTCAGGTACACCATGGCCCAGTGGGCTGCAGGGTCCTACCCAGCACAGAAAAAAGGACGTTATTTAGACAATTGAGAGAGTGGCTGGCTATTCTTTGTGTCTGTATCCCTTTTTGAATGTTATGATTAAAAATTTCTGGATTATTCTTTGGGGGCTGCAATGTTCGGCTGCCCTACTTCCCTCACGTGGTGTTGGGGTCGCCCCTGGGGACTGCTCAGCGGCATTAGGGTTTACAGGAGCTGAACTTTAGCATTTCTGCCTGCATTTACCTGAGGAAAACCGAAGGACAGACCTGGATAGGATTTTTTTCTAACCAGGACTTTAAAAGATATGTAAGGGGAGTTTGGGTAGATATCATCACTGTCCATTGAAAATCCACTCCATCATGACATAAAATGCATAAATGCCCTCATTGTATCAATAAGGACTAACATAAGAAACAGTGATTATAACTGATAAAATTGTGACATAGTTCTCCAGGGGCATTAGTTTTCTTTGAATTTCCTTTGGTCACTTACAATAGGCAGATTTTTTTGCACATGCCTTAAGTAGCCAGTGCCAGCATGGCTCTAATGTACTATTAACTCCACTGTTACATTTTCATTTTTCACAGTAGTATAAACCAGAAGAAAAAGGTGTCTGGTCCCTCTCTGCTGCAAAAAGCCAGCTTAGACTTCTGTCTAGCTTTACAGTATCAGCCCATCTGTTTTAGGTGAAAACTTGAGCAGTAATGTTAACCTCAAGTATGTTAACCTTTGGATGCCACGAGACATGATAGACAGGACCATTATTTTTATGGCAGTTTTTTTCCTGAGCAAAGATCCCAGGCAGTGAGGAAGGATAGAAAATCCCATTTTTGCCTGTGTGTCTCCAAACAAAATACAGCTTGCAGTCATTTGAAAGCCAAGGCAGGCTTCATTATAGACATACAAATACCCAACAACTGTAAATTTAAGAGAACCCAAGTAATGAATCAAAACCGTGAGGCTGATTGGTAAATGATGATTTATTCAGTCTCACTGAAATTACTGGCATGAATACTGATTCTTCTTAAACCAGAGTTCACCCTCCAGTTTCAGATGAAGACAAGACTGATCTGGAGCAGCTGAGGAGGTGGCATACACCTACTGATCCCCTGAAACTTTCCCTAGAGATGTAAATGGAGGTTTGAAGGTGGGAATATTTTTAAATCGCTATCTCTTGATTTCATGAGAATATTTGAGTCAAAAGTCTTAGTTTACATATAGTACAAAGCTAATTGAGGAAGTTGTTCCCCAACAGCTATCACCTCCACACAGAATACACAATATTTAGCAGTTCTGGTAATAGTCTCCAGGTGACTTATAAAAAGATCATAAAAAGTAGGACAAAATGTTGCAGCAGCTTCACATTTATAATTGATTTATTCAAAAGTGTATGAAGTCTTTAATGCAATTTAAGATTTGGTATTTTTCCTAATTTATCATGAGCTTGCTGTCATTGATGATATTTGCTAAGCTTTTAAATGTGGGGAGAGTTAGTCTTTGGTAAGAGTAGCAAACCACTTGCAGATGGATGTATTTGTCATTCATCCTAATTAGTTCCCAATATCAGCTTCCACACCTGTAATGGTATCTATTGATCAATGTTAGATTTGTTTAGGCCATATAATTGAAAAATATGTTACTGTATTTGTGGAAATATGTTTATTATATACAGAATCTGTGGAGATATGTTCGGTAAATATATGCAGGATGGTTCTAATTCTGGTTAGCAGGTCCCCAAAATATTCATCTTTCCTCTTTCATTTTCTGGGGACAAATCTTTGTTTTTTCAAAATCAGTGGTAAATCTTCCACTGACTTTGGCAGAGCCAGGACTCCACTTTTAGTATTTCCTTTTAAGTTCTTTTCAGCACCTTTTTCTCTTTCGCTGGTTTCCTTTGGATCCCTGTTCTACTTTTGGTTTTGTTTAACTTTCAACATCCAAACAATCTGCTATTTTTCCTTTTAATCTTTTTTCTTTCCCCCTCACTTTGATTCCTTACTTTCTACATATGCTTTGCTTTTTGCCACCTTATTTCATATCTCCGTTTCCTCCTGTATTTTTAGTTTTGTTTGTTGTTTGTTTCTCATCTCAAGTTTAACTCCTATTTTCCTCTGCTTACTCTGCTCTTTTTCCTCCCTCCTAGCTGACATTTCCCTCTGTGCAATATCTTTCTGCCTTCCCTTTCCTCTCTTTTCCAAAACAGGGTTCATCATTCTATGCCACTAATGTATAGCAGATTCTGAAATACTGTCATCTGAGACAGTTAAGTACTAAACAAAACATTACCAGGGTGGAGGAATCACTTACCCTGATTGACAACAAATCGTAACTTCTGTATTGTTGCCAGATTGCCGCTAACTCTGTATATTCCATCAACATCTAGACCTGAAAAAGAAACACATATTTCATTTTAGATCATAGAAGTATTTTTCTTTGTACATCTGTCAGGAAGGCAGAGGCACCCTCGCAAGTATGAAGAAGAGCAGCGCAGCGAGCGACTGAAAAATAATCCACCTGACAACAACTGAAGTGCCTCCTCACCGATTAAAGCAACAATGAAAAATAAAAGTGGGAGATTAACTTAAGTGAATACAAAACACCTAGCTATAATTATCTTGTAATTCTGTCAGCAGAATATGGTTCTGCAAGGGGATTTGAGTGTGACAGGAAAGCGAGGGGTAATTGGCTCTCATTGGGGACAGGCACGGTGCCGCGCCAGCCCTGCTTGAACGTGGGATGTTTGTATTAATAGTGCCAGGGAAACTTCTCCGTCTGGGGTCTGGGTTTTTCAGACATGAATTTCTGAGGCTGTGACCTTTCTGAAAATAAAGTACTGAGGTGCCCAGCCCAAAATCATGACGTGTGTGAGACTCCACACCACTACCATTTCTCTGCTGTATTCTTCATAGCGGATCAGACAGGTTTGGAGATGAAATTAAATATCCCAAGTAGCATATGCCCCGGAGTACATTTCTTCATTAATATAGGCCATTCTTTTCAAGGACAACCCGACAGTCTTGCTTCTCCCTGCATATCTGCTCAAGGTTTATCTTCTAGGTGAAACTAGATGTCATACTCCCTTTTGTGACATATTATCTCCTACAGCAAGCTCTGCTGATATGAGTGTTTAAAATAGCACTTCCAGCCCCGGTTGCATAGCTGTAGCATTTCAAAGCACATGGGAACTGCTCTCCTTTTCCGGGAGAATTTGCTGCGGTGCAACAACGACCCAATCTGCATGCTTAAAAATCAAACCCACTAAAACTTACATTGTCATTTCACATTTAAATCTTATGAGTACATAAGAAGCCAAGAGAAGCTACACAAACCAGGTTTTTTTAAAGGCTACTTATCCCTTGGAACACAAGTTTTAATTAGGTTTTGGCAAGCAGTTTCAGAGAAAGCCTTTCTCTTGGAAAATGCTAATTTGTCAAACCCAAAAATTTTCAGGAAACACTTCCTGACAATGTGTGTAGGGGGAATATTTTTCCAATTCGGGGTGGGGGAAAAAGGAAATCTGAAGCTATAGGGAAGAGTGAAAACAAATAAAAAAGTCCAGAAGCCCAGTTGTGATAACAATTAAAGAAGAAGATGAGGTTCAAGTCTTTTTTGACATTTTCATCATGCCTTGGCACACAAGTGCCATGGCCAGTGGACCTAAGTGCTTGGAGGCATTTCTCACTGATCTAGAAATATTTGAAAATATTTATTTTTCCTTTTGATGCAGATTAAAACCAAATAAAATATTTTCTTTGTCTGCATGTTTATTTATCTCTCTACAAAATATACTTCGCATTTCACGTCTATGAGGCCAGGAAGATCCTGATTTGATTTGCATTAAAAAACTTATTTTAAAAATTAATAATAATTTCTTTATCTTATTAATAATTATTTTGTGCTTCTCTGTGTGTTTTATTAGACTGTTTTCTACCCTGCACCTGTGGGTGTCCTGCAACATAATACTGAGAGTGATGATTCATTCCAGGAAGATCTCCCCTTTGGTTACAGAGGGATAAAGAAAAAGTTTATTTAAGAGAAATCAAAAAGGATTTGGTAATCAAGAAAACTTGGAAATTATCCATCTGCTGGATATATAACATATGAGCAAATGGAAATTACTAAAATGTTTAAGTAATGCAATTCTAACCTAAATCTGAAGAGTCTAATTCTGTTTTAGGAAGGGGAGAGTGAAGGAGTAATTCCCAGCACAGGACTGCGGGACTCTTGTGGTAGAGGATTAAGAATTGCATCATGTAATTTGAAGTCTAAAGCAGAAATTGAAAAGGAAAAATAAAACAAACTAACAAACAGGCAAGCCACCAGACAGAATGTTAACTTTTGTTTGGATCTAACTCAATTCAGTTCTTAACCTCATTGGTTGTATGGAAGTGAAAACAATCCATGTCACTTTGGGTGAAATAGTCTCACATTAAGAGCATCAATTTGGAACCTGTGTAAGACACACAGATCAAGTGAAAATGAACAAGCTGTGTTGTAAATTGATGGATATTACATCTTGCCACATGATCTGGAGTACACAAGTGCATTATTATTGTTAATAAATTTATTTTGGTCCAGAAATGAGGTCTGATTAGCATTTCATTTGGGCACTATACAATATGGCAGAGAATAAAATAAAAAAACCAAAAAAAAATTAAGCCAATTATAGTATTCACGTGCCATCAACTTTCTGCTCCAAGAACTTTGAAAGTTAAGCCAAACCCAACCAATGCGAATTGGCGGATTTGGACATCCTTTTCATGACCACATTATCTTAGCTGGATTGTTAACAACTTATTTTGGAAATCCAATTAGGCACAAAGGAGAAAGAGGGAGAAAGAGAGAGAAAAGTATATCTTCATAATTCTAATATCCTGATTCTATGAGCATTATTCAAAGCAAATTCACTTTTAAGGGCACCTTTATCAAGAATAAAAACATCACTGCACTGCTATAAGTGTTTCTTCATGGCAGGCTATAAATACTTAGGGAACAAGATGAAACAAAAGCCTTGCCCAGTTTCCTATCTGGTGCTGGAGTTTAAGTATAGTGATAAAGAAACTTTCAGGAAAAAAAATATTCGTTGTAATAAAGCCAACTTTAGTTCACTATAGGATGACCTTCTTGTGTTTTGTAGTGGGGTTCATCAGGGAAGTATCACTGGATTTTGCCCTAAAGGAGAAAATGTATTTTATTTGCTTTATATTCCAGTCTCCAACTCTGTTTCTGTTTGTTTTAATGAGGAACCTGAGAACAGGATGGGCCCACAATTAGAAATTATAGCCAAAAGCACGATAATGACTTCAGTATTTCCGCGCTGAATTTCGTGATGGTATAAGAAATGTAGGAAAAGCTCTTACTCAAGAATACATCAGTTCAGCTGCCAAACTATAGCAAATTTTAACTCTTTTAATTTAAAAAAATTGTACAGGTGCTCCTGTTGAGGAAGTCAAAAGGCAGTTGGACTCAGGCTTGGCTGAGATTCATGAACAATAATGAAAGTTACAGTCACTCTGCACTGCACAGGAGATGTTAGAAGAGTATTTATTTAAACCATTTCTTGCACTCCTATCTAAAATAGAAGTAATCATGAATGCAGGTCAGTGTCAGATCTAGTACCAGTGTGAGCTGGAACAAGGTGTTGCAGAGAAATATTAAACAGACAGAAGAAAATTAGAGTTTGTGTGATATATTTATTCAAAGAAATGTTTTAAAATACTAGATTTCAATATTGGTTGAGGTAGTCCTGGTGATTTATGAACTGTGTGCAGTCAAATGTTCTCTCTAATTCGTTTCTGTTGTACAGAAAAAAATCCCTCTCCCAAATCACACTGGATTCTGTCTAATCTTACTCTATTTGACAATATCTTCAAACTGAATATAAAAAGAAATTCTCTATGTGCAGGGAGAAGGGCGTGGTGGTATGCAGAAATTTCTCTGGTTTTTAACAAGATTTAGAATTTAAAACATACCATTTTAAACAGCACTAGGTAACTTCCCGCATGGAAACCCATGGAACTTTCACAATTAATGTATCCTGAAATAGGTGTGGTCCCCAGGCCTGTTTTGTAAAAGAAACCATCGTGCTGGATTCAACAACAAAGTGAAGTACAAACTTGAAGAAAGGCATTCTTTAGTTAGTCCTTTCATTTAAAATCAGTTATGTTCAGGGCAAAACTATTGTATTTCAAAGGAGCCTATTATGCCTTCCCATAAACAGAAAGATCATACGTTTTAAAACTAAAGTATCATTATGCAATCAAGCTGTTGTATTATAAACTATTTTGTGGGCTCAGATGCCCAGGGCTATCTTTACAAATATTTAAGAGGTCATTATCAGGGTATGTTCTCCCTACAACTATAATTCTTTCCTCCTGTTTTCATATGCATCTTACCACAAATACCTGATTTATAAACAATTTTTTTTTAAAGTTTACTAAGGGTACTAAGGGCACAAAACCCCATCAAGAAATCATTTAAAGAAGCAGAAATGAGTAAATGCAGCAAATATATCCACGTCACAATAATGTGATGAGAAAAACACAAAACAATGTGCAACAGAAATAAAATTTCACAAAAATATCAATATGTGTATGCCAGTAGAAGGAAAATCAGAAAGAATAGCAAAGAATGAACCTGACAGACTAAAATTTGACATTAAAAATACTGTGTCTACATAGGGTGACAAAACATACCCAGAATTTCAGGTGAATATGTGAGCAAAAATAACATTTTTTTCTGATGCCATGGAAATCAGAGGTGAAAATTATAAAACCCATGAAGCAAATATGAGCTACACCCCAAAAAGTGTTGCTGACATCCCGGTCCTGCTTTTTGGTGTGGCAGAGGGTGGGGTTGTATATGTCCAAATCTCCCAGAGCTGGGGGCTGGTGCTGGGGTTGGCTCTGTTCTGCTGGGACAAAACTACTGCTTTGGTCACCAGAACTATCCCCTTGTTCTCCTCCCAGCAGATTATCATGTTTTTGAGGCTTAAAACATCCCAGCAACACATCAGCAACATCTGGAATGAAAAAAGGTCTATCTCCCATCAAGAGACACTACCTGGCTCTCATGGGAGTGCGTGCCATGCAAATGTCATGTTAGATAGTTCTACCAGAGAGAATATAAGCAAACCTAGGAGAGCATACAGTGGATGATATTGGAAGTCAATAAGGACAAAAAGATAAGCAGTTTTGTAAAAAACATCCATTTTCATTGGTGCCCATGATATACTTGTACCTCTCATTTCCAAACAAAATATGGAGAAATATTTGGAAATTACTACAGGCTGAAGAGTTATTCTGATATTGTAAAAGCAGTGAGAGGGATGCTCTTGGAGACTGGCTAGACTGACCTCAGTCACAGACAGTCTACTTAAATAATTAATTCAGGACACTATGAACAAACAATTCATAACAAAATATCATTAATCCCAACCAGCATGGTTTTGTGGAAATCAGGGCTTTGTGTAGCAAACTTGTTGCACTTTTTGATGGGCCTGAATATTTGACAGGTCTGGTTGGTGAAGGCAACGGTGTTGAAATAGCAAGTTTGGCTTTCCGTGCCACCTTTGACTCGGTACCACATGACATTTTGATTAAAGCACTTGCATTCTATAGAATTAACAGGGCATATATTACATGGATTAAAAACTGGCTTGGTGACAGACCTCAAAATGTGGTAGTTAAGGGAGATATCAGTTAGCAAGGTCAGAACTGGCAGAGCTCTCGAGAGTGGAGCTCTCATCCAGGGCTATCTAATACCTCTATCAGAGATGGGACAATGAGAGAAAAAAAATCCCTTGGCAAAATAAGCAGATGACACAAAGATCAGGGATATATTAAATGATGGCAAGGACAGGTAAAGTTACAGAAGATCAGCGCTACTACCTAAAATAGCCACAGTCTGGCAAAATCAGGTTTAGTATGGAGAAACACAGGGTACATCCAATACTCTGGAACTAGGCTACAAGGACTTGAGGTTGACTTCAAATAAATAGCTGAACCTGATCTCTGAGCTCAGTGCTACAACAAACGGGACTAATGTAATCCCTTGAATTATAAGGGAGTATCAAAGAAGCAGGGATGAGATTGAACCTCTTCATGGGCTACAAAGAGGATCTCTAGTGGAGCTCTGCACTTGATAGAGAAGCAAATAACATGAAACACGAAATATTTGCTTCTTTGCTTCCTATTAGAGAGAGGACAGAGAAATGTCCTCTCCATCTGTACATTTCACATGATTTGAAGGTACTGGACTCCCTTCCAGCACTTCCGAGCTGCAGGACCCGTGACAGACAAGCCTGAATTCAAGGTAGCATCAACGAGATTTTCTTTATTCTATGATCTGTAGAGATCCAACACTGCTTTAGAATTTAGTAAAGGCAGACATAGTGGGGGGAAGAAAGGAGAGGGAATATTTTACTAATTCTTAACAAGCTATTAAATGGCTCTTTTGGAGGTGTCTGACATAAGGTTTGGTGAATCTCTTTAGGAAATTAGCTAAAAAGAAATAATTCTATGTTTGACTGCAATAATATCAAGAAAATGAGGGGCATTCCTACATAAAAAGAGAATCTCATTTTTTTCTTGCAGTAATAACTCAGAGATGCAATGAAAGGAGAAAAGCTTGACTAAGATCTCATTGTTTTCAAGACCCTATAGAAACTGTTTAATGGAAGCAATTAAAGCACTGAATATGAGCATTACGTAATGAGAATGATTAACAAGTGAATATGATGGATGATATACTTTATTCTGTTTCATATCACTCGATGGTAGAATTTCCACTTAGATATTTATACACAAATAAATAAGGGCAGTGACAGTACAAAGCAAGTGTAATTTAAATGAGCACACAGTTCACTGCTACGCGAGGCTGCTACTTAATGCCCAAATCAAGCTTGCTCTGCCTCCGTCTTCTTCTCTATTGTGCTGTGCTTTGACATTCAAGAAGTTTATGGTTTAAAAGCCCCAGGAACAACAAAACTTGCTCAGGAGACTGCCTGTAACAAGAAACTAAACTAAGCCTTGAAACTATTTGTTTTGAATGAAGCCGTCGAACACGCAGCGTGCTCACTGTAATTTTGCCTTTACCTCCAATATATACTTTTGCCATTCTGCTGGTCCCACTTCTTGCAGCTAAACAGAGTGACCTCATTGCTTTCCACTGTATTTTCTTTTAAACATTGGCTGGGATGATTGAGATTCAGGAATGTGGGAAAATGGATTCCCAAGCCACGTCCATCCCCTTTAATTCTGAGCTGTAATTTTTGGCTTGGCTTGAATCACAGTCATCACATTTCAGTCTGAATCTCTCTGTAAAGTGATCTTTCTTAAACATTTCTTTCACTCATCATGGGATCAGAAACAAAGCCATTCTAGTCTTTCAGCGAAACACTTACAAACGTCTTTTTACAGCGACTCACAAGAGCTGAATTTCCTTTAAAAATGTTTGAAAAAGAGGAGGTTTTCATTGCCTGATTGTCCTCTTTGTGAATCTTGTCATCTGTATGCCATGAGCTACAGCTATTTTAATCTGTTTTTGTTTGCAATCCATTTGGTGTCCGCCCAAGAAAATGCAGGTGATTCTAATTAACTTACTGCTGAAGATGTGGAAAAATCTCAATTGTGCGACAGAGAATTATACACTTAAAACCTTCCCTCTATTATTTATAACAGCTTATTAATGAAAATGATTACATGAATACATTTACCACCTGATTCATCTTTGTTCACTTTTTAAATCAACAAGGTTTATGATAAAGGAGAAAAAATGCCTACCAAATACAGACCTCAAGTACACACATCAGCTTGCTGGTTTAAATGGAATGGCAGTTTAAAAGGAAATAACATTGTCTTCATTCAACACAGTATAATTGCCAAATCTTTGGAAGTAGCTGTTCTCTCTCTGTAACACATTAGTATTTAATTTTGGAAATGTTTATTTCTCTTTTATTTATGTGTTTGTTTTCTCTTTTAATACCTCCTTCAGCACTCCTATTCCCTTTCATTTGCTGCAGTTACTGCTTTTCACATACGGGTTAAGAGGTCCATTCTGACCAGTCCTTAATTTATCTAAAATAAAATAAGATTTTTTTTTTGTTTTCTGCTACTTGATAAAGTAGAATTTTTTTCATGCTTAACCAAGAGTGATCAAGAGTGCTGAGGCCCTGGCGTGAGGTGCCCAGAGAAGCTGAGGCTGCCCCATCTCTGGGAGTGTTCAAGGACAGGTTGGACAGGGCTTGGAGCTACCTGGGATCATGCAAGGTGTCTCTCTGCCTGTGGCAGGGGGCTGGAATGAGATTAATTTTAAGGCCCCTTCCAACACAAACCATTCTATGATTTTATATTAAAATCAATGGATGTTACCTGCATTGAGCATTTTTTGCTAGGTACAGCTACCAACGGGGAGTTTACCACCTTCCATTTCTATTATTCTGTGCCACACTCTGATGGTCTAATTTGAATGTGATGATAATATGGATAATGCTGTTCATTTTTGGGAGGATGAAAGCCTGAATAAAGGTTATCATTTTAGGAGAAGCTGACGATGGAGAAACTCATCCACTGTGTGACATGATCAGAACAGCTGGGGATGTAATGTGGAGGGTGGGGGAGAAAAGAGCCAAGGTATTTTGTATGTTCAAGAAATATATACAACATTGCCATTTCTTATATCCCAGCTGTGCCTGTTAACTTCTGGAAACATGTAGAGCTCAGCAATAAAGCATACTTGACTGATATTTACTGCAATGTGCATTATAAGACATTTTCTGTCACACATTATGTTCTGAAAGAGTTAAGTAACATGAAAAATACAGGCTCGAGATTATATCTGTCATGGATGAAAATACTACATTTATGCCTCATTGTAATCCATTCATTGGTTTATGTACCCCAGCCCTCCAGGGAGTGTCACAACTCCACATGATACTGCTGAGAGCTGTATTTTGCTTTTGGATTTCTGATTTAGCTGAAAGAAGTTTAAAAACACATGTAGCCTGACAAGTCCCTATTGGCTATACAACCGAGGAGGGTCAAGAGCATAAACTGTTCCAGCAAAAGCCAGCTGTGACTTGGGCTCACTGTAAAGATCTGCCTCTTACAGACAGTAGCAGGCAAGAAATTTATGCATTTTGCTAAATCCTCCCACTTTGGTTGAACTGTGCTTCATTTGGGGATCCATCATCACCAACATCATGCCTGTGTGTTTTGAGCAGCATCAGAGCACTCAAGGAAGCTGCACTTCACGGGGTCCAATATCCTTTTAAGAGCGCACAGGACTTCAAGTCAGGTCCACTGACACCACCAGTAGGAACTGTGGTTAAAGCTAAGGGACAGCTACAATTCTCCAAACATCCTTTGTTCCCAATGCTGATTTTAAAGAGAATTTAGTGCACAGTAGGGACAAATCTTTTCCCGTCTTTCACAATAGTGAGAGATTAAATTAGACCTCAGTAATGTCACCTCCCCATCCTGACGAGTGCTGCTTCTTGTTGGACTTTGAACAGTTGGAAGTGGAAGAAATGTACGTGTGGGCAAACAAAACCTTGAGCCAAAATGGGTAAGGAGCTTGCATTTTCTAGACCATAGTGCCTTTGCTTGGCAAAGAGATTTATTTAGTTTAATTTGGTTTCATGTTAGTGACTGGGATAGGAAGTTTAAGGTGGAATAGGAATATTTAACTGGTTAATTGGAAGCCACAGGACTGCTTCTTCCATAATTTTTTGGGTTCAGAGATAGCTGAGGATTCCAGATAGGCCCAATGCTCTTTATAACAGAACCATTTTGGTAGCCAACAGACCCATTACTTGGTAGCCAACAGACCCATTACTTGGCAGCCTCACTCTGCTCTGTCCAGCCTTAGGTGGCCCGAGGTTTTCTATGCTATCTCCAGGACTGGATCCTGCCCAGCTTCCCATGGACTTGTCCTCCAGCTCCTGAGCATGGCTGGGGAGGGACGTCAAGGCAAAGTTTAATTGTTAGAGTTCAACAGCAGCTAAAGAAATGTCAGTGGGGCACTTGGTAACACTTATTTTGTTGCATAACACAGAAGGCTGGATCTGTGTCCTGCAGTGCAAATCAGACCTGTTTAGGGACAGAAAACACAGAGGTTTTGAGTTTCTAACAGAGGAATGTTCAGAACCTTGCTCTAAAACCTGAGCTGGGGCTCTAATGTGTAGCTGGTATTGGTCTTTGTTATTCACATTGTATTGCAGGCATCTATCTTTGTGTTTGCTTTTTATCTTTAAGAGGGAGCAAACATTTAAAAAGTAGATTCTTTAGTCTAAGGCACACTATCAGACACCTTTGGGTGTTACAGTCCAGGGCTGTGTGGAAAACCCAGAGGCTCTCTTGGAAGATAAGTATTCACACAGCTATCCAACACCAACTTCCTGAATTCTTAGCATTGCATATCTGCCTAACATCTAAATGTGATAACACAAAGGTGGGTGTGCATGTGAATACGGAGATAACTTTTACTTTAATAGGGTCTTTCTCAGTGTACTTTGTTCACATTTAAAGACTCAATAATGGTGAAAAACATGGGGTTCCACTGAATGTTTTTACCCCTCCTTTTGTGCGATAAATCTCCAGTCTAATAAGTGAGTAAAATTTTCTTGTTTTTGCGAAATTCATGTTTCGTGTTATGAAACAGTGACATTAAGCAGTACTATGTGAAACAACAGAGACATTAATTTTAATATGACACAAACCTATTGTGCTTACATATTTTTCCACTTTAGTTTGCCATCTTAGCTGCAGGACTCTGTAGCTATACATATATATAATTTTCCCTGTCATTTCCACTGTGTTTTCTGTCCCCAAACAGGTTTGAGTAACTTAAAAACTTTTTTGTTTGTCTCCATCTAATACGGGAAAAATCTGATCACCAAAGCAGCACTCAACAAAAGACATAGTCAAGGTGTCTGCAGAAACCTTAAAAATCCTGAATTGGGTTACAAAGAGTGATAAGTGCCAAAACTTAAGAGACTGGTGTGCATCCTTCATTACTTTGGCAGAAGCAGCTCCACAGTTTTCATGCTATGGTTTGCCATGCATTCCATGATAGACTACAAAATAGCACAAAACTTATATATTGGTAGCTCGGGGACTCCCCAAAACAGGTTTTTTAAGTATAGTTTGAAAAAGAACAAATTGCTTTATACTTTGAAATCTGCAAATTTAAAAAACCTCAATGAAACACAAATATTATAACTAAAACATAGCTGAGACATGCAAGAAATACATAAAAATACCGACTTCTGATAAGAAAAAGCCCGAGTTACTGGCAATAAAATGCATTGGATATCTGCTAGCTGAATTTTGGGTGAAGTAAATGCATAAATATGAGTATCATTTGATATTTTCATGGAAGATAATTATTTTTAAATTTGAAGCTACAGGAAAAAATTTGATTTGAATAGCTGTCTTTGTATCTTAATGCTGTCTGTGGCATGGAATGATGTAGGGAAGGTAGAAATCCAATCTCATCCCTTTTGCTAGGGCTCACAGAGACCCTCTGGTATTTCTGAAGTCTTGGAAAGACAGAGTTGGCATAAAGTGTTTTCCATATCTAATTTCCTTCTTTGGTGAAAATTCCAGTAATTATTAATGACATTTACTACACAGACATCCAAGACAGTTGAAGAGTTTCTGACAGAAACTCTTGCTGTAAGCTGTGGCCTCTGTGTTTTTAACGTATGACACATCAGAACACAAAAATGCAACTGGAACAGAGATAATAAAAGACACCATTGTGAACCATTTCTGGTGTGTATATTCAGATATTTTCAGATATCCTCATCACGAGAGTTTGAAAAGTATTAAAAAATATGGTGTGTTTGTGGCCAGGGCTGTGAGGACAGTCCTGCAGGTCACAGATCAGGGCACTAAATAAAATGTTTTGTAGTATTTGTTCCAATATTTTGCTCTGGTTTAGTGTCAGAGCAGGAAAACCTGCCTGCTTAAATAGCAGCCTTCCAGCACCTTCCACCTCCTTGTTTGGATTCAAGTCTGGCTTGCAGTTTGTCTGGGCTGGAGAATTCAATTATTTTATTTTCACTGGCTAGAGGAGATCCTCAGCTTGCTCAAAGTTGTTTATAGTCTCAGTGAAAGCAGTTTTCAATAGAAGAGGATCTATCTTATCTTTCTCCTAAGGTTTATTAAAAATATGTAACACCTGATAATTTAACACCAAACGAGTGGCTGCTAAATTTCCCCCTCTCTTTGTCCTTCTGTCTCACACACACAAACACAGGAATGCTTCTTGCCTGCCAAGCTAAGTGCCAAGATTTTGTTCACTTTAATCTCGATCATATGAGTTAGAGAACCATGAAACAAGTTTCTACCAAGTATGCTGACAGATTTTTAGTTCTCGTGGCTCCACAGGGCATCACAAGTACACGAAGGAACTTTTCTCATTAAAGGTTTCTGAGCTGATCCGTTTTCCATTTAAGTCAACATGAGCAGTATCACCATGAGGAGCTCAACACTTGCTAACTGATACCATACACTCATCGAAATTATTTCATTTCTAAGTAAACAAAAAGCTGTGGTACCTCCAAAACCATTGTGTCACTACTGCTGGCACAAGGGAGGCCATTTGGTGGCAGTTACTTTGGCGTGTTATGTCACATAACACCGTGTCAGCTCAGGACTGACAAATCAAAGCATATGGCTGGAAATATGGGGGGGGATTTTCCTGGGGAGATGAAGAAAAGAGGCATGGAACAACCTCTTTCTGCCTGTTGGGGGCTTTTTTATCTTGTGAGAGAAGACATCTCAGAGATACCACCTTACCCTTGGTCTGGAGGAGTTCGTGGCCATTTTAAGAGCCACTGTATCATCTGTTAATGGCCCATAATCTTGGCAACAAAACACGTTCTTGTTCTTTTTTTTTTTTTAAAAATCCTGAGTGAAAATCTGGGTGTTTACATTTTTTTCAAATAGATAAATCTTAAGGCCCTGAAACAACAAACCTCTAACCCATTTCCTTAACTGCAAGGCACAACTATTGACCACAGAATAGATTTGTTCAGATCCTTAAAAAGAAGTCTCCATCTGTCTTGGTGGACAGAGGTTTGCATTAATAAAGCAGGAATTACAGGAAGAAATAACCTATATCAATTTCCAAGCAGAAAAAGCACAAGAAGGAAGTTTCTGACAGCAATATCTGTTTCCCAAAAATTTCAGTTATTTGAAAGGCATCATCTCTGACACCAAAAAAGATGCACGAAGGAACCACAAGGAGAGAGCTGGAGGATCCAAGAGGTTTGGATGGGTTCTGTTGTGTTATGGAACAAAATGCTCACATTTTGCTTTCATTTACATCTATGCCATTCCTCCCAGACCATTGTTTGAGTGAAGACAAAAGAAGTTGGTTTGGTGTATAATTATATCCATGATCCATGTGGATCCTGATCATTATAAAACAATCTGCTGAGCCAATATACAACCAGAGATCTTTGAAAGACTTGTTACTTCCCTGGGGGGTTATCATGAATAGCCGATTTAGGGACAATTCTGTTGCTAGATTGATAACAATATCTGTTTCATAATTTCAGGGGAGCAAAACATGTTAAAAAAAAAATCTTCTCTTAAAGAAGTGAAAGCCTTAACATAAAACCTCCTTTTTAAGCTGCCCTCCTCCTTTGCCCTCTGCCATCCTCCTGAAGCTCTTTGTTGGTACAATTTCTCTCACTTAGGTATCAATCCCATTAGACTGCGGTATTATATGGTTAAAACATTGATGTAACACAAGCTGCTACAGCAAATAATTGAAGTAATAAAATACAACTGCAGTTATTTGCTCTCTTGAATTGCAGGCAGAAAAAAAAAAAGGGAGACAGGTTTTTTTAAACTGACTGTAGTGTTGCATACAGACAGTAAAACTTCTTTTTTAATGTGTTTTCTTTTATTGCTGTAAAACTTTTTTTTTTTTTCAAACTATAGTGTAGTTGTAGTAGCTTTTTTTTTTTTTTTTCCTGATAGGGAAAGTGTTTAGTTTGCACTGTAGAATTATGCTTTCATAATATTTAAAAAAAATACAACTTTCTATTTAAGCAGAGAGATATTGAAAGGATCTGAAAGTACACCTCTTTTCCTTTTAAAGGAACTTAATGGACTTAACTTCTATTTTTGTGTGTGTGTATGTGAGTGAACATCCCTTCTAGGCCAAGATTCATTTTGTCAAATGTTAGCCCAAATTGTTCTATTAATGGCTGAAGTGCAAAGTCTGACTAAATGGGGTTTGCAGTGGAAATCCTGCCAGCTCCTTGTCTGGGATGGCATGTGTACTGTACCAGGGCATGGTGCCTCACAGCCTTGGCTTATTCAGGGGGAAAAGAGAGGAGTTTTGTGTCTCTCTTTTCACCTTTTTCATGGCTAGGAGGTGAATGCCCTCATGTGTGAGCTTCCCTGAATCTGCCTCTGACCAGGGGGTGAGTCAGGACCTTCATTCTCTCCTTGGCAGACAGCAAATATCACACACACAGTCAGCTGGCTTTAAATTTCTCTGGACTTTTGGTTTCAACGCCTACAAGTGTCAACTCCTTGATTTACAAAGTGTATTAACATTATTTTAATATCTAGAAAACGTTGTTTGATTCTTTTTTATTTCGTAGGTTAAGTGGTTGGTTTTATTTATTATGCCTATTGAACACGATTTTATGGAAAATTCGGAAGACAAAATGCCCCGTTTCCTTCTACATGTTCGCAAATAGATATATTATACAATGCTAGAAAAAGGCAAAAGGCCAAACTCATCTCTGGTGTAATTCCAGTAAAAGCAATAAAATGACACAAGGCATGAATTTGGCCCAGGCATTGTAAATGTTACTCTGGTGCACACTGAGTGTCTGCTTGTTGTTACTGGCACGGCTTAAAATACAAATCCCCCTTTTTTCATAGAAATGGATACATTTCTCTGGAACAGATTAATCAATGAACCAGGTATCAGGTAACTATGACAAAGGCAACTGGTTCAAATGCCTGCCTCTTTTATGGCTTTTTCCTCTTCTGACCAACTTACAGTCTCTTCTTTCAAATTTTTAAATAATTATATATTTATTCTCTTTTGTGCCTTGTCATTACAAGGCTTTTATTCCTTTTTTTTTTCTCTTTCTCTTTTTTTGTCTGTTGTCTCCTTTTCTCTAATTTGTCTTGTATGCCCTTCCGTGATGTTTCCTGTTGACACTTCTTGATATTTTTTTCTAGCTCAGAATGTGGCTTTCTAGCAGACACAGAGGCCCCAGAGTGAATACCCTTCAGAGCCAACTCCGACTTGGACCTTGCACAACACTATTAACTGGCTCTTCCTCTAAGAAAGGTGGCTATAGTGGGATTGCCTGAGCCTGAAGACAGAAATGGTTGGGGAAAGCTTGCCAACATGTTTGCACTGACTTCAACTGCTCCTAACTTCTACTCAAAAGAAGAATTTATGTTAAAAAAAATAATAATAATTTTTTAAAAGCATCAAACATTTTGAATCACAAACTTGCAAGGGTTTTTCTCAGAACTTTGTTGTTTTATATTGCATTCATCTGTACGTTTGAGTTTATGCTTGTTGGCCACTTTAAAGTAAACATGGTTCAATGCCCTCAGAAACAGATTTCTTCAGCACACTAGAGTTCCCTGGAAAAAGGCTTTATCTGCTGAACTGCTGGATATTTTTGTACGCGTGCATTTTTCTTTTCCTATCAGTTTGTTTTGTTTCCCCCTTTTTTTTCCTTCTTTTCATTCAGTGCATATAAAGTTGGGAGCAGAAGTCTCCTTGGAACAAGACAGAATCATAAAAGACTTCAGGAATCTCATCACAAGCTAAACAGTACGAATTGCACATTCTTCATGGAAGTATTAGCTTTTAGTGCGTGCCTGGATCCAAGCATAATAGATTATCCCAAAGTGGGAAAGAATGAACAGTACAAAATTAGCAGAACTGGGAGCTCAGATCATTTGGTGGAGCAACATGATCTCTGTACTTTCAGGGTACTGAATTCTAAAGCCACTGGAAACAGTATGTAAAATTATATCAGAGTAAGCAAGGAAGCATGTGTAGGCCTGGGAGAATCAAACAAGAGCTTGAAAAATACATTTCCAGAGGAGAATAAGCACTGAAAATCAGTGAATGAACTTGTAGGAAACAAGCTGCTATTCATGAGGAATTTCTTGCTCTGAGGATAGAAAGATATGACAGAGAGAAAACACAAATAAAATACATTTCAGTGGTTGTTCAGGGGCCAAGTGCTGTTGGAGAATAATCCTGTACTCAGACATAAATATAAAATGGCACAGGATAGGTTAGTCTCCTGAGGTTTCCCTTCTCAAGGAAGCCTTGCCAGAACAAATCCTTTGTGCCACTGGCTGATGGGCTTGGTCTAACTGCTGGGAAGTGTCCCAGGAGCACTGTGCATTCCCTGGGAGCTCCAAGATGGTGGTGAGCACACCCTGGCAGAACTACCCTGTGCTTTCCTCCTGCCTTCCTCAGGTCCGCAGGGATGGGGACGAATTATTTTTGAGAGCCAAATAAAGTGAGAATTTTGCTTTAGCCACATAAATCCTGAGGAACGTGTCGTTGAACTGAAATCTGGTGATGAGTTTGTAATACATGCAGGGTGGGGATAGGTGGTGGAGTCCCCATCCCTTGAGGGGTTTAAGAGCTCTGCCGATGTGGCACTTGGGGACATGGTTTAATGATGGCTGTGGCTGTGCTGGGGGAATGGACTCCACGATCTTAGAGGGCTTTTCCCACCTAAACAATTCTATAAATTTCCAGGGGTTTTAGACAGTGGCTATTAATCCATCCCTCAGCTGCACAAGCCTTGTGTCTTCTGCCACCCTCACTGTCTTATAATCCACTCATTCCACCATACCAAAGACAATGATCCCAGCATGGGAATCCTCAGCTTTAGGAGGTGTTTGGGACTTTTTTTTCCTTTTAGAACACTTCTGCAGTGTTTTCTTCCATTAGAAAATGAGATAGCATTAGCCTGTTTAAAAAAAAATCATTTTTTCCTAGCTATATAAATATATTCACAATACTTTATATTTTTTAAAATTCATTTCCTCTTTGCTTAACTCCTTGAGATAAGTGAACTCTCCTCTGTGTAAACATTCTACCAGAATACTGACTACCTTTTAAGCGATATATGATTTAGAAGGTAATGAAATATCACTTTCTTTTTCCTTTTTTTTTTTTTTAATATAAATAGGTTTTAAAGTGCTTTTAGCTGCACTTTAGCTTTTAGATTAACAGATAAAACTGATGAAAGGGACACAACCTTCTGTCACAGGGCAGCATGGCATTTGGGAGGTGAGGTAGTTTAAAATACCATTTTTATCTTCATTTCTCTCCATTGGGATGGCTGTATTTCTTTACTACATCCCATAAGGTACTTTATCTTTGCCCATAAAGACATTTTCTTCCTTAAACCCTGAATATTCTGCAGTATGAGACTGCGTGTCTGCATGTCTGCAATGCATAATCAAGCACAGCTATGGACATTAAGTTAATTAAAGCCACAATGAGTATCAGTTTTAGGCACTTTGGGGTGTCAAACTTTGGAAACCTATAAGAAATCTGAATTTTGGAGAGAAAACACTTATTTTTTAATTTTTTTTTCCAAAACCATGCCTTCTTAAAATTGCACATGCAGCCTTTAAGTGCCTAATTCTCCCCTCTGAAGTCTCACGGGTGCTACCCCAGATCATCCCCCCAAGCCAAGAGCCCCAAACTCAGAGGGGCTTTTTTGATCACTGCTCTTATTTAACATGATTTGTTCCCCGGGTCTCAGAGCACTGAAACTCAGTAAATAATACACTGGGCAAACAGAGAAGATAACAAAAGGAAATAGTTAAGGTACTATAATAATTTTAGCCATTCTTTTTTCAGGTCACTATAATCTGCCCAAAGATAACTAATTGTTCAAAGTAAACATTCCACTCCGACCACAAAAGGAATCCATTACACAAACATATAATTCACAGTCATTTTTAGTGGGTTGTAAACAGTTTGGAATGAGCATAAAATGGGACAAAAATCAAAGTGAGCATTTAGAAATGAAAAAGTGTTTGCTACAAAAGGTCAGTCCCTTTACTTGGCAAACTATGTAGAAAAGCCTGGGAAAATGTTGAACACACAAGCAGTAAGGGAATTTTAAAGCCAACAACCTCCCTGTTTCTTTAAACAGACATCGGAACCTATAACTGGATCCTGTCAAACAAACGACAGCAAAAAAACATAACAGCTGCTAAGAAGTAAAGTTGAAAGATAAAGTTTTCTAAGCTAAGAACCTTCTCAGAAGTGGACTAAAGGTCTTTCTTAAATCTTTAAGCAAGGTTATGGATCCCAGGGTGGCTTTTAGGCATTGAATCAAATATGTAATTTTGTGTATCATTCCTGTCAGAGCATCCTGTGCTCCAAGAAAAGCAACAGAAAACAATTTCTGCAACGTCCAGCTTAGAATGGAAACGGTACCTGTAATCATCAGCTTTGCTGCCTGCAGTGTCATTTTTCAAGTCATTTAGGCTGATTTGAGAACACTAACTTGGATTTGGGAATGGAGGGAGAAAATGAAGGATGTTTCAAAAGAGAGATGAAAGTTAAATTATATTTCCCTGGAGCATTAGGACTGTATTTCTCTACAAAACCCAAGCCACACTGGATACCCTGGGTAGGTTTAGGATACAGACTGCTCGGGGTGTTCATTTACTCTGTCATTAGACACACAGACAAATGATCTTCCCTGGAAAAGAGTTTAGTATCAGACTGTTTTCACACGATAAAACACTACTATGAGAAGTACTGGATGGCATGTTGTTGAGGTACAAGGCAGACTGATATTTTTATTTTTTTTAATGCGTTCTGCTCATGCCTTTCGCATATTTTAAAAAAGAAAAATAAATAAAAAAATTTAAAAAAAAAAGACAGGCAGGACTTCTAAAGGGTTGTGAATAACAAAATAAATAGGCGACTCCAGAAATGGCTGGAAATGATATCTGGCCTAGAAACACCAAAAAGTCTTGCAATGAGCCCCACCCTTGGCAGGAGTGTTCAGTGTGTGAGTTACAGTGCTCTGGGAGCATTGTCCCAGGCTTTCCTCGCTGCTCTGCTCAGCTCAGGGCTGGTGCTACCTGTCAGACGCTTTCCAGGGAGAAGGAGAAAGCAGATTGAAAAACAGATTGAAAAACAGGAATACAGATTGAAAAGGGCAGGTTGACACATAGCCCCAGAAAAGCCTGAGGTCCGTCCAAGGTAGGTGTGGATGGCAAAATAAAAGAAGAAACAGAAAACCCACAGAACATGCTGTTCCACCAAAAACTTTCCCTTGAAGGCCCTGAGAAAGGAGAAAATGAAGAAATGCTGGAGGTCTTTGAGTAGCTACTGCATTTCTTCGGTCTGATTGCTGCACAGTACAGAATTACTCTCTTATCCTCACTGGGTCACACCACAGACACAGGAGGTTTTTCTGTTTAGGATATTGCACAAGATACCAAGACTACAATGCACTTTCCCAAGAGAGGTTTGACTTTTGTGGCACAGGTCTGGATAACTCAATAATCAGGACTGGAAGTTCATAAAAAAACTATGAATGAATAATTCAATAATTATTATAAGTAATTCATAAGTACAGGAAGAATGAAGAGAAAAACTGAGCTTCCTTAAAAAAAAAAAAAATTAAAAAATTAAATGTGACAATTTCCTTGCAAGTTTCCAAGAATGGACATGTTTCTATTGCCTCTCTTTACTAAACTCCACTACCAGCTCTGCAAGATGGCTGAGAAAGTGGAGAAAGACCTTCTGCTTCACAGTTCTACTCCAATAACTAAAAATACAGAAAGAGGCTGAAAAAGTGGAATTCACTCCATTTTTATCACATTCACAAGTGAATCCTTCTTGGATAGATAAATATGCATTATAGTGTGAGATTCTGTGGATCAGATCTTATAAAGCACCCCTGTTCTGAAATGGTGACGGAACAAATGAGGGGACAAATGACCAAAATCTGATCGAAGTTAGAGTAGAACAATTTCAGAATAAACATCCTTTTATATTCATTTTAAAATAGTGTAACCAAACAGGAAATCTTGCCAATGGTTAATGACAACCTCTACATTTTTAATCTGTGGGAGAATATTGCTACATTTGGCTATTGTGTGTAACCTCGTCTGCACAGGAAAATGTACTAATTAATATGGTTTATTCAGATCACTGCTAGACTTTCTTTCTGTGCACAGTGATAATGCTTTAAAAATTAGAAAAAACAAATAGAAAACCAGTAGGTGAATAACAATTAAATCCATGAGCTGATAGCTCAGAACACAACCATTCAGTGAAATACAAATGTTTGTAAGTAACATTTAGGGATGGTCCCCTAAAGTCTTTTTTCCTAAGAATCCTTTATCTTAAGCGGAGCACGCAAGTAACATTTTTGGTACAGTTACAGTATGTGGATGATATATTTTCTAAATAGGAAAAAAAAAAAGCTTTTCTACCACAGCCAATATGCCAGCTGTACCGAGTATCTAGGCCATCTTACTAAGACTATGAAAGTAAACATACAGTTTTCATTAAATGTGCCTTTCCCATAATTGGTACATAAGTATTTCCCATGACTCTGCAGTTGAGTGTCTTGGCTGGAGGCATATCTGGCCATTAAGAGGAGGGCTTCAGATCTGTTGAGTCTCAGCCATGCCGGGAGACTTGGCACCTCCACACACTGCTTCCTAATACCAACCCCGGCATAAAATGTCATCAGAAGCTTGCATAAACATTGGACTTAGCTTCACATAAATTACTGCTGTCCTGAGATATTTTATGCCAGAACTTAGTAAAAACAACACTTTGAGTAAATAGAATATGAGTAAATGCAAGCATGTTAATCCAAGAAAACGATAATAGAAAAAGACTGCGTATCAAATATAAACTCATAAATATAGCGATAACGTGAAATTTTTATCTTGTGCCATACGATTAGCTTTTATTTACATGCTAGGCTAACCAAAAGGGGTAAGCTTCTCTAAGTCACAGCAAGTTTGAAGGAAACACAAGAAGTATAATGCAGTACTCAGAAGGAAGAACTCCTTTGAAGCAATAGTGATACATCCAGTTTCTAATATGAACACATTTTTGATAATAACACAGACAGTAAACATCTAATTACATTCCTTGGATATTTCTATTACAGTTCAGCAGTGCAGAGACCTCTGGCCTCACTTCTCCTTGGAGGAGTGGCCAGACACTCCAAAACATTTATGAAATATCCAGCGCATTTTTGGGAGAACTTATGCTGAGATCGTAACCAAGCAGTTTGTTAGACATGTTCTGCATGGAGTGGCATTTTTGCAATCTAATCTCTGCCTTTCCTTTTCATGTTCTGAATTTCACCTCACAATTCCTCCTCTATTAATAGTCACTTCACACATTTTCCCCCGTTTTTTATCCAGCCTCCAGCCTTCCTCCACAAAAACCCAATGCTACTATCTCCCCCTACTGAACGATCTCCAGTTTGTTTCAGTCTCTGACTTCCTGCCAATCATTCTGGGAATAATAATATCCCAGTGCTCTCTTTGCTGTATAATTAAAGCATGAATTTCCCTGAGTTTGAAACTCCAGGGTGGTTTTATTGCACCTTTCACTATAAAACCAGGTAACAATGGCAGAATTAAAATAGCTTTTTCCTTTGTGGATAACGCTCTAAGCATCTTTTTATTTTTCATGGGTTCTCTTGTTCTGAGACTCCAGTATATGGCAGTGACAATGGGTTCACCCAGCCTTATTCTGAAAATAAATTTTCTATCTTTTGCAAGATATATGTTTCCCCAGATCCCTGGAACAAGTTGTAAACTTGTAACAGATGGTGATGAAGCCTCACATTTTTATACAATACATTTTAAGATTCTGCATCTACCGCATGTACCTTCCAAAGGAAATGACCTTCAGTGAGAGAAGATACACTCTGCAGAAAGGAAGGCAGGCAACGGTGTTAAGTACATCTTTTTTATACTATGAAAATCCTTCTTATTAATAAAAACTTTTAATGAGGATGGATATTCATTCCAATATTTTTACAATCTCACGGCTTTTAAAATAACTGTAAAAATTAGACACCTGCACTCATTAAAAAAAAAATATGGCCACGCTAGAATAACATTTATTTTGGTTGAATACAATTCAAGACTTAGGAGAAAGTATCAGCCTTACATTCAACAGGGACTTTAGAATGAAAGTTACTGACATTTTATCAATGTTTAGAATTTGCTTGCCCAGAGAAAGACTAAACCAAAGCATCAAAAAAATATAAGGAATAATCAGCATGAATGGGTTCTATTAATGTCTTACCATATAAAGAAAATGAAGATACACAGAATGTCACATAGTTCCATTCATAACTATATTATAAAATATACTGTCTGCCTACCCTGAAACCCAAGAAGCATTACAATGTTAATGTTTTGATCACCATTAGAGAAGAAAAAAAGCAATAATAATAAGGTACTCACCTCTTCTTTCAACAGCTTTTATGCAGAGTCTTACAAACTGGGGGACTGTAGATTTCTCATGCTCACAAACCAAGTGCAAATGGGAGCCAAAAATTTGATCTACGTTTGAAAAATAAGAGGAAAATACATTAAGGCATATTACTACTAGTGGGATTTTTCTCTCTTCTCAGCTTGCCTATTAATTTAAAACTCAGATATTAAAGATGCATAGACAAAGTTGGAACCAAATTTTTTCTGAGTCTGGTCATTAGCTTCTGCCTCAGAACCAAATCCCTCCACGTCTGCTGCTCACGGTGTTTGTTAGTTCGCTCTGGATTCAAGTTTCAATTACCACTTGCACCTTAACTTTGACCTTTCCAGGCCTTGGAGGTCTCCAGAATTTGCTTGGACCTGTCATAGAAAAAGTGAAGGCCATTCTAGAGCTACAGCTCCCTAAGTTGTTAAACACAAATTCCTACATGATATCAACTGTTGGTCCAAACTAGAAACTCATCTGGTGGGGTGTCCTGTCTCCTCCACGCATTTAGAAGTTTCACTCTTACATGGAGTACTGTAGGAGTGCAATGACTTCATTGCTTTGCATCATTAAGACTTAGCACAATTTCATCTCAACTTTACAAAAGCTTTTTTTTTTTTACTCATCGAATTGCCTGCTTACAAAACCAGAAAATATTGGATCTCTTTTGATGAGGATTGCATCTCTCACCAGGTTTAACTGGTCTCACTTCCTTCGTGAGTAATCTTTGAACTAGATAATGTCACCTTTTAGTTCTTATGATTTCAAAGTTTTGATCAACTTTGAATGCTGGTTTTGAAACATATTTGTATTAGCAGGTTCAACTCTTCAGATTACTAATTAGCTTCCTCCACCTCATTTCCACTCTATATGTTTGAGAGATTATGAAAAGAGCAATCAGTAACGGGGATGTTGTCAGCTAAAATCAGAATGAATCAAACAGATGAGAGGAGCTATTCAATAGCAGCCAGTTAAATGCTGAAACAATAGGAGGGTACTGTCATCATTTATCCGAAGAGACAGTCTCCATCTAGCATTTCAACAGAGGACTACGGTTTGTAAATTGGTGTGGAGGCTTTGAAAATTATTATATAGATAGATGAAGGGTAGCACCAGCCTGGACTCTGCACAGCAAGCCCAGCAGCAGCTCCTGCTGTCCTCTGAAGCTCCCATGGAGCTGGATGTTTCCTCTCCAGTCAGTGCCACCATCTTACACCATAACCACTTGAGGCACTTCTTCCTCCAAGCAGCACAACTTTTCCTCACTAACAGGCAAAAGCTCCATTTTTTTTATTTTTATTAATTTTCTATGCTGCAAGGAGCTTCATTTTCATTAATCACCACTATTTCATGCTCAGCTCAGATTTCAAGAGCGACTCGATTGCCTTTTCTTTCCTAATACCCCAGAGCAGGGAACACAAGGTGACTGAAACAAGGTGCAGGGCAGGGGTTGCTTTGGACTCCTCGAGATGCATCAGGGAGGTTTATTCCAGCACCTCCCCAAGTGTGTGATCTGCATTCTGGGAGAGTGCTTAAAAGCCTGAATTGAAGTTAGTCAGAGTTTCGGCTGCAGAAGGGATGGAGGACTGGGTTCACAGAACTGCTCTGAGGAAGGTTGTGTGCATGTGTGGCGTTAAGCATTAGCGAACAGTCTGTTACATGTTTTGGGGTTATGTTTCTGACAAAGCACAGTCTGGTTACATTTTCTTCATAAAACATTTATAGCTGCCTTCAGTGGTAATTATACATACAGAGATTTATGATTAAAATGTACTAGCTCTTCCTCTTTTGACATCTTAATTGTTTTTTTTAAATTTTAGCAAAGACCTGTCAAATTCTTTGCATAATATCGGATGGTCTCCAATGTAAATTATGTTAAAAAACCAGTAAAAATGTATCTTACTTGGTGGACAAAGACACTTGTAAACAATTTCAGAAGCAAAACAGGCAAAGAACTGCACTGTGTTTAGATGGCAACACATGAAGAGCTGAAATGAAATTAATGTGTGGCTGTTCAGCAGTTTCTCTTCCGTGTTATAATCACTTTATAACCAACTTCCAGGATAATTTCACAGTTACTCTTTCAGCCTCCAATATGAACACAGAATATTTGGTATTCCTGGGAGGAAATTTTGAACAGGCTGAAAACAGTTTTACAATTCTCACCTAGTCCATTACTTCATTTCTTGGTGCAGTTTCTATAGATTCAGCAAAATATTTAACCACGTTTTTTTATACCTTTCACTGTATGGATACAGTCACATTCTGTACCCTCCAGTTAAGCTTTAAATCACCTCTTCTTTAGAAAACAGGCAATCAGGAATTTTATCTTGGATGGAAGGGCAGCAAAACAGCATTAGTGGTTCAGGGCATCAAAATAGACTACGGTTAAACAACAGCACAAAACTGCTTTGGAGGGTTCTTTTCCCTTTCTAGAAATTCATGAGTATTTACAAGTACATGATCCCATGAGTCATCCAAATACTCTCAATTCTGAGTACTTCTGGATCACAAATTCCGTGACTCTCTCTAATCAATTGATTTTTTTGCTGGATCCGTTTCTGTACATAAACATGGGAATGGCAGCAGTTTACACTGCCATATTTTCTCTTGTGGAGGTCACAGGGATACTTGAGGAAAACTCAGCTAAGATTTGTTTGTTCAGTATTTCAGAAACAAGGAATGGTGAATTAGTAACTTTTTAAAGCTAGATTTTCATGCAACTAAAATTAAAGTATTATTTTCTTATTCTTTTATAGGTGTATAGGTATATATCTTTTAAAACTAGTTTAAAGGAAAGCTATCTAGGATACTTTTAAAAAAACAACAACAACAAAAAAAAACCAACCAAAAACAAACGTAAAAAGCCTGCTGCCAAAGGGATAAGGGAAGCAAAGCCTTTGTTTGATTTATTTGTGATAAGGTCCTCCAAAACTTCATTTTTTTATGACTTGAAAAAAAAAATATGTACACAACACTCTTAACCTCCTGTTATGACAGTTTATGTTTCCTATCCAGCTTATTTAACTCAAATGCCTGGGAAATAGACACAATTACCACCTTATGGAACGCTACTTAACTTTAAATGCTCCCCTCTGAATAGAAATTCACTTTATCTTCTCAGAGTTATTCCAGTTTCTCAGGAATTATTTCCTCTATAGGGTCCTGAAATGCTCTTGTTTCATCATTTAAAAATTTAAACTAACAATTGTTCAGAAATATCTTTTATTAGAACAAAGGCAATTCCCATGCAGTGGATTCTGTTCACAAGAGCTCGTACAAAGGAGCTGCATACTATGCCCATATACAGCTTTAATCATTCACTCTTTCAGCTGTTATCAATTTAAAACCAATGAAACTCCCACACTGAGTCCATTTGAGCAGTCAATTTTAATATCTTGGGGCATCTGTAGTTATTCTGAATTGGCTGCAAAAGCAGAACTAACAAGTTAAGCTCTAACCATAAGTCTACATCAGGCTGGTAAACCATACATCAAACACCGACAGTTAGTCAATACTGTAGTATGAAAAACCAACAAGCATTTTTAAGAAGAGCAATATATTCATAATATGTTTGGTGGTATGGTTTACATTACACACCCCTGCTATCTGCACGTTAAAAATGCCGCTGGAGATGGTGGGGTGTGTGACAGCTTTGCACAGGGATATAAAACCAGACACCAGAAGAGAAGGGAATGGACGTTCACAAGTTGTATAATATAAAATGATGATTATGGCTGCAATGAATTGCTCGTTCTGGGGAGCTTCAAGTTCTCCCTGAGCTTGACAGAGCTACTTTTTTTTTGTTGAGTAGCTCTCACGGGCTGCAGCAGAGCCACTAATCCTGAGCTGCAGAAATCTCAACTATGGGAGACAATACTTCTGGAAAAGAAACAATTAAAACAAAATCATTAAAGCCACATCCTCACTGAGAATGTCATTGTTTAACTGTTTTGGGTGTACATGGATGAGATGTGGCCACACTTGGAAGGAGCTCATACTTCAGTGTTTTTTATTAAAAAAAACAGGGTAGGGCAGGGCCAATACTCCCATTTCTCAGGAAGAAGCTTAAATTCTGGCATGAGGGGAGATGGTATAATGGTACAATGCCTAAGTTTTTAGAAATGTGAATTATATCTGTAATCTTGTGTCTTTCAGGAACAGAATTAACTGTGCTACATCTGGATTTGAACTGCTGGACTAACAGAGCTTTGTATCAACATCCAAGTTGTTTGTTTTGTTTGTATCTGTTTGGGTGTTTGGGGGGAAAAGAGGAAAGAAGGAAAAGACAAAATCAGAGATGAATGTAAAAGGAGAGGGATAGGACAGTAGGCAGCAGAGCAGTGAACTTTTGCAGGGGGAAGTGATGGATTTGGAGCCATATTCTTAAAGGTGACTTCTCCTAGCTGCTCTATCTGTAGTCAGACACATTAAGTCAGACATTAAAGTGATGCTGGTTCCAGACTGGGGCTCCAAATAATGCCACAACACTTTTACAATGAGTGGGGCAGGTCCTCAGCTGACTGCAGTCGGCGGGGTTGTCAATGGAGCTCCCCTGATTTATACAAGCTGGGAATCTTGCCAGTCCTTTTAACGTGGAGATTTACTATATTTCCTTGATCTGTGGTGGTCATCAATTTTTTTTTTAAAAATTGCATTTGTGAACAGTTACTATTAAGTGGCATATGAGCCGCCAGATTTTTTTGACATCCTCAGAAAAAGGGAAAATAGTACTACAGCCACAGGTCTCCCTTAAGAAATTCTGGTGTTACTGGGGACAAGACCATGTTTGAATTTAAAGAGAGTGCGTCTGCTGTACTAAAAACACTTCTCCCAAAATGAGATATTTTAAAATTCTCTGAATAATTTCTTAGCATCATGTCAAAGGAACAAATCACTTTGTTCAGTGTCTGACCATGCACAAGGTTTGGGAAAAGTACTTCCAAATGTCCATGTCAAAGAAAGAAATACCCTTGTGACCATTGTCCCTGCAAGTCAAAGGAAACATTTCCTAACTTTCCCTAAGCTCTGATGTGCACCAGATCACTCGCAAAATTCCTTCATAACCCACAAGAATTACAAAACACACCAAAGGTGGGTCTTAATCTGCTCTTTTGGACTTCTCATGAACATTTCACTCATTACATTGAACTTCTCCAAGGTCTACTGAAACATATGATACAATAAAGACATTTTCCCTTGCCTGGAAATGAGATGGTTGGTGATCTCTGTGCTGCGATCTGCACAACCACCAACATATGCTGAGCCCTGTTCTATAGGCTATCAAGCCAAATCACAGCTAGTTCCTTTCACTAGCAATTGAGTGGCTTTTATTTTCATCTTGAAACAGTTGTAACCATTCCAAATTTTATGCTGCTTTGGTTTTTGCCTTAGCTTATGAAATACATTCAGTGAAGTCCTTTTGGTGTCTAGCTTTTGGGATAGAAAGATCCACCCTAAAAAAAAAAGAAACCTAAATAAATTTCTTGCCAGCTTCATTGCTTCATTTTCCTCATTTCCCACAGTGTCATTTATGTTGGGTTGTTGTTCATATTTTTTACTGTTTATTGAGAGTGCATTTTGTGATAGTGTATTACCAACACAACCACCATAGCTTTAAAATCACAGTTTCACAGAAGTTTTTTTCCCTTTGTTGGACTAGAAAGTCCCAGAAATCAGAATGTTAGCAGGCCAACATCAAGTTGAAGGTTGGCAATTCATTCTGGGTAATATTAAATCATGACAAAGCTCAAATATAAAGATCAAAGTTCAATTATAGACTATAAAGTTGTTTTAAAAGAGAAGATTTATATATTATTTTTCTAGCATATTAGTGCAGATTCTGTAAATTCTGAGAATATTTCAATCCCGAGGAACCAAGGACCCCTGCCCTAGCACATAAATTTGAACAGTTATTCTCAAAATAACACTGCTCAAATGGCAGACATGGGACATGCCTCTTATTTACTATTTCTAGGTTGTGTGCACGTGTATATCTAAGAACACAAGTGTGCTTAGAGACACGAATGCATTCCACAAAATCCCTGTATTGCACATCGTATCCAAAATGCTTCAAAAAGCTTTCTAGATATTTTGTGCAAGAATGAGTGAGATGGAACAAGGACAGATGATCTTCATTAGAGCTCTCGCTGGAGCATGAAGAGCCCCAGCCACCAGCCCATTGCAATGAATGGAGCCAACGTGCTGTTCCCATTCTGACTTCTTTTACACACAGGACTAGAAAGCAAATGGGACAATGATGACAAAAATAACTTTTCTTCATGTAAAGTGTCGGTGTATATTCATTTTCAGATCAACATGTAACTAATATTTAACCATCAGTCTTCTACATTCCCTGGTCTGATTTTTATTCTCTTTACTCTTTTCATTAAACTCCCTGCTTTACTTTCTACACGGATACCTGCTACACGCTACACAAGCAAAGTTAGGGTAAGAGTTAAATGACAATCACATAATTTCTAGATTTCCTGATAACAGTGTTGGCAGAACAAAGTACCCCAGGAGATCAAACTGCTATTTAATTTTGAAGCCTGTACTCCCAAATTTGGTTAATGTGAAGAAATGTGTCGAGTCTTCTGGCCAAGTGCGCATGCATCAGCGACTCGCAGAGCACAGGACTGTGTTTAAGTGAACTTACCACCTTAAAATGTATTTACTCATGACTATAATTTACGTGTTAAATTTATTGGGAGTTTTGGTTCCAATGTGACATACAATGTAAGAAATCAATATAGATTTGAGAGCTTTATAGTGCCCCTGGCAAATATGAATAGCACTTGATGAAAAGTGAAGGTTTTCACAGCACCTACGGTGCCACTGCATTGGAGTAATTAACACCACACGCTTCACAGATATTTATATCAATTCTTCACCAGCACACAGAACAGCTCTTTGTCAGGAATTTGGTACCAAGATGTCCTGCAAGGCTTTATACACACTTTTATTATGAGCCCCTATTTTAAGGGATTTACAATTCTGACAGAAGTATTTCCCCATGGGATAAAAGTTCGTAGGCATGTTCTCAGAGCTGGAGGAATTTTTTCTTGTAAAAATTGGTTAACATTTTTTTCCCTTAAGAAATGAGCAAATAAATAGTTCTGAGGGGTTTCTGTAACCATTTAAGTCACCTTTAGAAAAATAAATAGATGCATCTTATTATACAAAATTTGGCAAGCTTTTTATTTGTAATCTGGGTGGTTGCATTTTGTTATTTAAAAATATTCTAATGTGAGCCTGAAAATTAACATTTAAAAGTGGTCTCTGCATAAGCACTACAACTGCATTTTCACAACATTTTAACAGATTAAGGGATAAACTCTGTTGAAGACAATGAAGGAACCTTATCAAATGAGAATTTCACATAGACTTACCGTAGATTGGAATTAAGCCGTGCTAACGAATCCTGCCTCATTTGCATGGCCAAAACCTAATCTTAATGAAACTTCATGGTAGATAACTAACATGTTTTCTTCATGGCAACATTAGTGTGGTAATAAAACTGTGCTGGGTACCGATTCTGAGTTCCTGTGTCACGAACCAAAGCAATTCTGTTTTCCTTGGAAGAGTATCCCAGGTAGAACCAACTTGCGTTTATGAATCAAGAGCTTAATGCAACTGTAGCCAAACCCAAATTCATCTGGCTTTCCTAGAGAGATATATTAGAGGGTGGATTTGAGTTATGCTAATGAATCTGGATTTGTAGCAGGGATCACATCTGATCCCTGTGTAACACCACAGGAGATTCATCAGCCACACTTTATTAAACTAACACCCCCTAACCCTTAAATCCAGAAATTAAAAGAGTATAAATTACTCCTCTATTACTGTAATAACAGAAACAAACTAACATGATGCAGTCAAATACCACCCTCAGCTCACAAAGTATTTCAAAAAGGCAAAACGCTTCCAAGTATTGAAATCAGTTACTACAAATGTGTAATGACAGATCCTGAAAGTTTGGTGTGCAAGTGTGCGCACCTCACACACACAAAGATGCACAAATAGCACTTTTTCAAAGTTTCTGTGGCAGCTGGAAGCAGAGCCCCATAACTGAGGCACATCGTGGTTTCATACAACGAAGATTTCCTCACAGTAAACAACACTGCACTGAGCATCTCTGCACGTATCTAAAACATAAGAACTTAATTCATCAAATCTTCTTCTCTCCAGACATGGGCCCAGCTGGTGTTGAACTTTTGTAGCTGCTTTAGCTTATGCTGGCTGGGGTCAATCTCTTGGCTCAGGACAGACAAGTTTAATACACACTAGCAACACGCCTTGCCATTTTTGACACACCACTGGAAAACTCACACTCTAGAGATTGACAGGGGCTGCTGGCAAAATGCCTCTTTCTAGTCAATTTGCATGTGCAGTTGTGGGTTTCACACATAATAATTTGGGAGTGCGTAAATTTTTCAAGCATTATTCCAGACAATATTTAAAGACACAGCTTTACTTGGATGTTAGTGGTCAGAACGCTACTGCCTTCAAGTTAACTACCAGCGCCTCAGCGAAACACTTTTTGGATAAACTAACAAATATGTTTTATCAAAGAAACAATTTTTTAAAGAATATGTGAAAGTGATGGCTGACCAGTTTAGCAAGAAATTGGAATAGGAAAAAAACCCCACAGAATCAAAGCACTTCTTATTCACTGACATGTATTTCAAATTGTTAAAAATGGATTTTGTTGGTGAGTTAGAAAAATAATGAGAGAAGACAGCAGAAAGTATTTCAACAAATTAGTCAGCACAGCATCTGAGGGTCCTATTTTGGGTTCTAAAACATGAAACTATATTGACATTCTTTTCTTAAATAAAACGGAATTGTGCAGCATCTTGATTGGCATTGTGCATGGTGTTAAATGGAGGGGCTTCTAACGCTTACACACCAAAGCAGAAAAACTGGAGCAGCAGTCAGATATCACAGAGATAGAAGAACAATACATTGGGTTTTTTTCCTTTATAGTTCAGCTGTGTGTTATGAGACACAGCAACAAAACCATATTTAAGAAGTGCTTGTCCAATGCACTGAGAGTCAAATATTCACCTGTGAATTTTTAATTTTTGTGACAAAAAGAATATGGAAGACTGAACACACCTTTAATAAGTCCCTTTTCCTGCAATGTTTTCAAGGAGGGTCTTCGGGAGATGAACTTCTTTAATCTGCTTTTAACTCGGTTTCTGTCATTGGTGTCAGAGGCACTGTAGTTCAGCCTGAAAACTGAAGGAAATCAAAAGAGAAATTTTAAGTCAAACAATATTTTTAAATTAACAGTAGTTTTCTCAAATATCCTGAGAAAATAGTGGCCATAACCACCCTGGTAAAATCCCAGTCATGCGGTAGGTCAGCAGTGTGGCTGCTTGGACACTACAAACCATCTGATTAATACTTTTGTGAATAAACACGATGAGTTCACTCTGCCGGTTATGCACAGAGCTCTATTATTTATTGCCCATAAGTATTTGGATGGCGACCAGTTTGCTCATGAAGTGTTCACGAATCCCACAAGTTTCACATGGGTGATTTTTCAGCTCCAGCTCCGGACTCCGAGTGTGCTACGCGCTATTAGCTGTGCACTACTCGTTATGAGAAAGGATGGATGGCTACACCACCAGTGAAGGACTGGATTCTCTTGCCAAGATGGATTAAGCGTTATATATATATTTAATGCAGTTATAGAAAACATGGCCATGTGCCACGAAATGTGTGCAAGATGCATTAATTTATGGAAAGAAAAGTATTCCCGTCCTAATGATTATATTTTATTATATTTAAGCATTTACCAAGCTGAGAAACAATTTGAACGCAATTTATTCCTGCCCTGCTTCAAAAAGACATAGAATCCAGCTGCAGAAAATCCCCTGGAGGAAGTTTCAAAGGCATAAATTTAACTTTTTCTCTGCTGAGGTGGTTACAGGGCACCATGATGGCTTATTGAAATAGGCAGTGCTAGTAGGGAGGAGAAGCTCAGAAGCAGCAGAGATGCCATGAGGAGACCTTTTCTAGAGTTTCCCCTGGACAAGCAGGTTTTTGAAGATTTCTAACAAATTAGCTGAGACCCACCACCCTTGAATAACTCTTTTTCAGTGTCCAGAGCTCTCTCACTGGGCCCACTGCTGAGCAGGCTAACAGGGCAGCCAGAGCTGTGCAGCCTCTCCTGGCAAAGGCCTCAAGCTTCTGCTTTCTAAGATCAGCTTCCCATCTCCTCTTGGAAATAAATCAATCAATCAATCCACCAAAATGCAATATTCTCCATAAGGTTAATTGGCAGGAGCCTGGTCCATTGTCCCTTTGACGGAATTTCTAAATAGATAATTTCACTGCTGAATAGAGATGCTCCCTTCTTTCCCCATCCAGACTGAACCTCCCCTATAAATGCAGCAATCTTCAAACAGAGGATCCGAGCAAAGAGAGAGAGCAAAATTAAAAGTATGATCATTATTATCAGTCATATTTTTTATCAAGCCATGTTACATTAGTTATAAACAGAACCAGAACATTTAAAGGTGCACAATTATAAAACAATGGCAAGCTAAAATAACTGTTTAAGCAACAGCAACAACCCTGGAATATTGTGGTTTACATTACAAATCTGATTTTAACAGCCAAACTTATAAAATGGTTTATGCTTTGCTGTTGTCAAGGGAGAAAAACTTGCCAAATTGTTCATTTTAAGTAAATAGAACATAGCCAATTAAGGAAAGCAATATTTAAACACATGCCTACGATGATCAGAGCATAGTTTGCTTCTGATTTCACTACTGATTTTAACAGGAGAGTGTTCCATTTTCCCACAGCACTAAAATGACCCCACACATACTTCCACAAACTAGTAATCACACAGGACATATAAAAGGACACTTTACTGGAAAATACATGGTTTGGTACAATAATCCATCACTTATGAAAACTAGAATTCACATTTTTTAATGGTAGCATTCCTGGAGTGATGTATCATAGAACATAAAGATTAGCATTCAACTGATGGTTGGTGCTTTTTTAACATTATAGCGGAGGACTTTTTGTTCGAAATTGAGCAATCCTTGGCAGGGACAAGCTAAAATTCCAAGTCACTTGGCTGTGCTATAAAAAGAACAACAAATGGATGTTTCTAATTCTGCATCTTAGTGGTACTTTGAAACAGTGAAGTGAATTGTATTTACATTGGGCTCTCTTTTGTTGCTCAGAGTTGTTCTGTCCATAGCAATTCATGCTTAGGTTGGCTTTATCCTGACTTCTGAAGCTTCCCAAAGGGCTGTAAATGATGCAGGAGCGAAAATATATTTTAAGTCAGTAATTTTCCTGACACGTTTCCCATTCTGTGGACTCTGGTGCATTTTTTGCCCACCTGAGCACACACTTAACTCTGAGTGTCCACCAGATTAGTTGTGATGTTCCAGTTGAAGTGCTCATGGACATCCTGTGAGGGGTGGGACAGCAGGGTGAACATCCCCCTCTTCAGAAAGAGAACTAACCCAGCTGGAACTTTTATACCTGAAACAGCAATTATGGTGTTAAAACTACATCTAGAGGTAGGAATAATTATTGTCAAGGATAACTTTGTGTGTACCACGTTTTGCTTTACAGCACACAGTTCAAAACAACAGTGAAATTAATGTTGATGAATTTCTCATTGTGTTCTATTAAATACATGTGAGTCACCAGAGAAAAACTCCAAGCCTCCCAGAAATTTAAGGGTTTAGATAGTATGTTCCAAAACCAAGCTTAGCCAGAAATATTCGTGTTAGGATCTCACTTAGCAATATTCCTTCTCTTGCCAAACAATTCTTCTCGCGATATCCCCGCATAGAAATGACTTTGCTATTATATTTGGAAATACAAAGAAGACTAAATGCACTTCCAAGAGAAAAAAGAAAAAAAAAAAGTTATAAAACTCAAAAAGCACAATAAACACTGTTTTTTTAACACCTCTCTTTTGTAATTTCAGGTTCTGGATTTGTCCAGAAGTATCCTCCATGAAAGAGAGCTGACAAATGTCAAACATAAAAGTGGAAGGCAGTTCCAAGCAGAAATAAAAATGAGATTCTTAAAGACTTAAGTATAAAATAATAATGCATTTCTTCTGATAGTGCGAGTGTGAGCAAGGACACTTCATCAGCAAAAATGTAACTTGAATATTATCCAGCTTTCATGTTTGGCTGGTAATAAGTCGAACCCTTAGATCTAGAAAAGCATTTCTGATTACTTTTGATGCTTTGTTAAGTCTCCATTTATTCCAGAGGTCGGAAAGGTATGAAAGGACAAATGAAATAATAGCAAGATCTTTTCCTCAGTTCTCAAGAGATATTAAATCAAAACAGCTAATCACAATAGGGGAGTGCCATTCAGACTGGGTACAAAAATAAAATAGTATGAACACATTTTTAAGACTAAAAGAAAGGACATATCTTTGGCCCTTAATTTTGTATAGCACTGAGCATCAGCTGCATTTGGGGGCATAACTGTAGGTTAAATGCTCGGGAAAAAAAAAAACAAACCACTGATAAAAACCTGACCTGTCTCTTTTTGGCCTATACAAATCCTCTGAATCCTTATTCAAATCTAGCCTTAATAATGACATACAAATAACAGAAGCATGGGATGCAAGAATAAATGCAATACCTCCTAGTACCACAGTTCTACAGAAACAGTGCCATCACTGAACGTTATGAGACTTACAGATGAAGAATTATTTTTTAATATTCAATGCCCTAAATTTTATCTATGATGCAATGAGAATAAATTTACTACAGTTTAATCAGGATTAAGCAGTGGCCAACAAATTGCAAGGTGCAGTTACAAAGCCTTTCTCCAGGATTTTGGCATGGCCACCACTCACAGAGGTAGGCAAGGCTCTGACCTTTTCTGGGCCAGGCTAAAAATGTTTATGAGATTACTTCCTGTGAATTTAATCATGAACCTAGACAATGTATTTTTAGCAGAATGCTCTTCCTGGGTGTGATGTTCTGATCAAAGCCTGAATGATTCAGAAAGGAAAAATTTTTAACATGTCCTAAACTCTCTGTTTTACTGGCAAGATTTTGTAACTCCTTATAGCATGATCTCAAATTCCTTCCAATGACTTTTATTTCACTCTTAATTTACTAAGCATTAGTATCTAATCTCAGGGGTCTACCTATGATTAATTCCTGCCAGGTACACTGTATCTGAACACTTCCAACGTGTTGAAAGCATTGGTTTTTGAAGAACTATCCATTAATGACTTTCTGAACTGTGACAATGGATATTGACAGTGCTTGTCAGACTAAAGCACTATTGATTGTCTCACATCATGTGTATTGCAAAACCAATTTCTTTCAAGTACCTCTTCCTAACTGAAATACATTATTACGATGCCTATCTGTTTATTATAACACCCAAAATTATTGTATGTAATTCATTTGGATTGAAAGAGAAGAGTGAAGAGCAGCAGTGGGAATGGATAAGGCATTGAGATATTCCAATATCTTTACATTCCCACCTTCTCCTCCATTAGACTTGATCTCAAGGAAAAAAAGCAATTAGTCTGGACCATGTATATTTTTTTGGCACCCTTTAAGGATTTTGAAGTTTTGTGAAGTTCTTAGAAAGAGATGAGTTGCAGTATAGTGATAACACCCATAAACTGAGTTTTGATAATTATTTCCCAAGGAATGCTAAAAATTACACGCTTTACCAGTCAAAATACAGAATACACTGACCAAAATCCTAGCTGCAACTTTCTTAAAATACATATGAACAGATCCATGTGCTTAATTTTCACCTTTGGTGTCTTAAAATAATAATTTTCTAAAGTGTTTTACAGACTCATAACCAGAATCCTCAGCAACACCTTGCAGGACTGAAACAAAGGTGAGATGGCAAAAGAGGAGGCAGGAGTAGATCTCTATGACTTTGGAGAAAGAAAATGCCAGTCTAACAGCAGTGCTATCACATATGTGCGAAAATATTAATTGGAAGGAATTAATTAGTAAATTAATTAATTTCAAGTAATGGGAATGCTTAATTGCTGAGTGTCTTATATTTCTGGAGAAATATATCTTAGTGTGCAGAGATGTACGACTATGTCTATGTCGTAAAAGACACTGTAATTTAATATATATTGACTCATGACTTTAAGTTTTATTGGATACCACTGGAATCCAGAAGTCAACATTTCTTCAGAGATTTTTGGCCTGAAGCAGATGTGAAACTACTGTTATTCCTTTAAGGAGAGAGCAGCGTGCATCATTGCTTGTAAAAACAGACAGGTTTTCAACCAGCACCAGAGTTTTGAGAGTGACAAAATCAAGTCCTTCTTCCTCCCTTTTCTTTGTGATGCTCTGAGATGGAGCCAATAAAATCTGCTCACTAAGGATAAAGAATTCACCTCACCTTTTTATTGAGCTAAGGACTCTTTCCAGTCGTCCTGTTTTATCCCTTAGTGAAATCCCTGGGCATGTCTCTGAATTCTACAAATTATAATCACTAATTTTGTTGTTGTGGGTTTTTCTGTTTGTTTGTTTGTTTTTGTTTGGTTTGGTTTTTTGGGGGGGAGGGTTTGGGGTTTCTTTTGGGTTTTTTTTGGGGCTTTTTTGTTTGTTTGTTGTTTGTTTTGTTTTGTTTTGTTGGGGTTTTCTTGTTTTGTTCTGGGCTTTTTTGGGGGGTTGTTTTTGTTGATTTGGTTTTGTTTGGTTTTTTTTATTTGGTAAAAGAGTAGAATGAGAGAGAGGCATGCAGCCAGCTTAAAGGCGCTGCAAAAATGATTGATGGGAAAGAATTGGGCATTATTTCCAATCATTATTCTTATAAACATCAAAATTACAGATTTTATAACTACAGAGCACAGACCCAAAATGTGCAGCCTCAGAATGGGTATCACCTTCCAGGAGAGGCTCAGACAATTTAGTTTGATTTGGCACCAAAGGACCTGAAGTCATTCAGGTTTATGGTGCAATAATAGATATTTGCCACAGCGAGTATATCTGCATTTACAGATGTTTATGAAGTAAGCTCAGAAGTAAACAATAGGAAAAAGAAAACAGTGATTATATAGCACAAATAATTTTTCTGTAATATGACAGCCTAACAACTTAAGTGCTCAGTAGTGTCATTACACTTTGTGAAATTTGCGTGCATTAGCAGTAAAGATTCAATAAAATGACTGTATAATTCATATTTTGCATCATGCTCTTATGCATATAAAATTAAAAAAAAAATTGTCCCCCTCTAATAATAAATGGAAATAAATTAATAGTGTTTTAAACATCACTACACATTTACATTGTGAAATAAAAATGTCACTCCCCACACAGCTTTCTTAGTGCTATTTGCACCATAAATGTTTAAAAACGTAAGCAATACTTTTGAGTATATATTGGATTTATAAACAAAGATCACACCAGGTGTCTTTCTTTAATAAAATAAATAAGGTCTTTTAGAAAAGGAAAATGCAATAGGACAAATCTATCTGGATTTCAGTTGAGCATTTGATAAGAGGCCAAATAGGAAATGATTAGTTAAACTAGAGAAGATGTAGAGAACCAAAACAATAACTGTGAAGTGACTAAATAAGGTATTAAAATGAGCTTTGTTGAAAGGAGAACTACTGTACTGCAGGGAGGTTACCAGTGGACGTCCTGAAATATTCTTGGAACTGCTCTTTGTGTTTTCACTAAAGACTTCAGCAGAAAAAGAAGGAGCATTCAAAAAATTACTTGTTGACTCAAGGCTGGAAGCATCATCAGTTGAGAAAAGAATTCAGGATATCAGGAAAAACTTGAGACTGGAAACTGGAGTAGCCAGATCAGAACTAGTACTACCCAGAGCATGGTCAGAGAAGGATGGAATTGTAGAATCATAGAGTCATTAAAGTTGGAAAAGGCCTCCAAGACCATCAAGTCCAACCATTCCTCAACACTCCCAAGCCCACCACTGACCCATGTCCTCAAGTGCCACATCTACACGTCTTTTGAACATTTCCAGGGATGGTGACTCAACCACTGCCCTGGGCAGCCTGTTCCGATGGATTTGACCAACAAATCCAAATCCAAAATATTTAATTTGAATTAATACAAAATAATTCTCTCTTATGAGCGTGCAACCTTTCACACTCATATGTGAGGTGGAAATTCATGGCAGAGGAGGTGCAGGCAGCAGCAGGGAGAAGCACCAGGAGAAAGAGGCTGCTGAGATTTTGGAAGGAGACAGGGATCTTGGCACATTTGGCCAGCTAGAAAATGGCTGTGAAGGGCTGTGATTGTTCTCTATGAATTTGCTGGTGGGGGTGGGAAAAGGAGCAGGAGAGGAGGACAGCAGGGAGGGAGAAGAGCTGTTTTAACTGAAGAACAATGTTGGCACGAGAATAGATGAGTATAAACTGGCCATAATATGAAGTTCTAAACCACCCCTTTAAAGAAGTCGTGGTGGCAAATAAAACTAAAAGAATTTAAGATGCAGCTTAATAAATTTATGTATGAGGACACAGAACATGGTACCTTGTGACAGGAGGGACTGGACTAGATCACCCAGGACTTGCCAAGCCTTTCTTTCCACAGTTTTTTTGGGTATTGTCACAATATTAGAAACACTGTTATACAAACTTGACTCAAATATAAAAAACCACAATGCCAGAAATCAATGAATTCATTTTATTCATACAGTATGACCAGTTTATGTTCATCTAATGTAAAACATGTGGGACTTGGAGGAAATCTGCTACAGTACACAAAGTCAGACTATTTAGACTCCAGGAAGAGAGAGCAGAGTGTACTTAGGAAGGGGAAAACTTTTCTCTCCGAACTCATGTCAGGGATTAGGACTCTTGACACAGGCTCTTCACAAATATATTCCCCAGAGAATACTCAATGGATTCCCATCACATAGGAACTGAAGAGTGGTCCTTGCCCTTCCCTAACTGAGTGAATCAGTGTTTGCAGCCACACAGGCTTATCCCACTCATAAAACATGACAGTTACTGAGCAAAAGAACTGCAACATTTGAGTTAACGGCTTTTGAAGCTGATATATATAGCATAAAATATTATTTAAGCAGATTTCACAAAACAAAAAAGAAATCCTGTGCAATTGAAGGATGAGGAAGACAGAACAAGGTACTGAAGACTATTTCCAGATCAAGTTGAACAAGTAATTTACAAAAAATAATGAATTCAGGGGCTTTCAGAATATGGAATTCTGTTTCCTTTCTTCTGTTGTGGAATAGTCGTAAATAACTTTCAAGTCTTTAAACTTGCCTCGTAAGTTAATCTGAAAACAAACCTTTTCAACCTTTTGCAAATATTATAATTAGTCATCACTTACATTACATTGCTCAGGCAAAAAGACAAGAAATTGATGTTTCTTTTTCTACCAGGAGCACTGGACAGATTCACACCAAAAGAAAACCCTTCTGGGGCCTGGGTGCTAGTAGCCATGGGGAATTTTTACCTTCAAAACCAACATATAATTCTGCCTTACGCTTTTGGCAACAAATTAATTATCTGTAGGGAACAAGGGAGACGTGTTATTGCAGTATTCATATCAGCCTTGTTAAGAATTATACAAATGTTTCATATATTGAAATTTGGACGTGCTGGGATACCTTGTTGAGCTTCTTCTTCAGATCCAGTCTTTTGGGACCCTTCCGGAAAGAATATCATACCAAAGAATTTTCTTATTCTTGAAACTTTTATCAATTATATTTTGCACTTCTAAATTTTAAAAGTAAATTATTTTAACATTTAATTATGTTTCCATTGCATTCAGTCTCCAGTTATACTCATAACTCATAATATTTTTTGACCCACAGTGAACTTCTAGTGTTTCTTATACAATAAAGGACAGAATTAATTCACAGTGCTTAAGTTATGAAACCAACATGTTAAAACTGTTTATTTCCAATGAGAAACAGTAGGGACAGTCAGCTCTATATTTGCTGTCTAAAACCGCAAGTTCCAGCACATTTTTCTCTTTTAAACAGCAAGTTTAGTACTGCCCAGTGAATGTAGATGTGGTAGTCTATGAAGGAGAAAGGCACACCCATTATCTTTAAAGTAATCAAAAAATATCTAGCCAGAGATCTGAAATCCATTTGCTGTACTCTGTTTATATGTCAACCATACCTTATCAAATTATCTCTACCTCAATTATATCATTAGAGTAAGAATAACAACAAAAGATCACCCATGAGCTCATTTTTAAAAGGAGCATGTCCTCAGATTTCAGAATTCTTTTTGTTCCTTACCTCAAGTGAAAATTCTGGTAAAAATCTCCAACATCTACGTTCACATAAATATAAACCTTAGACAGCCATCTTTATGCCACCAACTAAATTTTATTTTTATAGAGAAATTATTTCCATTTGCTAAAACGCAACTGATCTTCAAACTTTTGAGCAGTTTCAGCTCTTTGCTCAGGTAGCGTCCAGTGTGAGGACACTGGAACAGCTTCCCTACAGGTGATTTAGGATCTGCATAAAATAACCCCAAAAAGCAGACCAAAAGCAGGTTGTAGCTTTTTTGTGAGGCAACCCTATAGCGGCTGTGAGGGGAGAAGGTGCCTTGAGAGGTGTGCTGTGGGTCATTGGGCTGAGAAAGTGGAATTACAGGAAGAAAAATGAAGTCCAGAAAGGAGCTGCTGGTTTACTTAGCCTGGTATTTCATGGCTGGGACCCCAATTCTGCCTGGCCCTTGTGTGGGGGCTCAGAGGGGACACCTCCAGAGATGCTGCAGGGCATGAGGTGACATTTAATACTTTGTCTAGTCTCCAGAACAGCTGCACTGGAACAAGCTGCTAGAGCAGGCAAATAATTACTAATTATCAGGATATTTTCCTGAAATAAAATCAGGCCAGTCATCTCAACAACTCTGAGACACTTCAATCAGCTACGTGTGGGGTTTCCGTGGGTGCATTGACTCTCTGTTTGACCAGCCATGGTCAAAATTCAGACAAAATGTTAAAAAGAGCCAATAGAAGACTGCTTTAGCTTTAAAATTAATGTTCCAGCTGACAAACAGCACAGGGGCTTAACCTACTTTAGAACATATTTAATAGCATAATTTAGTCTCGAAAAAGAAAAGCAAAATAACTAATGATGGACAAATTTAGAGGTCGAATCTAGTTCAGATAAACATTCAAAAGTTCAGATGTTTAACCAAACCTTATCTTGTCCATGAAAAGCCTCAAACTGAAGGGCTCTATCAACTATAAGCAAAGCACAGGAGATTGTGGAAACTTTTCCTCACAGAAGGAAAACTATTATCAGAAACCTGCACCTTATTGCAGCACTCACGTGTAAAGCAGTTAAGCATCAAAGCAAAAGCAAAACATTTTAGAAAACTGCTTCACGGTCATAGTAATATTTGGATGAAATCCAATACAGAGAAAAGAAAATAATATTAAGGGGAAAGATAATAGAAATGCAATTAGACTATCAACCAATAAAACTTGATAGTTGAAACCTTCCAAGCTCAGAGAGAAAAAGGAAACTGGAGATCAGAGGACTCTACCGTTTGAAGTTTTGCTGTCCAGATCTTGGGGACCATTATCCAGCTGAGTATTTTAAAGACATTATGAATATTCTGTCACAGAATTAGAAAGCTTTATTACTGTGAATGACCTGTAACTTGAGCGGGGGCAGCTACAAATGAATTCCAAATAAACAATTGTTTGGAAAAGGTGAATTCTGCAGTTTTCTGGGGAGCAACTCACCAGATAAAAAAAATTGTTTTCAAAGAACATTCTCCTTGTGGGCTATTGAGAACAGAAAGTATAATTCTAATGGAGCTGTTACATTCTCACATTCACCAGAAAGAAATCACTTTTAAAAAACTCTATTTAAAAAGATAAGACCACTCTCCTGCCTTGCCTGGCACTGTTTCTCACTCAACAGGCAATATCTGCGACAGTGCCCCAAAATAAAAAAAATTCACATAAATGATGCAGGAAACCAGGGGTGTTTCAGGGTCCTTTAATTTTCTTTCCCTTTTCCCATGTCACCAGGTTTCAACCATCTCTTCTGAAACCTCTCCTTCTGCCCTCACCCTCTCTTCTGGCACCATCCCTCAAGCTACCTCGGAAATTAACAGAAAAAAATTGCTTTTCTTGTAATTGAACCCCAAATTCAAACCATTGGATGTCAAATCAAAAGGTATTTTAAGACAGACTTAAAATTTCAGTTCAGAAATGACCAATGCGTAGCTTGCATTAAGAGCAAAGTTGAAACAATAAATCAAGTATTCCACTGCTTGTAATTGTGCATTAATACCAGTTCTACCCTTGATCCATCATATTGAATGATCCTCAGATAACACTGTATAACAGTTCAGGTGTAACAGAGTTTTCATTATTTATTCATTAATTTTTAGTGCTATCTTTTGATTTTCATTCAAACACATCAACTGAAATACTTTCATAGCAAGAAAGGAAGGTGGGAGCATTGTAACACCCTAAAATAATCGTCTTTAATTTTACATAGAAAGGAAAGAGATTATTACATGTGTTTCCACACAAATATATATACAGAGATTATTTTTGCAGGAGCAGAACTTCTGAACTTCTTGGAAGCCACAGAATGAGACAAAGAGTTCGATTTAAGTGAATGAATCTATGGCTCAGATAGAAGACAGTCAAAGAGTAATCTTGAGATTGATCACCTTCACTGCTTAATTTTTAGTGACCTTTCTGGTCCTTCCAGCTATCAGTTCTCAAGAGAAAACCTGTGTGAAAGAAAGAGAAAACAGAGAAAAGGCCTTTTCTGGACAGGTCCCAGCCAGTTTGTCTGGGAAAGAGAGAGTATGAAGGGATGTGGATCAAACCACGAGTTCCTGCACCTTGAATGAAGTCTTTCATTATAGATACCCACCAATATAAAGGCTGTCTTGCCCTGATTTATGGGTTTTGCCCCAAAAAATGCTCAATGGCAAATGATCCAGTGCAGATCTGGCTGCTCTCCTGTTCTGCCCTGCCCACATCTGCCCACCTTCCCTTGGGCTCTGGGTCCTTGGACTGAAGAATTACCTTCTTCAGCAAAAGTGACTACAAAACGTACTATCACTGTGGGATTGCAAAATATGTTAACTGTAAAGCTTTCTCTAGTAGGGCTTCATACCTGCACACTTTTAAAATTATTTCTGTGTTCTGTACAGTGTCTTCAGGAATTCTGGGATAATTCCATGATAATCCTTTTTTGTCTCCAAAGAGCTTTTTTTTTTTAATGTATTAGCACTGGAGTATTTTAAAATGTTTTCATTTCATTTATTTTAAATGTGCTGTTTGGAAAGAGTTGCTCAGTTTTATAAGAATGTTACTACTCTGTTTAAATTGAATATCTTAAAAATTAATTACAAAAACTGTTATCACATATAAGAACACCTTTTATATGCTATGAAAAGGCTTAAGGCAGGTTTGCTCTTTGGTTTTCACAATGAATGCGTTGGATGCAAGAGATTAAAGGACAGCAGAATCTCTGTGTCCTGGTTGTTTACTTTTCATGACTAAAAAAGTGGCAAAGAGATAAATATAATCCCTAGACTGTATCAGGTGAGCCATTTCCATATGGGAGACTGAATTCTGCTTTCCAAGGCTGTGGGAAGACCTAACCTCGAATATCCATGTGCAAAGAAGCACTGACTGAAAGAGATTCAGAAAAAGGTTGTTGATCACAAAAACAAGAAAAGCAGCAGTCTGTCATAGGAAAGATGACACAATCTTGGCCGGCTTAGTTTATCAACCCAAGCAGGGGGTGATACACCTGAGGCAAAAGAGAACTGAAAATGAAGAGCAGGCTAAATGCTGCCACAAGAACGCAATTGTACCACAAGTCCATTTAGGCTGAAAATTAGAGTGCTTTCAGCTTGAGAACTGAAGTTTTGGAACATTTTTCCAGCCTGAGCTGAGGGGCAAAAGCATTACTACCGAATTTCATTAATTATGAAAGGAATCAAATGAGGTAGTTGTTTTCAAGAACTGGGGAATTGATTCAATGCTACAAAAAGTCTGTCTGAGGCAGATAATGCTGTGTTACACTTTTCAATAACAGTAACGCAAGTGAATTCCTCTTGGGTGAATCCTGGGCGCACTTAAGACAATGGCCAATGGAATTAATTAAATGGAGCCAAATATCCTCGGTGGTGAGGGGAGCTGCTCATATGTCATAGCTCTCTCTTCAGCATCAATATTTAAAGCCAGCTAGTTGGAACCTTTTACTTAATTGAGAAACAATACAGCATTTAACCCTTCAGTGATGTTCCACCCTTTGGCTTTCAGAGGCAGGGTCTGTTTACCCGGCTCGACAGCAGGCAGCTGGTAGAGCAAAGTGGAGATCTTACAAAACACATTCCTTTTTAATTCCATTAATATGCCCTGTCCAGGACATAGTACCATTAAGTTGGTGTTTGAATACTTGGGACTGGATGTCACAATTTAAATTAAATACAACCTCCCACCTAGAAGGTCCAAATATAGACGTGATATCACCCCAGAGAAAAAAGGTGAGTCTGGGTAGTAGGTATTCCTGTCTAGAGCCTGACGTACAGTCTCTCTAACCAAGCTTAATTTAGACTTTTATAACCTAAAAACCTCCTTATTTCTATCACATTCCTCCCAAAATACCATGAGGACTGCATCTAGACTAGCTAGAAATAATAGTGAAACCTCAGGATACAGTGTAGTGCAAGAATAATATTTTCTGGCCACAACATTCCAATAGGGATATTTATTTCAATAAATTCAAAAGGTTCAAAATTATGCTCACAGGAGTGATGGAGAACTGGACTGGCTCTTCCCAAATAACAAAGTTCAGCAAGTCCTGCTTACTTGTTCTGGTCCTGACCTCTCTCCAAAGACAGCAGTCTAAATTATTCCCTGTTGCAGTGAGAACACCTCCATCTATTTAGGTGTTATCTGTTGTCAGCCTCTATTCCTTCCCTCTGGAGGCAAATTATGGACATGCAAAAAAATGAAGAAATACTGATGCATGGTGATAGAAGGTTGAGCAGAGGCAGCTGTCTGCATTGTGTGCTGCTTTAAACCCTAAAACTCGTGGCATTTTGTGCAATCGACATAAAACCTTAGTTTTGCAACTTAATGTAAACAAAGATCTATTTATTGTGGAATTCAGAGACTGCACCAAAGCCGTGCAAGACTTGGGCAGTTGGGCTTGGAAGCAGCAGAGCCAGAGTAGAGATTCCTCATTGCAGGAGTCTACCTCACTTTCAGTTCATGGGAAAAAGCCCAACTGCTTGGCTCCAATAATGCCTAAAATCTCACGATTTCTTTGTGATTGCTTCTTCTGAAGCAAGTGTGTGTTTGAAACAAAAACGTCACGTTTTCCAAAATGCAGTTTTCTTAAGGACTGCATCAGTATCTGTAGTTCAGTAGGAAAAGACTTAAAGCAATTGTGATATCCAGTCTCTACTTGCATCCATATAAAATCCATCTAGAGTGCACATGCAGGAGTTTATTTTGTTAAGAAAAATACGTGGTGTCTCTCTCTTCTTTGGAACAAAGAAGAAATATGGATTTGTAACCTTTTCCTATTTTTTCTTTAAACTTAAGTCCTTCAATAGTGTTTTGAACAAACTTAAAGAGATTTTAAGACAGACATTTTGTATTATAACATTCCCCTGGGTCATATGTATGATCGTCTTTACTAAAGCTCCTTTCAGTCCCAGTTGAATAAATATGCATTTTATTTCACTAATCTTGAAACAACAGGAATAAAGTTTACCCAGGTCTTTTATACCTCAGAGAACAAAACAAATACTACAAATCTTTAGAGAGAAAGGATATACAAAAGGGCTTGAGGTGAATGTTTCAAAGCAAATACTCTTTAAACGATGTGCAAATTATTTCAGCACTCGAACATGATTTATGAAAGGGGATTAGTCCACTGAAACAAGAACCGAGTTTAAACTGTTGGGTTTCAAAGTCAAGGATGAGAAGCGTTAGCTGTAAAAGGCAGAAGAAACTGGATAGTAATCTACAGTGAGGATTTCTGATTGATTTTCTTTAACTAACTCAATCCTACATTAGCTATCGCTGTCATTCATACTTAACTGTGGTGGGCAGCATAAAATACCTTCTTTTGTGATATAATTCCCCATAAAAATGAAGTATGCAATGGTGATAATTAAGTAATAATGAGGTAATTAATAACTCAGTGACTAGCTCTCTATTTACTAGTATGCCCCATAAATGAGCACAAGGAGTGTGAAACAATTAAAGATTATCCAAGCTCAAACAGATAACTTTTCCAGGGAGTTGTGTCAGTGAGCAGACCAATGAGTCACAGGTCACATCTATAATAATACATTATGTTATATTGTAATATTCCCACATACTCTTCACGTAATGGGTTAGAGCTACTCTTAAGTACTATAAAAATGATCACTTTTATGTAATTGTAAAGATTAATATGTGAGCTAACTTCTCATGGTTCTATAATGACCCTGCTGTTCTAGTAGGTAAAGGAAAATTTAATGTTCCTGCTCAGATATGATTAATATCTAACTTTTTCCTGGCTAAAAATCTGGACTTGGTTCAATAAAAATGAATTAAGTGAACATGCATGGGTTTCCCTGCCAAATGTTTATATGGAAGTTGGATATGCCCAATTTAAAAATATGCTTTTTCAACCCAAATAGTAAACTCTGGAAGGATTTTGGAGAGTGAAGTAGAAATAAAACAAAGAATTAAGGAAACATTATATTATAATTGATGGAAACAGGATATTCAAATTCAGGAAAAAATGTAATTTTTTCTACGACTAGTCACAGCCAGTTGTGATTTTGAGTGCAACATAATCTCCTATTATCAGTAGAAGTGACAAAATTTGTTTCTCAATTTGGCATGTTTTGTTTCTAAAATGCCAACATCATTACTTCTTTGTTGTTGAATCAGTATTTTCCTAAGCTTTAAGAAGAGAGCACACCTATAGTTAATGTTGCAGAGAAACATGAGAGTACAAATATGTAAAAAAATAAGTTTAGTCCCTGTAGTCCAAATGAGTGATTCCACTCTCCAAACCCAGCATGTTGCATTTTCTTTTCCTGCTCTTTTTTCTGTCCCTGAAGCCGACTGCATTCCTGTTGATGCAATAAAAATAAATGCCACATACTTACAAGGTGCAGAGTGACAAAATTAACATTGCAGTAGGAAACTGCATATTTGCAGCTAGTTTTCATTTTGCTTTCTGTTTTAATTGTTGCCGTTGGTAATGCTGCACTAATACACATTACTGCTTTATGTTTCTTGGCTTTATTAAAAGTAATAAAACTGACCTATACATAACATGAACATTGTAATATAATAATAGTCCCTAAATAGTATCATTTGGCTTTGAACTTCACATCTAACTGAAATAAATGGGCTGGGAAGGGGAAAGAATTCAGACCTCATCAGCACTGACAAAGAAATGGAGTGATTTCCCACTTCTGTGGCTCTAATTAGTCACAAAGGTTGGAAAAGACCTCTAAGATCACAGAGTCTGGCTGTCAACCCAGCACCACCACCACATTCAGCACCAAACCATGTCCTAAAGTGCCTTATCCACACCTTTTTTGGTCATTTCCAGGGATGGTGACTCCACCAGTGCCCTGGGCAGCAGTTATTTAACCCCCCTTTCAAAATGTGACCCTGTGTGGGTGAAGGGCTCCATGAGCTACCACAGAACCCAGCCCTCGACAAGTTTGGCTGTGCCAGTAAAGCCTCTCTCTACATCCCAAGATATGCTTTCCCAATTTCCATCCTCTTCATGTGTGCAAGAAGAAGACAGACAACTTCCACAGGCTCCTCCTCTCAGCACTGTAACGACGATGCCGTTTCCTAGGACTTCTAAACAAAGTTTTCAACAAATAAATTCCTGGGTTCTTTTTTTTTATCTTTCTGCTAGTACACTGCCAAAGCCATGCCAATCCATGTGTTTGTGCCCCCGTGCCCATCCTTTCCCTCCTCAGAGAAACAACAGCCTCAGACAGGAGGGCTTTGCCTTAGAAATACCCAGCCCTGTGCTGGGACCAACTTTGAGCCCTCAAACAAATCCTTGGAAGAAGCTCTAGACAGGGAAGGACCAAGCACCATGTGGAGACAGGAAGATTTCAAGCTCCACCAATTTCTCCATTTCTTCCACCATGTCTATTAAATGACCAAAAAGAGTTTCTGCTACTGTTTTCTTCTGCTCACACTCATTGCACAGTCTTAGTTATCTAACAAACTGCGTTCAGAGAGGATTCTGCATGCTTTAGTCATTACTTAGGGATAAATACATGCCATGATCAAGTTTCAAAATTCAGCCTTCTGAAGAAAAGTGAATGAAACAAGAAAAGCAATTTTGGGCAATTTTAAAGCACACAGTCCATGGTTAAATCCTAAGGACTATACAATCCTGACTTTAACTGTGTTTTAAAAAACAAACAGATTTCAATGCCCAGATGACTTTGTAGCAAATAGCTGTGAAGGCAAATAAAAAATATAGTCCAGAGGTGGTTGTAGGGGTTTTTTTGGTTGTGCTTTTTTTTTTGTTGTTGTTGTTGTTGTGGTTTGGTTTGGGGCTGGGTATTTTTTGTTTGTTTTTGGTTTTGTTTTTTTTTTTTTTTAAATAAAAAGATGCTAGAAGGAATATTCTCAGACACTTCCATGAGACCATTACCTAGAGAAGTGTGCAAAGCTGTAGCATCCCAAGGGCAAAGAAAACATCACCCTTTGGGACTAAAAGACCCATCAATCCCTGTTGAAAGTCCAAGAGGAATTTAAGCAAGGAAAATATCATTATTTGAGTTGGCTGGGGGCCAGGGTGCTGGGGCTAAGACCCTGATCCTTATGGAGAGCAGAAAAGAATCCCAAGCCTGCTGTTTAATATGCATGACATGTTGGCTTTGCTGTCAACTTTTCCTTCCACCCCCTGCTTTTGTCCGCTTTTTTCCACCTGTTGCAACTTGTCCTTGTTCAGGCTGAGAGCTGGAATTGTCTTACTTTGGTGTCACATTGTGTCTGCCACAAGGATGCCTGGAGTCCCTGACTACTCTTATTAAGACACTAAAATGACCATGAATAACAATAATACTGCAAAACTCATCAAGATGTTCCTTTTTGCACTATACTTATATGTTTTTTTTTTAATTCTTAATTGCTGGAGTTGTGGCACCTCCAGCTAGAATTCAAATATGGAGGAGATTTTCCAGGCTGCATGACTAACCACTGGGTTTTAAGTAAAGTGTTCTTGAAGATAAGGGAAAAAATATGCGAGTAGAAACAATAAAAATAATGCAATTCAATCTTATCAATTCAGGCAGTTCCAGCTTTTATGTGGCAAACAAGGAGATCAAATTGCATTTATCTAATATCACAGATTTTTTTAAATGTCTAAAATATTTCATTATTTTGCTTTGGCAACCTAAAGCTGAGGAACAGATTACTGTTCCCACTACATAAGGAAATAACTGACAACAATTAGTATTTATTCTTGTTGCTTTTGTAATAAAAATAGAATTCCATCACTTTCAAGGAAACCTAAAATATTAATAAGAATGTGATGAACTGAGTAAATGTGACGCCATGAGGAAATGATGGAGAACAGGTTGGAAATATAGTGCTTTGGGAATGGATTGCATTATCAAGCCCGTGATTGTGCATTTTGACAAGAGCAGCCCTCAGATTGATACGGTAGCCAAAGGGCACTCTTCCTACTGCAGAGCTGTTTGTTTCCATCCAGGAGAGGGGGAGTAGAAGGGGAATTGATCCCCTCCGACAATCAATAGTGACTCCAGCCCAGGTTCCCCCACAAGAGGTCACTCCTGAGTGACAGAATTCCCAGATGATGGCCACAAACGGCCCAGATGACGCAAAGCACAACGTGGGTGCACGGGCAGGAAAGGAAAGGCTGAGCTTAGCCGAGAGCATCGACCCAGTTTCCTTGCCCACAACACAACTGTCCTGACAGCTCCTGTGGTCCACACACAGCAAGGCCCTTGGGTTTTGGAGAGAAGAAGGATTTCTGGGAACATTGTGGTGCACAGACCTTTTCCCTACATCCCAGATTCCTTCCCTTCTTCCCATCCACCACAACAGCATCTCTCCTTGCAGAGTAACCCAGGTGCCTGGTTTCATGGGATGTAAAATTCATGTGGCAGGCCACCTACCAGTGGACCCAAATGTAATTGGTACTCATTAGGAGGGGTTTTGGCAACCTTAGGAGAAAAAAAACCAATAAACCCCTATGGTTTGAATGATGACTAAATTACTTGGAAATTATCAAGTCTGACACTGATTTTTAAGATTATCTGTTTAGAACTACACTTCTTTGCATGAAAAGGAGCAGTGCTGCAGTTTCCTTGGCGAAATGCGTCCTTCGTCTAATGGGGAAGGCTGCTGGGGTGAAAAACATGTTCTTTCTGACCAGCATCAGCTCCAGAAATTAAATCAGTGAAATAGCTGGCATCATAAAATAGTCATCTCTTTCCATGTATTTGAGAACAAGATCACTGTTTTACATATTTTGGTAAGGCTCCCCAAGGCCATCCTTGGCTTCTTCTTAGCTCAAGAAAACTTCAATTAGAACAAGAGTTGAAACCAAACTGGATGAGAAGCCACTGAAATGCTGCGTGACCAAGAGAACGACCACTCTCTGAACTTTGGAAATTGAGACTGGCAGTTTGAGCCCAATTTTCAGTGAAATCAGTGTCTACAGCTCAAAAAGCATAACAGAGAATTACCATTTGTCCTTGTAGTGCAAGCAAAAGCAATTAGGATTAGACATAAAAACCAAATTCCTGCTACTAAGTCTCTAGGGGCAGTCTCCCCAGTTTTAAATTAAAGAGTAAATTACTGAAATGCCTTGGTTAGAATATACCTGTCCTTTACATACTTGTACTGTTAAAAAAGAAAAAGGCAATGATCTAGCAGTACCAGGTCTAAAACTGGGTGTTTTTTGCAACCCCTAAAATGTAGATAAGGTAAATACAAATGAATCTGTGCTGTCTGAATATTTCATTAAAGGTTATCAGAATGGGAGGGGGGGGCTGCAAACACATCAGTTGCTCATCTTCGGTGTTAAACTGGAGGAGTCCTAAGGCATCATTAAAAAATCTCCTTTGTTTGGATTTGGCACTGGCAATAGTCAATAACGTAAAAGCACTATAAAATTATAAAATCGTTAAACTTTGCAAGAACTTTATAAACACACTTGCAGATATTGCACATATCTTTGTGCTGTGCAGTCAAACTGGACAATGAAACGACCACCTGTTAACTGCTAACAATGTGTCATTACCAGTTCTCATGCCTTTTTAAAGCAATTTTGGCTCTAGCTGCCGATAATTCTGGCTACGATACTTGTGTGAACATTAAGGGCACAGAAAGCCAAAGGCAGAAAACTGACAATACAGTTTGTGCTTAGACTACTAATAAGTAAGTGAATAATATAATTTTTCTAATTCCACATAATTGCTTGATCTCAAGGGGCCAAAAAAAAAAAAAGTTCTGAATACATATTTTAGAAGCAATCCAATCTACGGTATTTAAATGCAAGCTTCAATTCAGTGAGATTTCACAGCAGATATTTTCACATTTTTTTAATAGTTTAAATAGCCTTTAACAAAACGGAGGTTATTCAGGATTCTCTAAGGTTTGAAAAGAAACATAGACTAAGTCTCTGTCACTGCTCATAGTCACTTTTTCTGTTTTGTCTGACAAATTATCATTTAAAGATATGTGAGAAGTCTAAATAAATAAATAAAAATTCCCTGAGTGCTGAGACAGTTTATGGGCATTTTGCTATTAGCTACAATAAGAGCAGAATCAGACCCTCAGAACTCACTGTGTTCTCAGTCTTATTTTTCTTCCTCTGAGAAATGCAACATAACACCCAGTGCAAAGATATTGGGACAATTTTTCACAAGCCACGTTCAGGCTACTTTATATTTTATAACACAAAGGGAAAAAAAAAAAAAACACAAAAAAACAAAACCCCTAAAAAAAAAAAAAAAAGAAAATAAAAAGAAGAAACAAATCTCCAAGATAATAAGAAAACAAAACCAAAAATCCTGTGGTCTGCAAAAAGAGACTATTTAATGAGTCTCTATTTGTGTGTACGCGCACGCATGTGTGCATATATTTATGATTGTGTGGATAATTATCATTAAAAAAAGCGATGTTGGGTCTTTTTAATGCAGCCCTCTTCTGAATATCTCAGGCTTTGATCCTGCACTGAAATGTGTGCAGGCAAATTCCTACACAGCCCTTTGGTACCTAAAGGTGTCTCGAACCAGCCTGCCAGTCTGGAGCTGTCACGGCACTGACATCGGGATCAGCATGCGAATCTCCCGCCAAACAAAGAAGGAAAACAAAAATTCGAGGGAGAGGGTGAAGTTAAAAAAAATCGAGTGAGGGATTCGGGGTCAGCACAGCTCCTGTGGCTGCTGCCCACGATCTCACGAGCATCTCGGCACAAGCTGGGAAAGGAAAGTCTTTTCAGTGGAGTAAAGCACACCCCTGCTACTTTTAGATCACTTTCTTTTCTAATCACATTGACAAAAATCATCGCTAAACCCTGGAATTTATCTTCTATAAAATTATAGATACATCACTGATTGTTGGCTGCAGAAGATATGTCAATTCCTTCAGCAATTCAGTGTATAAATACACAACAGACAAAATTACTCTGGCAATTTGAGGTATTTTACTAAAATGGAAACAAAGCAACTGCAACAGACCATTAACGTAGGGCTCATGTTGCTTATTTTTAAAAATAAATGGCTTAAATAAATGTCTTTGCTCCTAAACAAATTTATTTTGCTTAGGAGAGAGTGTCACCCTTTAAAAGTGTGGAGCTAGTAACTGTCTTTACTTAAATGCAAGTTATGTATATCAGTGCAGAACATATTCAGCTTTAAAATTCTCAGTGATCTTCCTTACATTCTGTATGTAATAAAAATTATCTTGCCCTGTAATGGCATAGTTATTTAAAAAGGAAAGAAGTAAAAAAAAAAAAAAAAAGAAAGAAAAATGAGGAAAGGAAAAAGCCTTACTTAAAGATTTTCTGTGTTCAGGCTTTGGCTCTTTGGATTCAGTGTCTAAGTTATTCAGTAATTCGATGCTGGAGGATCTTCTGAGTTTGAACTCCAAATTTCTCGATGTAATTCTCTGTTCTTTTGGCTGGGAAAAGAATATATATATATGTATATACATATGTGTGTGCTTTTAATAAAATTATTACTTGTAAGAATGAAGCAGGAGATTCCAGAATGCCAGTACAGAAGCTAACAGACACACAGAGCAAGTGTGCAGGGAGTATATAATTTAAGGAAAGTGGAATGCAAAATTTGTCATATGGCAGAGCTTTTATGGCCCTGACAGACTGATCTTAATTTCTGAGATAAATTCCCATTTAAGTGAGGAAAACAAAAGGCCTGCTTCTTTAGGCTTTAGGGACCAAAATTATTTCCACATTGCAGGCTACTTTCAAATGCTGGCAAAGAGGAAGGGTGTTTAAATTGCCTTTCTGGTTTAGATAGTTACAGTAAATATTCTTGCAAACACAATTACTTCAAACATCACTGCAAATTTGGGGTTGAATTCTGCTGGTTTAAGCTTAAGAAGTAGTCGGGGGGCTTTTCTCTTATTCTAATTCACTGGCAGACAAAGTGAAAATGAATGGGGAAAAGAAGCAAAAAAAAAAAAAAAGAACGAAAAAAAGGAGCTGCTGTTTCGGCTGAAGCCACATCTTTCCCCATGGCATTTGGTCAGGTGAGACTCAGCCATCCCAAGAGACTGGAAAGATGCCAGGCTTTTCACACTCGTCCAGAGTTTCAGGGCTGAAATAGCTGACAGGGATGGAATGGCCAGGAGTGGTGTGTGGTGACATCCTGTCCTGCGCACTCGGACCTTGGCCACGACCAGCCCAGCACGGGCCAGTTGTGCCCCACCAGCTGCTGCTGCTGTGTCTCTGCATGCTCAGGGCTACTGAGAACACAATATCACTTTAGCTACACTAGAAAAAAAATAAATTAAAAAATATATATATATTTATAATCAAGTAAATTAGATGTTTAGTTGAATAATATGCCAAAAATTTTTTTTTTTCTGAGTCTCCACGGAAAACTCCACCCCAAAATCTTTAGTTGGATATCAATATCCTCACACACCCAATGAAATGCACAATATGAAGACATACATCATCAGATCAAACTTTCCTTGGCTGATTATAGCCTCAGGGTAATAGAATGTTTGTAGCTCTTTAAGGAAACAGTAGCCGTGCTCAAATTAACCCTTTCAAAGAGGCTGCAAATTCCACTGCAGTGAAACCTCTGAAAAATGCAAGAAACTGGGATATTTTTCTCTCACCAGATTCTGCAGTGAACGAGGAAAGTCAGTGCCCTCAAAAAAAAAAAAAAAGAAAGAAAAGAAAGAAAAAAAGAGAAAATTATCTTGGATCAGGCAGGCATAGGAGGAAGACATTTGGAATTTGTCCTGAGAGTGGCAAAAAAGAAAGAAAAAGCTACAGCTGAAGCTGGTTTGGTAATTAAAAACTGTTTTAATAAAACGCAACCCTGCTTACTTCTAGTAGAAAACCCCCAGCCTTCCTGGGAGAATACCAGCAATCAGTTACAAAGGAATATTATTTGCTAGTGTTATTCTTGTGAATAAGTAATACAAAAATTCATAAAAGGCTCAAATGTATTAATAGTTCTATTGAAGATTATATACTGTAGGCTGCATAAACAGAAAACGCAAAAATTCATTAGTTATTAAGTGCTTGTGTGCTTTTACAACCCTCAGCAAGTCAACGTCCTTGTTATTTCAGAGAAATAAATGTAGCGTTCCGTTTCGAGGCAAGAATCAAATGACATTTTTGTGCAACAACCTTGTTTATCTGACATTTTTTAGTAGATTTGCATACATATTTTTCTATCTTTCAGAGAAAGGAATGTCTAGCTAGCTGCTGACTGCCTAAAACCTGCAGAGATGCCTGAGCAAATGAAGTTGAAATTGCTACATCTTAATTAATAAAGGTAACAGCCAAAACAAATACATACCAATCTGTCAATTGCATTTTTGATAGCGTGGAACCAATCCAATATGAGAAAGTCGATATCCGACTGGAGGAGGAACTCATTTCCTGACACTGTCGTGATCTGGGGAGGGCATGGGCACACACAGGTGAGTAAAGCACACACCAGGCAGACAATTTTCCTCAATTTTCCCTCCCATGCCCCCAAATGCTTTTCCTTTTTACTGAGAGTTATCTGCTGGAGTGCCGAGTTCCTGAGTTCTGAACCTCTGTCTGAAAACTGTTTTGAATATGTCACAACAAACGAGATATTGTCTCAGCAATGCAACCACCGAACACAAATAGTGCAGAAATAACGGGAATGTCACAAAAGTTAAGAAAAGCCAGGAAATTCAGTGTAACAAGACACAGTTCAAGTGAAATCAAAGCACCCTGAAAAGAAGTGAATGCAATATGAGAATTATTTCCTGTCTTTTGCAGTTTCCATTTCTATTTTAGTAGTATTATTTTTGTGTCTGGTACCTCCTTTCTTGAATTTGCATATTGATTATTTACCTATGATTCCACAGCTCACTTCCAAACATTTTGGTAAAATTAATCGTGCCTCTCTTTCACATTAAAAAAGAAATTACCATCAAAGATGGCTGCAGCAGAGTAATTAGGTGCCCATTTATCATGAAAAAAAAAATCCCCAGTTTGTCTGAATAGAAGTCGATTTACATTTTTGACCCACTCACTGGGAATATTTATCAAAAGAATATTCAATCCCCTGATAATGCTATTTCACTGCCTAACCTAATATTTGGTGGAAATATGCATGTATATGCTGTTGGTCTGAACTTCTGTAAACCACTGGGATAATAATGATACATAATTTTTTATTTTACATACATATGTATATATATATATATATACACACACATATATATATATATATATGTTTATATACATATTTCACCATATATATATATATATATATATATATATATATATATACACACATATATATATATATATGTTTATATACATATTTCACCAGAGGAAATCTCCAGGTATTTCACACAACAGGTTGAAGCAACCATTTCACAGATGGCAAAGCCAAGGCACAGGGCTCTGCACACAGTGCTTTGTCCCAGGATTATTCCACAGATTCCTGGTGCACGTGGCCATGGAGCATCATCTGGGCACAACATCCTTCTGTGTTTGCAGACAAATGAACCAAGGGCTACATCACCAGCACATTTTGGAAGGGGCAGGAGCTCGTTCTGCCCATGCTCCAAACCTGCTCATCTCCTGACAGCTCTAGAAACAGTTTTTTTTCTTATTTTGTTCCTGATAAAAGTAGCTTGTGGTGGTGTCTGCACGTGGAAATGGAACACTTGGGTCTCAGTGTTTTGGGGATGCAGGTTTAGCCTGCATGTTGGTATGGGCACTGGAACATGGGATTATTCAGCACAAAAGCCTTTCCAGGTATTTTTAGGGGAATGGCTGAGCACAGTGGACAATAAGGATTTCCTTCTGGCCAAAGTTTGAGGAGAATAGAGCAAAACCATTAAGACCCAGCACAGCCTATTTATGCAAAATACATTGACATGAAGTGCTACTGTTTCACTTCATCTTCCCCATGTCAGGAGTTTTTGCTGAAGCAAAAAAGAAGTATCAGATCCTCACCAGCCTGGGTACTCCCAGCATGTTCCTTAAAACTGAAATACTACCAGGAAAAAAACCCAAAAACAACAGCTTAATGTCGCATTAATTGTCCTGTAACCCTCCCTTTATTGAGGAAATGCCTGTAAGGAAGGTTTCCAAAGTCATCAGCATTAAGGAAAATCCCGTCAGCGCAGTTCCAGCGGAGACATCCTGTGAGAGTGCTGCGGGAATGTGGGAATGGTCCCCTGGTGTGGGCTCGGGGCTGCCGGGCTGCAGATGTTCATCCCATCCCCTCCACACCCATCGGGAGCAAACTCAGCACCCCACAGCTCCCTGAGCACGTGGGAGAGTCATTTATTGGGGAAATCTCAATTCCCTCATTAGTCCAGAGCCATAATGTTAATCGCCACTCGCACACTCACCCTTCCCTTCAGCAAAAGGAGATAAAACCCCAAATTCAGTTTAAGGTGAGCAGTAGAAAGAGCTGACCTCCAGTTCTGTGCCCGGCTCACACAGCAAGGTTTGGGTTCAAAATGCATGATGTGATATCACAATTTATTAATGTATACATGCAGATATGAATTAGACTAAACACAGCCAACAATTCAATCTAATGCCTCTCTCCCAGTATAAACAAATCATTATTAAAATTATAAAATGGAATAACATTTTCAAAGTAAGAGCAACATATGTAATTAGATTTACTGTATTTTGAAGGCTTAAAAAGGACACAACATAGTTCAGCCTTCCGTTCAGTAAATTCAGGCTTTATTAAAATACAAGTATTCAGCACTGCATAAATATTTGCACTGTATGATATGCAAAAGAGATACTCCATTGCTAACAAGACCAAAGCAAAATACATGTTGAAAGTTTCTTTGTCTTGAATGTGTTATTTTGATAATCATATATTATCAGTGTTTTATGAGCAAATCTGTAAAAACAGATCATAGAATGGAGGGAAGAGAATTCGTTTAAAATATACTTTCTGTAAGATATAGTTCAAGTCCTTTTCTTTCTTTCCTCAGACTAATCTTCAGAGTAACAAGACAGTTTCAAGAAGACTGCTACTGCTCTCTACAGTTTAAATGCATCCACTCCTTAATTACAGTCAGTAATTGACTTTGTTCTGCTCCATTCCAGTCATTCACAGGCAAGCAGTTCCAAAGGCTTTGGCTGGTAAATCCCATTTAATGTGCAGGTTTTCTATCCCACTTTTATATATTACCTCCTTAGGATTTCTGATAAATGGCTCTTGGAAAGGATTGCTAAACCATATTTGCACTTTGAACAATCAAATTTTCAACACCCTTGGGAAAAGACATCAGTAAAGAATGCTGGTTTTGACTAAACCTTGTGATTGAACAATTTATGATCATAGCCCTAAATGATGTATAACTAACAACAAGCAGAAATTGTTCAATATTAAGGCCTGTTAACACACCATCCCTGTGTCAGGCACTGCTGAAATAAACAGAGGGGCTGGGGAAACAAATGAAAGACAAATCTGGGGGGAAAAAAAGGAAAATGAAGTGCTCTATCCAGAGCTGCCAGATTCCATTGTGCCAGGTACTTCACTTATTTAAATACCTCCTGAAATTCCTCTCTCTGTGCCATCATTTTTGCAAAGGCTACAGTCTGGAATTAGCACTACCTTACCAGGCAGAATGATGCTGCTGCTGTCAGCAATAAACAGCCACGAGGATTGACAACTGGCATTAACCCTCTGGTTTGCCATGCCCTTCAGGTTGGCTCTTTCTTGCTCCAGCACCACAGAAAAAATTACTTCAAAGGCTGAACCCACTCTCATGGCAGTTTTGCAGAGAGCTGTAGCACAGCCCTGCTGTTAAGCATCGATCCTCAGAAAATATCGGCTCACCGCAGGTAAATGTGTGCTAAATTCAATGCACTGCTGGGCTGCCAGCACAGTGTGGGAAGTGGGGAGGGAGGCAGGTGTGAAACACTTCCTGATATTCTATTTGTGGCTTATTAAGGGTTTCTCTTGTCACCTTATGAAGCTGCCAATGGAGGGTTGTTGAGCTCCTTTTGCATGTCACCATAATGACGCACCAAGGTGGTGTTCAACAAGATCCTCTGTTATTAAACAGCAACATACCCTTCTAGTTCCACAAAATACAGGGCAGTGTGTCTAATTAATGTCAGCATCATTTTATAATATAAAAATATACCTCGGATGCTACCCAGGATCAACAGTTTTTTTTAATCTTATAAATCATGTATTTTTCCTGTGCTTTCCTGTGCTCTGGGACATTCTGTGCCAAGCAGGGCTGTGGTCCTACAGGACTCCCAAACCCTTACAGATCACCCTTTAGAACCTGTCTCAGACACTTTCCTTTCACACTATATCCATGCCAATGGAAAACAGGAGGTCCATGGAATAAGTCTAGGGTCTTCTGTCCATAGTTTTCCTATAAAATTTGGTCTGGGGACTACTGCACTGCTGTGAAAAACATCTCCTTCTTGGTATTCCTCTAGTTCTTTATCAATATACACTTCTGTAGATGTTCTTACATTTATTTTAGCTGCAGAACAGGGATGAAGGCAATTTCAGCAATCCTACTGATAGACACCCTATGGAGATATGGGAAAGGGCGATAAATTCACACTGCAAAACAAAAATCCAAACCCATCTTATTGATTCACTGACTTCAAAGCGTACTTATGGAACTCCAGTGGCCAAAACTATTATTTGCAGTGATTAACTATTTTCAGACAATGCCAAGAACAAACTTTAATACAGGAAGTGAAGAATTCTGTGGGGAAGGCAAAACACAGCAAAAAAAATTCGTTTGTACCCTGCAACAAGCAAAAAGGAGCAGAGTGAGCAGCCTGGGAAGTGTATGGCTCATGTATAACTCATGTATGGCCACCAAAAAAACCATCCCACAGTCTTTATTTCAGCCAAATACTGAAGCAAACCATTGTTCGACTCCTCCTGAAACTGGGATATCCAGAAAAACTGCTGGGCTATCGAGGTGAAACTTCATATAACCCACTCCAATGGTTCAGTGTTGGATTATTGGATGCTTTTGGACTGTGGAAACTTCAGCAGTTGCTAATCCAGTGCAAGATTCAGTGCAGAAAACCGAAATTTTTATGCCACCTGGGACTCACACAGCTTGTGGTGAACACTAAGTGATTTAAACTTGGATTGACAGATACCTCTGCGTGCAGAAATTCAATAAAATGTGTTCCTCTTGTTGCACTGTGCATTGGGATTGCTGCCCTTGATAAGTGTAGGAAAAAAAGGAAATGTGAGTTGCTGGAGCATTTCTAGCTCCAAAGTTAACACTCTTCTGCCTTCCCACTGCTCCCTTCATCTCACCTTGCTCACTCACAAAGTGCTGGAATTTTTTATGATCGTGTTAATCAAACTGATTCCCCATAATGAAGAGGAATCTGGATTTTTCCCTCTGTTTTCCTGGGAGATTTTTCAGGATGGGGTCTATCCACACAACACAGGACACCCCATTTGCCATATGCGTGGCAGCCACCAGAGCTGGGCCAGGGAAGTTGTGAAGAGTCAAAAAGAAAGGAAAAAAATTAAAAGGAAAAAAAAAAAAGGAAAGAATATAGGAATTTTCTGTCTCTAAATATTCATTTAAAAAATCATTAAAATATAATATAACTTGAGAATATATGCATAAACCATAGATACTCCTGTGTCTACACCCCCAGTAGAAGTAGAATTAATTAAAGTTGGGATACACTATGCTGTTTAGTGGTTTAATTAGCTGGATTTGAATTAAACTGGGACAGAGCTATACAAGTTTTTTAAAACAAGTCAAAAGTCTAACTGCATTTCTGGAAGTTGATCTTAAATTCTTTCTCACGGATAATCCAGTCTCTTGGCCATGTTTGTGCTGAATGAGTGAGCAGCCGCAAGGATAAATAAAATATCTCTCTGTGCTGTACCATAGTGAGCTGAGTCTAATATAAAAAAATGGAAACAAAAGGAAACAAAAAACTCAGTATTGAGCTGTGTTATATTCGTGCAGCATCACGTATCCGTTCTGTGATCCAGCCTATCAAACAGAGGTAGTCATGGTTATGCTGATAGTTAAATTACTTAAAGGACTCTAAGATGTTTATGACTACCAAAGAAATTTCATTATCAAGCAGATTGTCTGTCTCATATTACAGTCTGGCTTCACCCATCTCGCAGTCCTTTGGATGTCGAGCAAAGTTAACATTGAAGTGATGGGGAAATATCAGCTTGAGAGAAAAGGTCTTCAACCAATCTTTCAAAAAAAATGATATTTGTTAAAAAATTTGGTGAGAAAGTATCTGCCTTGTGTTCCCAATGTTGCTAGATGTTAAGTAAATATATGCTGATTGCAAAAAAGTTGCTTTGGCAACTCTCTTATTAAAATGCATTTGTAACCCCCATCTGTCATGAAAGTTTTGAAAAGTTTGTTTACTTTGGAGAGCCGCCTTATCCAGGGTTACCCCGGCACACAATGATAGCAGTCTTCAGAAGTTGTGTGAGGAACAAGCCACTAGGGATCCATTTTTGTTTTAATTGGCACACACAAACACTTTTCTGGTCTGTCAAAAAGATCAAGCTAATATGCATGGCGGGTGTTATATTCTCAGCTTTTGGGAGCAGTAAAGCTCCCTTTATTTAAGTAATTTAAATGATAGACTGCAAAAACTTTGCAAGTCAGAAAAATGTTTTATACTTTCTTTGGGAATATTTGTTTTAGGCAACAGAAAATGTTCTACATATCTAAAGATGTTGAACCTTATGTTTTAATTACCCTGTTTTTTTCTGACTCTGTAAAAATGACTGTGAAAACCAAGGATTGCAAAGAAGCAACAAACAGATCCTGTGTTTTCACAACTTCTGTAATATTAGAAATTGTAAGACTGAATACTGCCAGATGTTTGTAAGATGTGTCCTCAGCAGTGTTGCCCTTGTGGTGTGACTGGTTTGCACATCCAATCTCTGGGAACCTTTGTGGGGTCATCATATCAAAGCAACCTGAACATGTACAATAAGTTGCTCCTTAGTGAAAATAAACTGTTGCTGGCACTATACACATCAATGGCTCCAAAATGGATTGAGCTGTCTCAGATTTGGGGGTCAAACTTACAAGGAACAATAAATTTTAAAATAAAACTATATTGGACTGGTGGAGAAAAAATAATTTTTTTTCGTGGTAAATTCCTGGGACTGAATCCTTCAACAAAATTTAGTAATAAAATAATGAACTCTGGGACTGTTAAGAAGAAGGAAAAATCTTTGAACCTAAAGTTTGCACTCTGCTGCACCATAAACTCCTAGTATATACCAGTTTCTGTTGAATTGCATTAATACTAACAAGGAGAGAAACTTTTCTCTGAATTATGAGGCAAAACTTTTCCCTCCCTTCCTGGCCGTGAATAATCTCAGTTGCAGAAGAACTGATTTTTATCATTTGTAAGGAAAATATTGAACCAAGAGGAGGTCACAACTGAAGCTGATTAAGCCCTGGGAGACCAAAACTCCTTCTTGGATTGGAAGTGGAGCTCGGGCTGGGAGCTTAAGAGCTTCTCTGGAGGGAAAAACGGTCCAGGGGTACTGGGATGCTGCCACTGATTTCAAGGAACAACTTGTCATTCTCCTTTTTCCACCTGCCTATCCAGGTCTTGGTTTTTGCTGCCTTGGAGGAATGTGAGAAGCAAGCACAGGCTGTTTGAGCAAAGGAGAAGGTAAGAAAGAGGAAGTACTCTCTGCTAAACACCCAGAGAACATCCTGGGAAATATTTCCCACTGATCTGCGACACTGGTTTTATGCCCTGTGGGAGACAGTTGGAATACCAGGATCGGCCTGTGAAGAACAGGGGTTTCCTTCAGAGGGTGAAGAGCAAAAAGGGAAACGTGAGACAGGCAGCAGATGACCCTGCTGGATGTCAGCCACTCCTGTGCAGCCCACCGTGTCCCCCCTGCCCGTGCCGCCCTCTGCTCCAGCCCCACAGACACGCTGGTCCCACCACGGAGCAGGAGGGATGGAATCCTGGCAGCCTGTAAGCCAAAGTCAGGGGAGATGGGGGTCACCAGGCTGGGGAAGTGAGAGAGAAGCACCCCCAATACCGGTAAAAGCAGCAGATAATAATTAAGACACAATTCAGCCGTGTCTGTGCATAGTGGGAAGTTGGGGAATAGACAATTGCACATTTTGTCCACGGATGAAGACTAAAGGCAGTGTATGAATACCTACTGCAAGCTACTTTTCTCCTTGGGGTAATATTTTACTGTTATTGCCTTTGCAATCTGAAGCCATATATTACACAGCCACACACAGAGATATTGGCAATGGTTTCTCAGAGAAGTCCTGTTTTTCTTCGCTTTACCAGCTGGACAATACCTAGTGATGAATGGTCCTCCTGTCCAATTTTATATGCATGTTATAACACTTTATGATGTATGTGAGTGAGACTCAACGTGATAAGTCCTTGTAACAAACAAAAATATCAAAGGGAGAATGAATGCTCCGATTTCAGCACAGGCAAAGATATATATTTAAAATATATGTGTGCCGGGTGTAAAGATTTCATTTTGTTGACTCTTATTTTAGCCAAAAATTTATTCATCAGTAGCAGAGCATTTCACAGCTACGTTATTTGCAGGAAGAAGCCAGTACTGGCTCTTAGTATTTCATTTACTGGCATATATCTCCTATTAATAAATGCTGAGATTGCACAATAAGAAAAAAGGGATGTTGCTAAAAGTGTCTTTATACTTATAGTAACGTATTTGTCTGTGATTATAAGTGTTTATAAAACTTTCAAGAATCGTTCCTTGTCTACTTACACTAATGAGAACACCTGTTAAGTTTAGAGCTGCACAGGCTTATTTGCATTGAATTCAGGTTCTTACATACTGTACATCACTTTTTGAAACAATTAGATGTTTACAGAGAAATATAGCTAAAAGAAGAACAGCAGCTTGAATGCCCTCCAGCCCAAGTCAATGCTAATCCTGGTTCGTGTGAAAAGCAGAAACCTGCTGAATTATAATACCAACACAAACTCAGTGAGCAGTGAACAAAAGTGTACCTGCAAATCCTCTGATAGCAGATGTTTCTTGTGGGGATTGGTACCTGCTGTTGAATAAAGCATCTCTTAGAGATGAAACAGCACTACTGAATGGGATTTTCGTTGTTTATTTACCATTTTCTTTTCATTTGGATGGTTTCTTTTCCCTCTCTTTTTTTTTTTTTTTTTTTCCCCTGGTGACTCCAAACCTCTCTCTGTACTGAGCACATAGAACATGCGGTCATTTTCCAAAATAGCTGCATATGTAATTTTACTTACTTGCCAAAAGCCAATACAACACAAGATTCCTCCCACTGCTCGAGATCCAAAACACAGCCTCTACAGCAGAGGGTTTTGTGGCCTGGGGCAAGGAGGCAGGAGGTCCCTTTCTATAAAAACAGGTCTGCTGAAGGGTAAGTGCAATATCCTGCTGTGACACGGCCATGCCAGCTATTGTTTAATAACAATGTACAACATCAAAGTTGGGCCATGATCTGAACATATACTCTGCCAGCTGTGTCAAGTTCCTGAGTGGTGCAGGCAGGAAAAATATACTGGTTATTATCTCTCCTTGCATGCAGGGAGCGAACAATGCAGAACATCTTGGGCTCGCCTCTTTCCATCTTTATTTGTACGTAAATATTAGGAAAAGCTAAGCACGATGAAAAATGTTTTGAATAAGGCTATTACATCCATTTAAGAAAACAAACACGTCCAACTACAGCCGCAGAAAATATTTATATTTTTAAAATTATTTAATGCTCTAATAAAAATGATGCTGATGAGATTTAGAACAAAGATGAATTAATTTTGCCACCTAACTATAATTGCTATGGAGTCACAAGATTGTCAGAAAGCTTTCACAGGTAATATGGTTCTTAATTGAGTGAAGAAGAATATGGATATTTCAAAACACAGAATCCTAGAATGGTCTGGGTTTGAAGGGAGCCTAAAAATCATCTCATTCCACACCCCTGCCATGGGCAGGGACACCTTCCACTAGAACAGGTTGCTCAGAGCTGCATCCAACCTGGCCTTGAACATTTCCAGAGATGGGGATCAATGCAGTTCCCAAAAGCCCAGTAAACTCTGAACTTTTCTCACACAGTTTTGGCATTTATTTAATCTGAGAATTACATTATTTTAAGTAATAAGCAACATCACAACACAGATAGTAGGAAGACAGTGTATAATTCAAAGAAAAATATTGTCTAACTTTTGAAATTAGAGATTCTTGTATTCTGGGGGCAAAAAAAGTATCTTTTTATGTCTCCAAATTGTTGTGATAGTCTCAAACCAATTTTCAGGCATTGGGAGATCATTGGATTTTTATTTAGACATTCTGGAACTGCACTGACAGCACTGGAACTGCACCGGCCTTTAAATTTATCAGCTGCTCTATGTGGTAGTGCAGTAATGACAGCAGGTTACTCAATGTTATTTAAAAATATCACATAACCAAAATATTAAATTATCTCTTCACAATAGGTGTCTAAGGGCAGCTTTTCTGGGAAGGGGGAATACAGCTCAGAACTCAGGGAATTTCTTACACTAACTGATTTTGGTCAGCCAGAGGTCATTGGGTGAAAAACTACAGAAATGTTTGACTATGCAGTCCATAAGCAAGAGAACCTACTTGGATAAATTCTCAAATTTTAAGAAATACAGTGAAATTAGGAAAAAAAACAACAACACAAGAAACATGAACCTCCTCTCTAGGTTTAGAGTTTCTGGTGTGGACTGGGATATACAAAATACTAAAAGCAAATAAATTATTTTAAAAATACCTACAGTTTTTGGAAGCATGAGACTTTTTTTAAATGATGTAGGCTTTTCTCATGTATTAGAACATGATTTACACTTTGACATCTGTCAGTCAAGCTCCTGGCTATCACACTGGACAATCTGGAGGGGCACATCACAATGTGATGTGGCATGCAGAAAATCTGAAAAACTCCATTTTTCCAAAATAAAAATCACATCTTCTAGTTTTAAATAGAGTGAATGATTGCAAAATATTTGGCCATCAAGACTGTAAAGATTGAGGTTGGGTAATCAATAACGTTTGTGGTTGAATTACCCACTGATAACAAGTAATTTCCTGCTATTCGTGAGGGGAATTGGGAAGTGGATTTGGGGAATTTGGCAGACTCTCTCTCTCTTTTCTAAATATGCTGTGTCTGAAAGCCTGATATTCTTTTCTATTGCAAGCTTTGGGATGATGCAGTATAGGCGAATGCAGATTTGGGGTGACAGCTCGTTCAGGAACTTTGGGATCTAAATATAAGGGAAGCTAAAAATACACAAAATTATCAAGGCCAGGAATGGGTGGTTGTTTGGGGTTCAGCTTTTCTGTGCCATAACCATAAGGGCATATTTATCTGAATCCCTTCAACATCATTATTGCTGCTCCATGTCATGTCATTAATAAATGAACAGTACCCATGGCAAGGAAATGGAGTGGTTTAAAACACATTATGGGCTCCTTGTCCAGAGGTGTCACCTTTGCATATTAATTCGAGCACTGTGGATGATGAGCCAAGTGACTCATGGTTATCCAGCAACCCAAACTACAGACCCAGAAGGGACAAAACCAGGGCATCTCCCCTCACAGGCCCCTGACCCACACAATCCTTGCCCTCCTCACCCACATTGTGAGAAATTCTGTGTGCATTATTATCACTCTCACCAAACTCAACAGCACACGACAACTCAAGGGCAACATCCAACCAGTAATGAGGACATTAAACTGTGAGGCAAAAGAGAAGGTCTTAAGGAAACTGGAATTTCACACCTGAGTACCTACAAGCGTTATGCTACCCTGTTTTACAGTCCATGACCTAACCCTTGCACCGTTCTGCTGCCACTAAGACAATTACGAATGCTATCAGATTCTTGCTTCCGACAAAGGAAAACCATGGGTTACTTTGCAGAGATTTGGGGTACTAACTCATTAAACCAGAGCTGGAAGAACTGACTCTATTACTTGTGTCTATGAGCAGAGACATGTAAGTGAGTTTGAACTATAAACAGAACCAATTACATTAACATTTCCCAACGCTTTCAAGAGTCAGACTAGAAGCTTTTATTTGTTTCGCAAAAACCGTGATCCGCTATGCTAATAAGTCTAAAAATTGATTAAAAGAAAAACATTCAAAGCAGAACCTGGCAGTAGAGCTTCTTATGTATTTCCCTTTCATCTGCTGGAACACGGTAGCCCTGATTCAGCAAGGTACTTCATTAAGCAATAGGCAACGTGCAGAATCTGAGTGCTTGAGCTGTTTGCAGTCACAGGAGTGAAATGAGCAAATCAGCCAAAGCGAAAAATAGCAGAAAAGTTATATTTATTCACAGAGTGAATATTTCAGGGAACAAAAGATATGTTAGTGACAGTCAGTAAGAGCTGCATGTAAATTAACAGCAGAACCACAAGCAACAAAGTTAGCTGTCATTTGTAAGCCTAACAGCAAAAGAAAGCTGCACTTTCCAGCCCAACTGAAAGAAGACAATACCTCATCAAGGAATTAGAAGGGGAAAAATAAAAAAAATAATTACAAAAAACCCCACCACTTATTGATTTCTTCATTATTAGGAGCAAGCCTGCATTTAGTAACCTTATGTACCTACTTGGAGACCACAGTATCAGAAAAGAAATAAGTTTTTTTGTTTGGTTGGTTTTTGGTTTGGTTTTTTTTGCTTTGGCTATATTAGTAAAAACACAGTCAGATTACATTGAAAATAATGAGAGAAAAATAACTTGATAATAAACTGTACCTAGCTTTCAGCTAAACTCTTAGCCTTCAATTGCCAACAATCCCCATAACTCACTCTTTTCTTTCTGAGAACAGATGAACTGATTCTCTATCACAGCCAAGCTCATAATGTCTGAGATTAACTAGAAGTCACTCACTTAGAGGATGACCTTACAAAGAATTAAGCCATAAATTAGATACTGCCAGAACTTGAGAAATAAAAGAAAAAAAAAATTGCTGAGAGTTTTTAGGTGTTGAGAAATTCAATTATACCATTTCATCTCTTATTGAAATGCAAACCCACAGGCTGGAAGCACAGAAAAACACCATAGCTAAACAAAGTAGTGAGAAATACTAAAATAGGTGAATATTTATCAAACCCCTCACTTAACAAAGAACGAGCACTGATATCCATGTTATTTGGAAAGCTGCTTTTATCGACGGAGGGAACAGGATCTCAGTTTCACGCTTAACTCCGAACGATAACTCATTCCCGGTTCTCGCTGCTTTTGCTCGATGACAGGTCATTCACCTCACTACTGTCATGCGTTACAAAAATTAGCAACCAAGCAAATGAATCTAGATCAGATCCTATGTTTGAACTTGCTCATTTGCCTCCATGCTCTATTTCCTACCAGAAACCCGTTTGCTGCATCACAGGACCAACTTCACAGCCGACACGGAGCAAGAGAGCCGGAGAACCTTGTGAATTTTCCCAAGGTATCAGACTTACAGAAACACCTGTGCTAAATAACTTTGTGCTGAGCTACTGTGAAAAGCTGCAGTGTTAAATAGCAATCACAGTTTCTGATTTTTCACTGAGCTGGTTACTCTTCTGCTAGAGTCCTCTGAGCTGTCATGCAGGGCGTAAATGGTCCCCATTTTAATCTGACTGCTTTTCTCATTATTTAAATTGTTAAAGTCATAAATTTCTTTATTTATCTTGAAGTATCATTATATCAATACAATGGGAGTTGAGCAGCAGCTGATAAAGTTGAAAAAAATCTGTTTATAAATGCCTTTCATTTCTGAATTGAAACCGTTCATTCACTGACTACTATAAGATAAGAGGCGTTGAGGAAAAATATGAGGCATTTGATTTGATACAAGTTTAAAGTGCTTTTTCTCTTTAAAAATATCCCAAACACAGTATGTGAAGAGTACTATAAAATCAAATAAACTTAGAAAGTTGCTGCTGATCCATCTCTTATTAAGAACTGAGGCATTTGTGCAAGGAACAGCTCTGATTTCCATTTTACAAGGAAACAATGCCCTTAAATCTACACAAGCACTTAAAAAATATGCATTTGCATGGATACAGAGCTCATTATAGGCTTTAAGCATGTTAATGATTAGACAGAAAACTTGTTCAAACAGATTATTGATGCTAGTAGTGAAGACCCAAGAGATAAGAGAGCTCTGCAAGCAGGTAGGGAAAGCTGAAATTAGGTTTCTTCAAGGAATATCTCACCTGGTTCTTTCCAAAGCAGTAAATAGCAACAGTCCCACGTCTGGGAACAAAAATCAAATATCCGCCCATCCCTTCACACCTCGGGGGGAGAAGAAGGTAAAACCACTGTGCTGTCACTCATGACAAGATAAAAAGAGTTCACCTGTCATGTCTTTAACCCCTTCACACGTGTTTCCTGCCTACACAAACCACTCTGCAGTTCTTGAGTCATAAGAAAAGTCCAGGAAAGTGGGAACTGAGCTGCTGCTAATATTGATTTCTCTTTAGTGATGTCTCCATCAGCATGAGTGGAGGCTGGAGTTACATGTTGATGCTCCACTCAAGCTGGAGTGAACCTAAACCAGCCAAACCTTTGGAAACTGGGAGAGAAAAAAAGAAAGTCGCTAAAAATTTACCACTGCTGCTTTCAACCAAAATTTGAAGTAATTTCTGATTTTCCCCAGGCTCCAGGCAAGCGTGCACAGCTCATGGTATTTAAATGAAGCTCCCACAACATTTTGTGGCAACATGGTATTTTGTGGGAGTGAATGCAAAACACAGCAGCAGCACCACTGTAAACTTTGAAATGTTTCAGAGAATATCAAGCCCCAACTGCGCTGCCAATGTAGTTTTAAGTGCAACGTAGCGAGCTAAATTATGCAAGCAACCGTTTCTCACACGAGTAGTTCCAATGGTTTCAGACAAGGGCGATATCTGCGATGGAGGCTCGCAGCAGAGGATGCTCAAAAAGTATAAAAAAGTATTTTCCAGTGCAAAGAAGGTTGCAATACCCAGACTCGTGTTTAGGTAGGTTTGCCTGTGCTCTCGCGATTCTCATTTCCTACATGAACTGTGTTTCAAATCTATAATTCATACAAAGTGAGAATTTCAGTGTTTTTCTTTCACTAAACAGCCTATTGTGAATGGCCCCAGGACAACTCCCCCAGCCAGGTAATTTAAACTGCAGAAAAGATAGGCAGAGACGTTATTTTCAACAAGGTCCCAAGGTGGCTTTCAATTCAGAAAAACAATTGACTGATGTTTCTCTGTTTGCTGCCAGGAAGCTCTATGTAGTATTTCTAGAGCTTTTTCTCTACTCTACCCAACATGTGGGCTCAGTGTCAAGCTGTGAGTTTGTAAATCTTTTTCAGCACTTACCAGAGCTCAACATGAATTATGGTATTGCCAAATCTGCTTTATGCAGCTTTTTTTTTACATGAGAAGAAAATGTATGATTTTATGGTCAAAAAGAAACATCTACATGCTTGCAGTGGGAAAACGGAGTCAGTTGGGATTGAACCCCAGGAAAAAATATTTCCCCCTAATCCTCCTTCTTTACCGCCATCAAACTTAGGCAACTTCTGGGCTGACAAGCTTTACTTGGTACACATGTTTTTTCTCTGTAACTTTATTAGCTATATTAGCTAAGATTTTATTAATTAATACTTTATTAAATAAGGTTTTATTAAATAATGTTTATTGGAAAAATCCCTGCTAGTTTTGTGGATGATTCGCCCTAAAACATGTGTTAATTTTTAATAAAATACCTTCCTTTTTGTTGAGGAACAGTTAGCCCAGGAGGTAAATCAGCCCTTTTGTTGAGGGCTAATAAACTTTGTGCGTGTGCATGTGTGTGCGTGTCTGAGTGACTTAATACCATTATAATAATATTATATGGCAGGCAAAAATATAATGAAAATGATAATTTGCCAAAAAGATTTAAAAAACACTGAGGTGTTACCTATCAAAAGTTCTCCTTCTGTCTATGATACAGCACAGATTGCAATCGTGACAGTAAATCTGGTGCTATTGTTAATGCCATGGCACTTTGGTTTTTGGCTTGCTTCAGTCCAATCTGTGACATGCTTGTGAATATCTTTCTTCTGTTCTGTCTGTATGGCATATGGATTTCTGGGATACAACGTCAGACCTATCCACATAACAAGTGTTCAGAGCACCTTATCATTTTAAAAAGCCAATTACTCAAAAAGACAAATGTGAAATGTTTCACATTTAATGATGAGCAAATCTGCAAAACAAATGCAATTTTGCTTCATTTGAAAAAGTTTAGTTTAACTGTAAATATTGCAATGGAGTCCCTAGCAATACACACCACGGGTAGGGACAGGCTCATTTTATGCATATTGTACATCATCACTGTCACTTAAATCTGCAAGATTTTCCATGCTAAGTTGTTTTAAATAAATAGAAAGAAATGAGATACAAAAGAGTGAAATATATGCTTCTGAATAGACTGTAAAAATGTCACTGCTAGCACTGAGCATTGGACACTTAAAAAAAAAATATTTTGAAAGACTCTCCCAAAAAAACGAAAACTGCATATGTCTACAGAGGTAAAGGTCAGTAATGAAACAATTAACAGCAAAAATACCAATCCATTTTTTAGAAATATTTGTCAATATATAAAGAATGTTTTGTACTGCACAGAAGTGCTCAATTAATCCTGGTTTAGTGGCCGTATGTCAGATTCCCAGACTGAAATGATGTCAGCTGAAGAACTTAAATACACACAGGTTCAAAAGCAAGATTGTGTAGAGACTTCAGGACAGCAGAAATTGCTACTTTTTGCTGCAGTACTAATGCAGCTTATGATTCAATTAAATTCTTAAAAATGTGCCTAATAGACATGCTGGACCACTGCATTCAAAATACAGTGCAGTAGATTATTTTTTTTAAAACAGTCTATAGGTGTATATTTATGCCTCCATGCCTGAAAAATCTGTAGGCACACACAGAGCAGCCACTGCTACAGATAATTTAATGCTTGTCAGTTATCCAAATTCTAGGTACTGGGCACCAGGGAAGGAATTAAAATGGTTATTGTTAATATAGGAGCATATTGGGCTAAAAGGCAGGGAGAACAGTGATATCAGTGGGAGTATTTGACTCAGCAAGGCAAATGGATTTATGTACAATATTTAAAATACATGGGAAACATATAAACAGATTTTTAATATTGGAAATTTTTATGAGTAATTTGATTTTTAAACCCCTTACACTAAACTGAGAACATTAGTAACAAAATACTATAGAACATGGGAAACTGAATGCAGCTGGCACTGGTAATTTTAGAAGAAACTAATCTTAATATTTATAACATCACGTTGCAAGCAGAACAGTTTTACCAGGCTGGGAACATTGAAATACAAAAAAGTTCACCTTTCAGCTATTGTGCTTTAGCTCTACTGCACTAGAAAAAAAAAATAAAATCAGAAATCAGCTGTTGCAGTGGAAATATTAAGAAAGTTTATTATGATATATAGCTGTAGAGATACCTTTTTTTAACTGCCTGTACATGTATTGTATTGTTATATTAAATTTTTGTAATACAGCTCAGGGACTTCATATGTACAGCTGAAAAATCAGTTCATAAATTATATTTAGAAAGCCAGAAAATATGCTGAACTACAATATTAGATAAGAACCTTGTTTTAAGTACATTCTTTTTAGTATTTCTTTTTAGCTTCAATTTAGGGTTTGATGTTTTTACCTGTAGAATGCCAGATATAATGAACTAATAACTAAAACATAGAAAAGGATAGTTCTCCCTTAACCCTAGAAATAACTGTAATAATAATTCCCCAAATATTTTTTGCTACTGCTGCAATCAATGAGCATAAGTGTACAGATAAAACCTGTAAGAGAATGTAATTCAGCTCACAATTTCATTATGGTATTTAGTTTCTACAATTTTGGATTGTAAGGGGGAAATAAACATTCATAAAACATAGAAGATCAAACCATTTCACAAATTAAGCTGCAAAATGTATTTAAATCTGAGAGATTTACACCAGAGGTTAATTTTTACCACTATCTTTAATGTTCAGGAGTAATGAAGATTGAGGAATAGATGGTTTTAAAATGAAGGACTTTACTAAGCGCAGAGATTTGAATTTGCAGGGAACTGTGCAGGCTTTTAGCCTGCTTTTATAGTACGTGTTTTTGTTTTTCTGCTTCTCCCTTGCACACCCACTCACCAACTTCAGCGCTGCGCTGCAGATTTGAATGAAGTGAAAAGCTCAATGGGTAATTGTCAAAATACTTTCATTTCTCCCACTTTCACACAAGAACCAAATAAAGCCAGGAGAGTCTCCCGCTTCCCACAAACACCCAGAAATCGGCAGCATTCCACCTGGAGCTACCGAAGAGCACAGCTGAACCTCCCAGATCACATCTCCTTTTTTTTTTTTCAAACCCAGAAATGCACCTTGAAAGCAAACGCATTTCTCTCGCGTTTTGGGAGCTGATATCAAAATTGCCCACCACCTAGCTCATGCAAAAATCTGTTTATACACGTTCTCTCTCTCTCTCTCCTGGTATTACAGAAAAGAAATGTCAGTAATAATCAAGCGAGGGTGCTGAATTAAAATCTGAAATCGCTAACAAACCGATCTGTACAAAAGTGTCAGTGTTAAGATTTCCAGACTGGGGGTTTTGCGACAGAACGAGGAGCTCAGACAGAAGAAAACAGTTCTCCACTCCAGTACTTTCACCCCGTTAATCTCACATGTGCTTTGCCACGGATTTCTTGCTATTTTATTTTTAACCTCTGCTACCTTGTGGAAAGTGGGCTATTCTGAGGGTGCTCGCAAGCAAAGCTCTGATTTTACAGATGGATGTAAAGCACTGTTAAATGAGAGCTTTAAGAAGGACTTTTTCAATTTACTTTGAGCTTAATCTGAAGTGGTTTAATCACAGCTTGTACACATCTTCTTAAAAATTGTTCTAAGGCGGGGGAGAAGTAATAATCATGTAGGAAATCATCGCGACAGATGCTGGCTCCCATGATCCCATTTACACTTTTAACATCACTAATGAAAACCTATTTGGGCAGTACCTGTGTCAGAGAGGTGTCAGGTGGTCATTTGGCACAAGAGAATAGAAAGGAATCAGAGCAGCAATTTGAAAATTACTCACTTTTCCCTTTTTTTTTTTTTTTTTTTTTGTGTGGGGGGGTTGGGGGGGGGGGTTTTTTTTTTTGTTTTTTTTTTTTTTTTTTTTTTTTTTGTTTTGTTTTTTGGGGNTTTTTTTTTTTGCACCTGTTATTCTAAAATTTCTTTCAGTTACATTTCAAAACACTACAGTTGGGATCTCCTTGCCAACCTGAGATGGCATAAGCCTGGGTAACAGAACAAAATGTGAGAAGGTCCTTCTGTCTTTAACGCCTGTTCACCAATGAATCAGCCTCCAATTAATCTGTTTCTTCAGTAGGAGTTTAATAAAAGTCAAGCACACACATGTTCAGTCTTGTTTAGTATTAAAGCTGTGTTAACATTATCTGCCTAGCCAGGTCAAAAATCTTATATAATTAAATGCCAGAAACCATTTCAGAATTTTAAGGGCTTTACAATTTTCTGTAAGTAATTGATTATGCAAGGCAGGGTAGTTTAAATTTAAAACAGGATAGTGATGAGTGTGATGTCACTTTTCATTACATATTTCAGAAAAGTTTGTTTCATGGCCAAACTACACTTAAAATTTGACTTATTAGATTTACTATTTTGCATTTTTGTGAACTTGGGAAGAAAATTTAAAAATCAGCAACCTAGATTTCCTTTCCACATCATGAAGTAGAAACTGAGTAGTTTGAGCTCATCCTGAATTTCCACACTGTCAGGCAGGCTATCCCTAAAACCACAGACTAGGTTTTGTCTTACTCAGCTGTGCCTCTCACTTGGCTTGGAAAAGCAAGGTATTGTAATACCAGGATTACCCTGCATTGCCTCCTGGGGAAGTGAACCTGTCAGGCCATAAAAAGAGTTAAAAAAACAGAGTCTTGAGTCAGAACATACCTATGGCCCAATACAGGCAAAGAATTTCCTTAGAAAAGGATATGAGAAAATATGAGAAAAGGTCTGATCTCCAGAAAAACACAAGCTCTCTGAATTGATTAAAATTTTGCTTTTCACCATTTAAGCATGGCTACGATTTCTGACTGACAAAAAGAAAAGGCTGAGGGAGAAATAAAAACAGGGAAAAAAAGCCCCAACATATTAATGACAAACATGTTGCTATGAAAGCGTGGAGCACGTCTCAAACTCTGTCCATAAAATCCACTCCTCATATCCCGGTTAGCAGCATTGAAGACACTGTTTCCAAAGAAAGTTACAAGCAATTTAGTTCCTGCTGCCACCAAATGTTCAGCACAAAATGTGGTTCCAGGCACTGAGCAGCATCCTCAGTCCTCTCGCAGGCTCTTTGCATCCGACAGGAGAGAGGTGGTCTCAGCTTTTCCCCTGCCCCACCTCCCTTTGCAAGCCTCCCTTTTCCCCCTTTTCCTTCCCACAGCTGAAAACCAGATGCACTGCAGGGCTCTCCACACATCTCTCCATTGTCCCCAGGACCAAACAAACAGCAGAATATTCTAATGACATAATGCAATGCATAACGTAGATGACAATGTACAGACACGTGGAGCCAAAGGGGGAGCTAGAAAAGTCTAAAGAGTAAAAGTTCAAAGAAGGTCTTAGCTCAAGAAAACAATAATTCCAGGTATAAGGACAATGAAAAATATGAAAATTGAGCTTGTGTGTTTAAACAGGTTAGCTCATAAAATTAAATTAAGCATCTTCATAGGTTTCAAAGCATAGTAGAAGTACATGGGAGAAAAAGGGGTTAAAAAAGGAATCTGAGGGACATGAGAGAAGGGGAAACAAAACAAACTAAAAAGCTATTAAAAATAGAGCCACAGAAAACTAGGGATGCTTATAGCAACGGAGGACAGCCAGCATTGGGTAAACAAAGACAATTTTGGAAGTGGCACAGTAAAAATAGGTCAGTACTACATATAAGTAGAAATTAATCTGATGGAAATGATTTAACAAGCCAATATACTGTACTCTGTACAGTGCCATGATCATTAAGCTGGTGAATGGGTGCTAATGTGGTAGAAGGAAAGCAATGCATAAAAAGCCAAATCAATACAGCAAGAACAGACCAGCAGGAGAGCAGAATTAAAGACAATCTAAACCAGCAGTGCTCTTACTACTGGTGCTCTATAAAATAAAACTGATCAATACACAGGTAACAGAACAAGCAGTATAGTCACAGTGGACTGAAACACAGGCAGGTATCAGTTTAACAAAAATGGGAATAAAACGCAGGTCATTCAATGTCAACGGGGCCAAACTGGCTGAGCAATGCATGGGATGGAACAGAGCGCTGCACCAAAAAAGCAAATAATAACATAAAAACATCAGACAGATATAAAAATAAAGAGAAGCAGCCCTGAAAGCTCTTTTAGCCTGGCAAGCCTATGCCCAATGACTTTAAAATATACAAGTTTCTGCTACTTTTTATTAAAAACATGATTAGACTAATAATTTTCAATTCCCATGACATGGACATCTGGTAGTCGTGACTAATGGAAAAAAAGGCAGATGTCAAAGAACTTTAATTATGACCTCAAATGACTCTTAATATTCTGTTATTTGGTTTGTACTAACAGAAAATGAAGTACAGCAGTTTTGAGATGTGAGCAAATGAGACCTTTGGACATACTGCTTTTATACTGTGCTTTATACACCTAAAACCAGTTCCCCTGTGCTTATACTGGCCACCAATTAAAACCTTTTCTTTGAAATTTTCAGATTAAAAGCATATTGCAATTTTTCTGTTCCTAAATTTTTTCTGCACTCATTTAGTTGCATTGCAAGAAATCATTTTCCAGAGTGTTTTTAAAGTAAATAAATTTAAAATGAAAAGTAAACCACTAGGTTTCCAATAGAGATCATTAAAATATAAAATAATCACTGTAAAAAAAAAAAATACAAGAGTTGGATGTTGTGTCTGGTTGACACAAGGACATCTGGAGATCTGGGCAGCGCATTCACTGGGGTGATATGTGAACTTTGCTTTAGGATTAGAACAAAAATGGCAGCCTCATAAATGTCTACACCATCCTTTGGAGAATCACAGGCAACCTCCCAGACAACAGTGATGAAAAGTTGCAGTTACAGGGCACGTTTTGAAAAGAGGGAAAGAAACTGTCTTTTTCAGACTGTAACTGAATTTCAGGCTGAAAGCTTCCCCCCCCCCCCTNTTTGAGGCTAAAACCCCCCCCCCCCCCCCCTTTTTTCTGATTAATGCTTTGAAAATCTGTACAACCCTCAGTACAAATATTACCCACCTACAGAGGTGAGTTGGCTGTGTGGTGGTATGGCCAAGCCACTGAGGAAAGCCTGCATGTCTCACACCTCCAGCACTTCCTTTGATGAAATTCAGACACATTTCTATCAGGAATGCTATCAGCATGTTGTAATTCCTTAATTTCAGGGAACTGGGTGCTAGAGGAGGTGAGCAGCAACTCCATAGGGCAGGGATGCTCGGAGCAGGCTCCATCAGCACGTGGTGACAGAGGGGTGAGCTCTGAATTAAAGGAATTGACCCAACTGCGGTGGGGGCATAAATAAAGCTCACGGTGCCTCTCAGGCCTGAGCTCTGACGGCAAATCTTTGCTCCCACTCTTTCCGAGGCTCAGCAGCCACCGGTGCCTAAATCATCTCCCGACAATTCCTCACCAGCAGCACTGAAAAGATGTATCCATAAAGGATGGCACCTCCACAGTGGGAAGCTGTGGGATGGCACAAGGACACGAACGCTCCTACCTTACACAAGAATCACCCGGGTACGACTCAACAAAGGTAACATATTTCACTACAGTTAATTATCCCGGTTTATCCCAAGAAACCAGGTTTTAGGCTGTAATCTGTGAGGAAATCTGCTGTTCTAGTCCTAAATCCTCCCCTCAGCCTGGCGATTATCAGCTACATTTTTGTACAGGAGGGAATTAATGCCACATACTGCCTAAGCAGCTTTGAAGTCAAAAAGGCCCAGACCTGTAATAACTTTTGTGCCGTGTTATTGATTGTGGGGGGGAAGCGAGAGCCGGCGGGCACCGGCGGTTCCGGGGGTCTCAGTGCCCTCCTTCCCCGACCCCACTGCAAACCCCACCATTATCCCGGGGCAGGGGACCCCAGCCAGCCCTGGAACACAGGTGACAAGCTGGAATTACAATGCAACCTGATTTTCCCATCCAGCACCAATCAATACAGCTTTAGAGTTTGACAATAAGGCACCTTCTCAGCAAATAATTGTGTTTGTGGTGAAAGGCCATGCAGAAAAGAGAGGACAGGTTTCTCTGAGAGTTCCTTTGTGGAAATTCCAGCAACATTTATATTGAATTTGATTATTAAACACTGCAATTCAAGTTTAAAATAAAAATATTCAAGTGTGCACATGTACATGTGCATTTTGCACAATGTTTCTTGGGGAACACAGGCAAGGGTTTGGTTGGATTTGGAAATGTGAACTGGAAGCAAGAGGGGGAGAAAGGAAAGGAAAGGAAAGGAAAGGGAAAATGGAAAAGGGAAAAGGGAAGACGAAAAAGGGAAAACGGGGAAAAAAAAGGGAAAAAGGGGAAAAGGGAAAGGAAAATATGAAAAAAATGAAAAAGGAAAATGGAAAAAAGAAAAAGGAAAAAAGACAGAAAGAAACAGGGGAAGAAAAGCAAAAAGAGGATAAAAGAGAGAAGGAAAAAAGGAAGGGAAAAAAAGGAGGAAAAAAAGGGGAAAAAAGGAAAAACAGGAAAAAAAAGAAAAGAAAGGAAAATAGAAAGAGGAAAAAAAGGGCAAAACTCTCCTATCGGAGCCATGCATTTATTCAAAAGCATTTCAATCTGTGTGCACATCTTCATCACTTCAGTGATAATTAAATCTGGGAATCACAGGTGATGTCCTCGCGCAGTCTCTTTGCCGGGCTCCCACCGGGCCAATGAAGCGGGGCTCCCTGTGAGGCCTGTTAGCACAGATCAGGTGGTAATGTGGAGGGACAGATGAGCTTTAGCTGACAGATGGCAGGATGACCTGGAAAACCTGCCCCCTTTTCTGGGATCAGGCAGCAGCTGACAGGTATTATTTCATAAAATAACGTCTAAAAGGAATCGCCAGGGTCTTCGCATTAATCTGAGGCTGCAACCAGCCATGTAACGTTTATGTCAGAACAAATCTGTCTCTATGCAGGAGAAGGAAAGTGGTTTTTGATGAAGTTGTTCATAAATTTTAATATAATATGCCTGATGGTGTCAGATATAGTCTCATATCTCTTTTATATTTAAAAGCTCTAGTGAAACATAGAAATATTCAATCTCCAACAAGCTACTTTTAAATAACTAAAAAGTTAACCAAGGATACCTTACTGCTTTTCCCCATTTTCAGCAAGGAATTTGCATGTGTAATCTCCATGTTTTTAAATGAAAACATCTCAATTGCAAGAAATCCTTTTTGTAATTGGTACTAAACAAAGGCACCACTAAAGCTTCTGCAAAGTTGTTTTATAAAAACAAATGAATAACTGATGGGAGAAAATAAAAAACCCAGCTTTACATGAAGCTGCTTATCAGCAATGACTTAATTAAAAACACCTTAAAAATCAATATATTTTTTTCCTCTTTAAAAACTTGAGCTATGCCTGCTTTGAGGAGTGAAGTATTGCATTAAAATGCCCTCTCCAGACACATGCCATTTGAAAGTTCAGGCACAGATGAATATTTGGGGAATTGAAACACCTGGATCGGGTTTGGGCTTGCCAGCCCTCCGAGTCTTTTTGCAAACTAGAGAGAAGGCAAGGTCGTGCTTCCCACCTCATTTCTTCCTCAGTACGGCACCAGCTCGTTCAGCTACACCCTGATAAATTCAAGACTCGGTAATCAGCATTAATATGCAAGCAAGTATCAATCCAAAACCTGCTAATGAAAATGATTGCACTGTTATATTCATCCCAATCTTATATGAGCTGCTGAGGGGCATTATAGCAGCAATACGCCTGTCTCGCTGCCTTGGCGGTGCCACCTTAAAGACCCCTTGTTCACTTTTTTCTCTTTTATCGTCTTTTAGTTGTAGAGAATCACCTGCTTCAATATCTCTAAGGGTACTAGTAAAAAAGAAAAACAACATACATAACAGATGCGCCAGTGAACCTTGGGATGAATGTATTATGGATACAGAACCATCATCACACACCTCATAATCACTTTTTCACCTGCCCATCTGGTGCAGACCTGTGGCTTGTTAGTAATGCACTCGGATACACTAAAATGTGCTTGTCTAAAAAGAACAATTAAGCAGAAGCTCGAGCGGTGCAGTTGGCGGGATTTGCAGATAAAAATTGGAAGGAGGAAAACAGACACGGCATCTTGCTTTTTTGGAAAGGCAGGCACCACACTTCCATCTTCGAAGAAGAGGAAATGGCTAGTTTTTTACTGAAGTTGAACAAAACCAAAATGCCTTTTTTGAAAGGTCCTAAAGGGTGAACATTTCAACACAACATCTTCCATTTATTTACCAAACAATCAGAAAATAAAGAGGCAAGACAAGCTTTGCCTTTAATGCACTATGAGTAGACCTAAATCCTGACCTAGAGAATCAACTTTGGCCTCAAGAGGTTGATTTGTCACCTTAGACTCTCTATTAAGACATTGATAATGATTTCCCAATATTGACACTTTTCCAATGGAAAAACAGGTCCTTGTTTCATTGTACTCAAAAGATGAACATTTTTAACTGCCAGTAAAATAGACTTGAAATCAGCAAAAGAAAGGTAGAAAAAATTTCAAAACATGGCCACCTTAGGAAATTCGTTTTCCCTTTGCTTTCTCCTGGTACTTTTCCAACATGAATCCCCTTCCAGCAACTAAATCTAGCAAATATGTTGGAATCTTGATTACTGTGGATGTCTGAACAAGGGAAATTTCATTTTCCTTTCAGGCACTGGACATATGACAATGCACAGGCTAACAGAAGACAACTGGTCTTGTTGAGATACACAGGGAATTAAAGCCATAATTCCCACTGATATTCATGACAGCTCAGCTGGGTTTACCACAGATAACAAAAAAAAAGATATTCCCCAACATTATTATCCTTGGTTTACCTGACTTAAAACCAGAAAACTTAAGAGATAATCACAGATTCAATGGCAGCTCTCGTGTAACAGTCCTTGAGCTTAACTGCATCAGGTACAAATTTTGCTCTATGTGTATGGAAAAGTTCAGGTTATTGTTCTTTCTGTCAATCTACTTCATCCCATTGGTTGCACAGGGGAAAGAGAGCTGTTTTTTATCAATTTTTTTCAAAGTGTCATCTCATATAAATTTCTGAGGTTTGAATTAATACAATATTTTATGGAGGAAAAAAATAAAATCCATTAATTTACAATCTTTCATATTAAAAAAAATTACTTTGATGAATTCCACCTTACTTAGCTTTGAATATGCAACAACACACAGATGTTGCACCACCTACAAAGTGGAGCTCAGTGGTTCCACTTTTTAAAAGACTAAATATTTTTTAAAATTTGTCTCCTCATCAATAATGTGAATTCCAACATGTGTGTTTTAAGGAAACCATTTATTTTTATGCAAAGGCATAAACTGGCCTATGAACAAGATTTGGGTTTAACAGCAACTTCAAAGGGTCCTGATGAACGAGCGGACGGAAAGTGCACACTTAGGAAGTTCAAAGCACTACAACCATGTTAAGCTGTCAAGATAGATGCAGGGCCTCCAAATTCCACCAATTAATTTTTTTTTTCCTCACAGAAATGTTGTTATTATTAATAGAGATACTCAGTGAAAATCTCTGCATGTATATAAGATATAGATATAGATATGTAAATCAATATTTGCATAAGGACCTTTATACTCCCCAAGCCAAAACTGTTTTCTTTGATTAGTTGAGTCAGCCTGCTGTATTAATTGGCTCTGGCTGTCCCAATTACAAGAACAATGGGGTGTTTCTCAGGTCTGTTACTGATGTTTGAGCACACCATAGTTTGGAAGCTATCATATAAGCACAAAGTTAATTTTATCTCAAAATAAAAGTAATACTGGTGTTCAGATTTATGATTTCCACAGGGGAAAACTCAATGGAAATCCATTCTCCAGTGGCATAAGAAGTACTGACACAAATCCTACATACATATGGATAATTTGTAGTAATCAGACATTCCAAGCCCTTGCTTGAAAAAATACGCTTTAGAAAGTATATGTACACTTGTTCAAAACTCCAAAGACGTATTTTGATTGCTGATAAGTTCATTAAGAGACTTGATTGCCTTTATATGAGAAAATTCACTAAACTGTTTGATGTCTGATGCTTAAATTTGTAATCTAAATCCCAATCTGTAATCTGCTTTTACTCTTCCCAGGGTATACCTAGATCATACAAAGAATTCATCTTCCCTCATCTTCAGTGGTGCACATTTTATTTAGCTAAAAGATGCTTTGACTTGATCCACCAGACTTGTCTGGGGTACAGAGGAGAACCATTCCCACAGCTGATGTCTTTTGTTCCTTTTCTTAATCCCTTCACCAGATTTTATTCAATAAGGATGAAATTTACATTCTTAGTAAAAAAATTAAGAACTGATCTTCTCCAGTGATTTCTTAAGGAATGTGAGGAAAAATTTTGTTTTATCCAAAACAGTATGTAGAAATTCTGTTAAAATGTTAACAGGTAGTAAAATACGATTGATGGTCTCAAAAAGTTTAAATAGTTACATCTAACAGTGGCCAACATAATCTGAAAAATGGTGAATTTGCTCTATTTCCGGAGTATAGATTAACAAAATTGAAGCCCAGTTGTCCAAACAATCATTTATTTGTATAAATTGACAACTGGTTGCTTTTGTCCCCTTCTTCAACCATGTTTCAGGACAGAAAGAGAAGAAACTCCCAATTAAATGCTACAGTAAGCGTGTGTAGGACACCTGATAACTATAAAATGCATTAACCAGAGACATATTGTCCTTGTATATCAGAAAAACACCAATCTCAAACCTTGCAGACATCATCAGAAAACCTCAGAAATGTTGTTATTCAGAAGGGAACGCCAGAAGCAGTCTTTTCCAATCTCCCACATGAAGCAGAACAATTGCCGTGCTAAATCAAGTCACCTGCGGTTTTGTGGGACCGCGCCATGAAAATTCCCAAGAGCAGAGACTCTGGTCCCCTGAGGACCCTATTCTGGTGTTACACTACACTTTTAATGAAATAGTATTTCTGGTGTCCAGTCTGAGCCTCTCAAGATGCAATTTGTGGCAGCTGCCGTGACTTGATCTTCTCCCATTTCTCCGTGCCCCACCCACCCTGGGGTGGCCCCACCACCCTGTGCAGGGTGGGATAACACCCCCCACTGTCCCCCTTGCCCAGCTCACGGTGCGCTGATGGCTCAGCACGAGCACACCATGAGCTCATATTTGACCCCCATCAGCTGGGGTTCCAGGTCATTTCCAGTAAGCGTGTTCATCCTCCGGTTAAATAATCACTGATTTTTTCCTACAGCTGTTTCCTCAGGGTCTTCCACTGCTGTGGCAGAGAACGGAGCCGTGTTAGATCACAACAGTGCTACCACCTACACTCGTGGTCACAGGGCTCCTAGACTTGTTACAATACAAGGTTACAGCAAAATGGACAACAAATTTTAAACCATTCCCTACATTGCAAAAGCAGGTTAGGAGTGCTTCTGTTCCTTAGACAGACAAAAGATATTTCTGGCAGAACCAGGTTTGTTTCCTTAAATTTTGCTTTCCATATGCTCAGGATAGTTATTTAGTTTGTCTCTGGTACTGAGGTGGCCAACAATGCAGTGCTATTTCAACTAATGAAAAAAGAGAAGAACAAGGTATGAAAACCTTATTCTAAAAATGAACGAAGCAGATGGGATATGCAATTCTAACTTAGTCCATTTGCATGTGTTTGTTGGTTGCTTTTTTTTTTTTTTTCCCTGTTTCCTTTTTTTTTTTTTTTTTTTTCTTTTTTTTAAGTTTTATTAGATTTTTTTTCT
>VZTX01011992.1:422570-447706 GCA_013400915.1 Pardalotus punctatus
CATTTTGATGTGTTTTTTTGTTGTTTTTTTTTTTTTTTGCCCTGTTTCCTTTTTCTTTTTTTTTTTCTCCTTTTTTTTAAGTTCTAGTAGATTTATCTACTCAAAAAGGTCTGCTTGCAGCAGAAAGGAAAACCAATTCTTCCAGCTTTAGGGCAGGAAAGTGCATAGCTGCTAAGGAAGAGAAGAGATTATGCACATAACATCCTCACCTCCTACATTTGGCAGCTCCCTCTGCTTGGAAGCTGTCACCCCAGGCATCCAGCCCAGGGTGTTCTAGTCCTAGATATCCTCCTTGTACAGTCTCCCACTTCCTGGAGATGAACCAACACTTTGTGTTTGACTCCCCCCACCAGCTTCAGCTTCCCTCATGTCCCTAGCTAGCAGCATCAGAGACAGCTTATTTCGAGTTGGAACCTCCTGCAGCCTGTGTTATCACGGCATTTGGAGGGTAAAGGCAGCAGCGAGGAGACAAAGGAGAGCACACAAGGACTCACACAGCCCATGCACAGGTTAAAAACACCTCTCTTCCCTACACAAGAGAGAGGAAAGGAATGGTTTCCTCAGCATCCCCTAAAGGATGTGTGATGTCTTGCAGGAAGGAACAACAGGAGATGTCGTATTCTGGATAACTACCCAAACACCGAGGGAAAAATTGCAAAAGCTCAAGGGTCAGCACATCAAATCTCCATATAAACACATATTTAATTTTTAATATAAAACTTCAAATTCAGCTTTGCAGAGGACACATTCTGTCTGTAGATAATTAAGATAATGTGCAGTCAGAAGAGCTTTGCAGTGCTTTTGGTCATTGGCCTGTATTTTAGGTAAGGAAAAAATCTCTTTCCCTCAATCAAAGCTTCATACGAATTCTCCTGTTTCTTTTATAGACTTCCAGTGTACACCTCACCCTGGCCAGTTTAGGTCAGCATACAGGAGGGGCCAAGGTGCATGTGTTTTGGTCTTTAACTGGTTTTACCTTTGTTTACAAATCCTGATGACAGCAGATAACAGAAAAATGTAGAGGATGGGAAAAGTTTCTTGCAGTTTCCTCACATCATGTTTTCTCTGCTTGTGTATTTGGAGAAATACAAAAAAAAAAACAACAACTCTATCCATGCCTATCCATTACATTTTGAGCTTTCCCACATGGGAGCTCCATTTAATATTTTCAAGTGCCAATAGCCTTTTCTATCTCTGCAGCTCCCTCCAAGCATTAGACTGAATCACAAAAAAAATATTTTTCAATGATTGATTGTAGTAAAAGGGCTGTTGAAGAGCATGTGTGAGAAGAGCATCACAACACCCTCTCAAGGCCCTTGGAGGGTGCCTTGAGCACTGTAAGTTAAAAGAAGAGGAAAAATAACCCTGAGTGACTGTGTTACAATGGTAATTTCTTCCAAGCAGTGCTGGATATCTATATCATCCTTCCTTTCCTTCTCAATTTCACACACTTTTTTTTTCCCCCCAAAGATTATCATCAGTTAACAGAATTATTGCTGGGGAGGTTATTTTAAAGAACAGGAGGGAGGTATGACTACTTTATTTTGGTTAAATCTGGATCTCTTGATTTACTTTTGCAACCACAGAAGAAATTTACAAAGCAGAAAAGTAAATGCAAACAAAGAAGACGGCAGCCAGTGCCACTCTGGGTCCTGTGGGATTTTCCAAATTGCTAAAAGCTGTCACCATAGTCTGAACTATCAAGTGTGAGGCACATGCTGTTGTGATTTGTTAAATTTAGTGCCACTAAGGGCTACTCCTAAAAAAAGCCCCAAACACAGACAACCTACCACTGTCTGAAGCAGTCAGCATCTAAAGCAGATATTAGTAGAGTGATTTCCTTGTGAAGAAAAAGTAAAGTACCAAGAGGATTTCTGTCTTGAGTATCATGACAGAAAGGACTTGTCATGCAAATCAAAGTACCTCAAAGATTCACGGATTTCTCTGTGTCCCAGCAGAAACCACAGGGAATTTGTGCTGGGCAGCTGAGTGCTAGTTCATGACATATTTGTTCCTCCTGCCCCTTGATTCACCTGGTAACATGCACTGACTGTATGAGTTGACTGTAGCATACCAGAGGTTTTCTGAATATTAATTTTATATTCACCACTATCTACCATGGCTGAGGATGTGCTGTGGGTTGCCAGTGTCAAGAAATGTGGTTCCCACTACTACAGATGAGAGAGCTAGCAACCCACACAATATTATTTATTATGGAGGTTGCATCTCAAGAGCTTTGTCCTACACATTGAAAATGCTGAATACGTCAGAGATACCTGATATTTGAGGAAACCCTCCCCACAGAGAGAGGTGCTGAGAGCTTGACTGAAACCAAAACCCTCTCGAGGTGCTGGCATGAGAAGGCAGAAGAAGAAATGGCAAAAGCACTGAACCTGATACAGTGGGATGTGGTGAGGGCTGCCCGAGAAGGGTGAGAACAATCCCCATCCAGAGGCAGAAGTGTCCGTAAATCAAAGTGTAAGGATACAACACCCACGTCCCCCACCACCAGGACCTCACCAAGAGGTGCCAGCTGTGTGATGGAGGCGCTCAGGAAGTCTAGGATTCCTCAAACATCTGCTGGTGCCATTAAGAATGAGAAGTAAATCCACACTGGCATTACGTGAGATTTATTTTTCCACATTAACCCCAGCAACAACTGCCAAGTTTTTTGCTCATTTGCCACACAAGTAACCACTGAGTGGTATAAGAATGGGAGCCAGATGAGAAACTACATGTAGAAAACTCAGGATTAGGACAAAAAAACAGTAAGAGGCCAATGAAATAAAGACGAAGAAATTCAGTGGGGAGGAAGGCTGGAGAAAATGTTTAGACTTCTCGTAAGCTCCTGCTATAATGAGAGGGCATGTTATTGTTTCTGGAATATCTTTAAGTTCCAGGTCCACTCAGAACAGGAGAAGACAGCTGCCTGTTTTACCAGTGAATTTGTCCTTATTCTGTTGAAAACTACACTACAGTTAGGGAGCCATCACCAGGGGGTTGATGGACAAGACTCACATAGTACCAGCTAAAAAGAGAATAAAAGTGCCATCCTCAGCACACAGAACGCTGTAGCTGCACCACATTTTCCCTGTGCTCTCCTGATCTCCCAAGATCCTTTTGCCCATGAAGACCTCAGAACGGTGTGCAGTGAGCAATACCTTTATTTCCTTGATTATGAGAATTTGATTAGAAATACCTCTACATGGAATGCTAATGAGGTCCAAGAGGGAATTGAACCCCTAATTTTTCCAACAACACAGTCCATAGTGCTGAGTTAAAAGCTATATTGAAAAAAAAGAAATTCTTTAAACATAAATGTCATTTATTTTAGCACTAATTGTCCCTCTGCCACATGATCGAGCTCTGTTCAAAGCACAGGGAAGCTCCTGGGTGTATCTTGTGCTCCTCTCCTCATTCTACACATGGATCTCCCAGCCGTATTGTGTCTTACAGCTTAAGCAGCACCTAAGCGTCAGAGCTCTGTGATGCTTATTTCTAGGTCATGCTGGTTTCTTTATGCATCGTGAGTTAGGGTTTCATAATCATTTTTTCAGCTCAAGTCTGTAAACAAACTCCGTCTTTTGTGTTACTGGTCTTCACTCCTCCTTTCCCCTTGGCATGGCGCTGTCTGTTCCTTTGTTCTTCATAACTAGAAATGAAAGGGCCTTGAAACTTTTTAACATATTTAAGAGCTTACACCCCTTTGTTTTATGTTACAAGAGAAATGCTTTTCTGGGAATACTGATACAGACACACAATTTTTTAATTTTTTTTTAAAATTTCCTTTCAGGTTGCCTGAAGGATGCAAACAAGCTTAGGTAGGAGTCATTAATGAGATAACTGACTATAATAATCACAAAGTATTTTTTGGTAAAAGACAATATTCACTGAACTGATACCAAACTGCATTTTTATATCATAGAAGAAAATTCCTTTGATTAAAATCAATACATCATTTCCTTTGTGAATGCTTATTTATGGTGCCTTTGTAGCTTCTTCTTTATACATCTGAGTGAATTGATTAGTTCTGTATGGAATGCATCAAGTTATGCAAAGTTTCTTCCCACCTTTGCAGCTTGCATAACACAAAGCCTCCATAGGACACATGATTATGGACATTAAAGTGTGCTGTACTCATTTTCTTCCTCTGTAGCAGACTAAAAGGAAGCTGTAAAATCACAGCCGTGTCACAGTAAATATTGGTTGCCTTTTCTTCCCATGGTTAAGAGTTTTTTTTCTCGTAGTCTGGATGACAATGGTTAGAGCTGCTCACCTATATGTGTTGTAGTGTTTCACCAAGATGTTTTAGAGAAACCCTCAAACAAAGCACACACAGTTGGTGAAGAAGATGTGTAAACTTCTCTTGATCTGAGTCTGGGTCTGCTCTTGGCCTGATCGGGGTCACCTGGGCAAAGATCGGGTATAAATCTCACCCCTTTCCATGACATGAACATGACAAATTGATGTTGTTTTATTTTGTGCTACAGACCAAAGCAGGACCAGTGACATAGCCGGACCACTCATGGCAGCAGGAATTGTGAAGGAACACTGGATACAGCTTTCTGTCTTCCCTCATCATCCAAAAATGGTGATTCTGCCCCCTGAATACACATTATTTTTGAGCTAAATTGCCAAACCTAAATGATGCCCTGTTTCTATTCATGAGGTACTACATGACTGCTCTAAGTTTAAGCACCATGTCCCTGTTGCAATTGGGATACACAACAAAGACCAGACAGTAAAAATACACTATTTCCATCTTATTTTAAGGCTTTTCCAAGAACATCTAGGAGCAGCAATTAAAACCTTTAAAGAGTTTAATTCAGCAACAGCAAGTTGATGTTGGTGAATTAAGTAAAGTAGTCTGATGATGCCAGTGATTATATTAATCCACTTGACTGCAGTGGATTCAGCATTCATTTCTTGAATGAGATGAAGATATCACTGGATACACATCTATTGATGGTTTAACAAGGAAAAATGACTGCAGGGAAGTACCAGTCTTGGAAACTTCTGCTTAAGACAAAACTTTATTAATTGCTTCAGACATTTGTCTTGCGTCAGATTTCTAAATCGGGTTGGGTCATTGTCACATTCCAGTTGTACCCTTATCAAACAGGATGTGTGTTTCAACCAAGAAGCTAAAAAGTTATAGGAACTTAGACAGAATCTCATGTTTCATTTCTGCATATGAAATTCTTGTTTGGATAAGCTGCAGGATTCCAGTCCAAATCTCTGAGATCTAGAGAAAAGCACTTTAAATATATATACAAATATACAAATCAAAATCAATAACCTACATGAAATCTTGTCTCAGTGAGCAGACCTTTCCACAATGTTGCTAGAGTAGCAGATAACAAGAGGATGGATCAAAGCAAATTAAATAGACATGCTGCTGAAATTCAGGGTTACCAGAAAATATTATAGGATGAATTTTAAGTGACAATAGTATCTTCACTCACTGTTATACTAGCATTGTTTCTTAATGCTCTTAATCATGGACAAATTTCACACAGATGAAGAATTTCTTCAATGCTAATAGCAAGACTTTTCACATTTACCTCCTTGTTGCTGCAAAGCTCCAGGTATTCACAACTTCTTTCTAGCCTAATGCACAGGATTGTCTAATTTAATTAAAAGACTCAGAGAAGGAAATTAAAGAGAGGACATTTTACGGGCCTATCTTGTAAGGGTGATGTAATTGAGAAAGAAATAGAAAGGATCTTATCTGGGTATGAAAGAGCCTTGTACTTCATGTATTTTCTGCCCCTTGGGACTGATTAAAGCCAAGGTCTACTAACCTTGCTATAAACTTCACATTTATTTTGATTGTCAAAAACAATGATACAAAAGCAAGCTTTTTGAATCAATTACAGGCTATAGATCCTAAAGAATCTTACAAAGATTTAACAACAAAAAAAAATTTCAACCAAAGGTAATACCAATTAAATTAACGGGTCTCCTAAAATGTCTCCTGTTGGATCTGCTGGACTGGGATCATGGTCAGTTATTGGGGAACCAAAGTGACTGAAATGTAGGATGGAATTTGTTTCTGCACTCTTGAAAGAACCAGGGCAGCTTCTATTAAAAATTGGTACGTGACAAATATGAACCTCCATCTTCAGAATATACAGATACCCAACCACCAGCAGGCTCAAGATCATACATCCAGAAATTATTTCAGCTGTGTTCTGTGATTTAGTAACATCATTTGGTTGCACCCAGATGTCATTCAAGAAATTTGAAAATATCTTAAATTCTCAGTTTCAGTGAAGAAGAAAAATATGTAGAAATAGAAGTAAATGTGCTAATATACATGTGTTTCTTATAGTTTTTGGATCACCTTTTAAAATCACAATGATTTAACTGAAATATGCCTTTTTTTTTGATAACCAGAATGTAAAGAAACACCCACTAACTATAACCACAATAACTATCACCTACACCAATCAATTAATTACTTTTTCCTCAGTATCCCCTTCTATCCATAACCCTGGTTTTGACTCAAAGTTTTTAAAGAACATTACCTCTCAGTGGCTTAACAAAAATTAGCTTTTAGTGACAGAACCAGTTAAAAATTAAAATATTTTTAATTTAAAATCTCAGTAGATTTTGTTCCATTTCTTTGCAACATAGAAAGTGTCCACATTAAGAAACATACAAAAGCTAAAATATGTAATACATAAATAATAAATAAATAAAATTTATAATAATGACTTGTGGAGGCAAATTTCCTGTATTTTTTCCATAGCATCCAGGAAGCAAAAACAGGCTAAATGATGAAACAACGGTGTGGGTTTTTTTTTTCTTCCATGACTGCAGGCAAATTGTTGCTAGCATTTACTTAGATTAAATCTATACAGAATTTAAGTAGTCCTGACCTAGTACATACAAAAAAACCTACCAATTTTACTGTCCCTGACTCCACAGAGGCCACCCACTGAGCAGGTTACCCACAAATTACTCCAGAGACGATCCTGAATCCCACAGGATGGTGCAAACTACAGGTGACAAAGAAATTGCACCATCTGAGCGGAGGGTGGGATTACCCTCCCTCAGCTCCAGCCTACAAACTGCATTTCAGCCAGGAAATAAATGAAATTACAGGGTCACATGTGTGTGTGTATTACTACCTTCAGTTTTACATTCTCTTATTCTGATTTTCCAGAAGGAATTGAGGCACGTCCTTGCTATCTTTGGGGTTTGTTCACCTATAGCTCTTCCCTGACCTCACTTAAATGATTTTCCTAACAAACGCCTACAGTACCTTCTGCCTTAGCTTGGTTATACTAATAATTCTGCATTTAAAAATAAAAAAAATTAAAAAAAGTTTAGAAATGGAGGAACCTAGGGAAAGTTGGTCAAATGTTGAGCAGAGATTCATAATTTGTTATACTATTTCCCAACCTATGTATGCCTTAGTGGTTTGTGTAATCAATACTCTGTGATAAACCTTTAAAGGGTTTAATTTTAAGTTATTCCATATGTAGGTTAAACTGTATGTATCCCATCATTTACTCCTTTTGTATGCACGCTGAACTGTAAAACATTTAATAATATATATGGGAAGTAAGCCAACTCTGACTGGCATAGAAACCCTGGAGATTGGTGAATAATAAATAAAACCATTTCTTCTCTGTTAGTAGCATGTGTCCTGGCTTATTGAGTCCTGCGCTGATATATCACTTTTAGGAATTCACTTTGTCAATCAAACTTAAAAATCCTTCCCAAACTCTCCCCTAGTCTTTCAGAAAAAAACAATAAGATAAAAACTTCCAAGTCTGAAATGAGACCTCTTCTTACATCTCCTTGGGGGGAATCAAAGGCTGACAGTCTGAATGTGCAGCACGCAAGAATCACAATATGGAAATCATGCCAAAATGTTTAAAAACATAAAAATAACAGATAAATAAGTAAATGGAATCTGCTGTCTAATGCAATAACTTGGCACCAAGTCAATTTTAACCTTTCAACTTTTTTAATTTATGCAACAAGGGACTCTGAAAGTGTCACAAAGAAATTATTTTTATCCATGGAGAGAAGAAATGAAAGAATTTGAGATTCAGGTAGATGCTTTCTACTAATCCCTGGTTAGTAGGAATATTGTGAGATCAGAAATGACTTTTAATGTCTACTGGTGAACACAAGGAAGGTTGGAATTAAAAAGAAATGGACAACCAAATTCTGTTTGGAAGCTAAAGTAAAAATCTTGCCAAACAGAAGTACTGAAAACGTTCATAGTAATTCCTGTTTTCCTGAACACTACACAGTAATAGGAAGGTAAATGGCACCAAGATCATGCACCCAAAATGGTGGAGAATTAAAAAAAATTCTATTAACCTTCCCTGTTCACTTTTTTCCTCCTGGAAACTCTTGAAGTAATCACTATTTTTTTTCCTCAAGACAAAAGGAAGGAGAGGTATAAGAGAAGCAGGCAAACCCAAGCTCAGGTATTCACCAGAGGAACGTCCTGCTCCCATTCCTTTAGGGAAGCATTGTGCAGGATACAGCAGCAATGGAGGCTCAAAGCATCACAGCGACAGCACAGGAATCTGGGGACTCCAAAGGGCCCTTCACAGAAGGAGCACAGCTAATTTCTAATAATTTGGATTTTTGACTAGAAGGTTACCTAGCACAGCTACTGCCATATTGACATAAGGTTATTTTTCATCTCAAAACTTACTTTTACTAATTTAGTCATGTTTTTTTTTTCCCAAACCTGCAATCTCCTAAGGAGCCCTGTCATGCAGAAAGTCTCTCATACCAAAGCTGTGCTGTGGAGGACAGCTCTGAAAGAAGCCACAACACCTTCAGTACAGATGTTGGGGATGCTGGACATCCCCAGCATTGTCCACTGCCAAGTGACAGGGAATATCTGCAAAAAAAAGGGTTTCAAAATAGAAACACAATCCCTACAGATTTCGGCATCAAAGAGAGCAACTGGAACAATTTTCCTTTTACCATCTTACAAGCGAAGGAGGAATTGGCCTTTGAATTTAATTTCTGAGTAAGAAAATAGGACATACCAAAAAAGATATGAAATCTGAAAGCACTAGGTAAAACACCCCTATGAGCCTAGAATTAGCAAATTTAGGGACATAACATAAATCCTCTCCTGCCATTGGAAATATTAAAAGAGAAAGGCTGAGCCAAAGGAGAGGAAAGGAAGCGGATGGCAAACTCAAAACCTTCCAAACATAAATCAGCATCTCAACAGGAGCGTGTGTGCTGTCCATCCATCCAGCAGCAAATATAACAGCAGTTAAAAAGGCCAATTAGCCTGAACAAGGACGCTCAGAATGATCAAGGGAGGAGTGCGAGCTGTGCAATATCAGATACAGAAGGGAATGGAAAGATTACAGGATGAAGTTGAGAGTGTACAAAAATGATAAGAAAAGCAAAGGTGGAGAATGAAAGGAAGATTGCACAAGATGATAAAGATAAATAAAAAGACATTTTTCAAGAACATATAGTCCAAGAGGTCAGCGAGGAAGACAGAAGGTCCTCTAAGAGATGGCACGGGTAATTTATTGACAGCAGAGGTAGGAACTGATAAAAAAATATATATAAAAATGAATTCTTTGCCTCACTGTTCACAAAGCAAGCTGGGGGCAGCCCAGCAGAAATAGACGTACTGCACATTTCCCAGGGGATGAAAAAGACACACTGAAGGAAATTAAATCACTGTAGAATAGGTGATTGCCTATAGTTTGACAATGCTCTGGACAGGCAGGGCTCTGCCGTGTGTAAAGAGAAAATCTTTATTACAATATACCTAAAAGCCTGCTTGGAAAGCAGCAACCACATCAAAACACAGGGCCAAATGTGGGCCCCACATTCATGAGCAGCTCCCTGTGGATGAAGCAGAGCTACCTGAATGCAGGAGGGCAGGGATAAATTAATTATATGAGCCATTTAAATGAACTAATCTACTGTCTTTGAAATCAAACCAGGTACCAGTGGAATTAGCTTTGAGAAATATCAGAAAAGTCCCAACGACAAGCAAATTTATCATTGACAACCTGAGCGAACCTGAAGTCCAAATCACACCCCTTTTACTCTTGCAAATAATTCCATTAATTTTAATTTAATTATTCACACCAATAAGGCAAGGAAGGAATAAAATTTCCCTTTTGTGCATCACCTTTAATCACCTGATTTCATTCTTTTCTCATGTACTAAAAGAAAAAAAAAAATATTCAGAGGGATTCAAACTCCCAAGGCTTGGCTGTCACCCCCAGCNAAGTCCCAACGACAAGCAAATTTATCATTGACAACCTGAGCGAACCTGAAGTCCAAATCACACCCCTTTTACTCTTGCAAATAATTCCATTAATTTTAATTTAATTATTCACACCAATAAGGCAAGGAAGGAATAAAATTTCCCTTTTGTGCATCACCTTTAATCACCTGATTTCATTCTTTTCTCATGTACTAAAAGAAAAAAAATAAATCTTCAGAGGGATTCACACTCCCAAGGCTTGGCTGTGCCCCCCAGCTCCACAGCCCCTCCCTGGTGCAGGGAGCCACTGGCTCTGGCCCTGGAAAAAGGACAACTTGCAAAATTCCAAAGCCCAAAGTACTTCATTTCATAAATCAGTTAGGGAGCTAAGTGAAAATAATGCCATTGTTTATCGCATCACTAACAAACCTAAGTGCTTAAAGGCAAGCAAATTAATATTAAGGACATTCATAAATCTCACCAAAAACATATATTATACCAATTTACAGCAGCTGAGAATCTGGCCCTTTACTCTTACTCAATATAAGACATACACACGTTGTCCTATTCAACAGAGTAGTCTTAATTCTAGTGTAAAAATAAACCTTATTCCGTATCAGTGCAATTTCATATGCACAAATCTTTCAGAAGGAATTTCAATTAAGTTAACATTATGTATGCACCCATTACTGGCACACAGTGATTGGTCTCTGACAGAAGGGAATGGACATATACACTTCTAATGTACTGCAAATGAGCAATGCTATACATTTCTCCCTTATTCTTTACAAATAAATAATGTTTCCAAATGTAAGTGATTTTAAGTGTCACTTGGTTAATCCATTAACTGGTGCTTCCAAACAGCAACATCCTTTAGAATAATACAGGTTTTTTTGGACAAAGAAACAAATATATTGAAAATCCCAAGAGGGCGATGGTCAGAGTTAAGGGTATGGTGTTTACATAAATTGAACATGTCTTTCTGCTTGATCAAAATATAACTTTAACTGTGTTCCGACTAAAATGGATCATGTAATTAACTATTCCTTTTTAAAATTACTTTACATCTTTAAATGGTATGATAGATAAGTTTCATAGAACCTATTAATGATTTATGAGATATATTTTATTTTATTAATAAAATGCTTAGCGAGAGCTTAATCTCTCAAAATTTAATACAATGATGCATGTGCTTTAAATTAAGTCCACGGTTAAATACTCTGATGCATCTTGGTGCAAAGGTTCACCCCTCGTAGGACTGAGTCTACATTTATGTTTTGGGTAAAAATAAATTAAATGTTTTACACCACATGCACAAACAAACACACACACACACACAGAGTAAGGTTTGTGTATGTTCACTGTATTTCTGTAATCTTTTGTATACGACATTCCCTTTTCCCAGATATTTACATTAAACAGATGGCACACCCTTTACTGCAGTTGACCACAATTTGGCTGTTTACTAAATATTTTTTGAAATTATAGATTTTTGAGGATCACTGTCTTGATTTAGAATAGATTAAATATTTAGAAAGGCAAGCCATGCTGTGATTATTATAAGCAACTGTTATTTTTTCTGTGCAGGAGCATCGTGCTTATCATTACATATTAGGTATCTTGTAATATATAATAATATAGCTAATATTCCCTCAGTATGAAGTTAATTAAATAATTAATTAAATTAATCATTGTCACACTGTTAGCTAAAATTCCACAGAGTGGCATTTTTTAAAAACTCCAGTTTTGTTCAATGCCTTGCTCAGAGAAAATATTTTTCTCTCCCAACCCTGAATATAAGCGTCCTTTAAAAAAATCCACCAGCATCATGCAATAAAAAGAAAAGCAAGTTCAGTTTAAATAAGTCTCTTTTCACTAACTAGTATATTAAATGTAGCTTTTAATTATTGGTTTTGATTATTTTTGAAGATTTTTGTATTTAGATGGCACACACATTTTCAATCATGTCTTAATTACTTTTAAAAATGCTGCACTGGCTTAGGGACAAGACAGATAACTTGTTAAGCATTTGAAATTTCTGAGCTGTTTTCTCAGTTCTGGCAGTCAATACCCAAGTCCAGATTGTAACCTCCTTTCTGCCTCCAAAGCCTGCCTTGGCTGCGTGTCCAGTGAGGGATTATGGATTTAGCAAGGAAGGTAAGTGTGACTACAAGCATTGGCTCACCATCTGCTCCCCAGCAGAGTTTGGGCCAACCTGCATAGCCTGCAGCAAGACCAGGGCACTGTTCTCAAGCCAGCCCTTTCCAACCTGGCTCAAGAAACACATCACATTCAGTCAGATGATTAGGTCTAAGTAGTCCATATGTAACAGAATATTTTTCCTAAATACCAAAATGAAAACAAAATGAATGCCATTTTTTTTTTAATTCTCCTTCCTCGATACATCAAGTTTTACACAAATAAATACTCTCTTAAGGTTTATGCAAATTATAGAAAAATAAAACTATGCATTATTTAGCAGTTCTCCTATTTCAAGATCTAACAGACTTTATTCACAGCATGTTTTTCCCTAGTTTATGTTGGCCTTCTTTTCTGATTCTACTTTTTAATTCATCTTTTTAAATTATTCCTTTTTAAATCATTATCTTATGTGACTTCATAGATTTTCATGTATTAATCTATTATTAATTTTTTTTACCATAGTCAACTTAATCTTAAATTGTTTAAATCTCTTTTAAGTGTAAACACTTGAACATGGACAGTTTTTAAAAATATGATGCTCTTTAACATTTTGGAGCATTTCTATTTGTAGCTTGTAACCTTATTCAAAAAGTTCTTGCTAAATATGTTCTCTCCTATTATAGGTACTTTTGACAGAATTATCAAGTACCACATGTGACAGGCAATAGTACTGGTTAAGGGAAAGGGAAAAAAAAATCCCACACATATTGAGAGGGGGATACATTTTGTGTTACTGAAAAATATGTTTGTATTTTACATTAAAACCTGACATCTGCTTGGTGAATATAAATCTAGATTAATACACGCCCCCCCCCCTTCCTCCTTTTACTCATTCAGTTTTCTTTATGCTGATTCAGGTTAAGATTTTTTATTTTCGTGAACAGCTACAAAGAATGCTGTTAAAAACAGCATTTCCCTCCCTCCAGTACAGCGCTGAACATGAAAATAAGCTGAACAAACATCTTGCCCTTTTTACTTAAACTGTTGTCTGCCCGACTGCTGAATGCACACAGAAAACAATCTAAAATTGTATAAGCCATAATAGAGTATATTAAATTACAACATTGGTCAGTAATGGAAACTTATTCCCAGATATGAATTATTTACAGCCCATTTAAGTAATCCATATTCAGGTGTGGCAATGAAAAAAAAAAAAGTGCAACATAAATCTTTCATGTTGACCGGTTGAGAGAGCAGAGATGAGGATTACAGACATTTTAAAGGGAAGAGGGGGGAAGAAAAAAGCCCCTAACCGAATTGATATAGCCTGTTCAGTGGCTTACTGCACCAGCGTGCTAATAAATTGACGGATGGCATGTCAGGGGTATGAGCTGAAATCCCAGCATTTCTAACTAGGGTGGGATCTAATATCAGTGTACCAAAATAAAGAGTTTCTGGACCTTGATGTCACAGGACATAGTCTGTGCCTCATTTACTGTATCCTGTAGGTGCCTGGCGTATGTTATTGCTGCAGAAAAACCAGTGCTTTCTGCTTTAACCCCGTAACTGTATTAGTAATTTTTCAAAGCCACTCTCGATGTGTATTCATTTTCCTACAAGCTGTCATTTTACTTTCTTATAGTTTATATTTACTCTATTTTATTGTTCAGCCATCAGAGGCTGTACAGCCATCACACAGACACTGTCCCAGTTTCCCTGTGAGAGATACTGGGCATTCCTCACCAAAGCAAGAATTAAACCCACAAATTCTGGGAAACGTTGCCAGGTACAGTTTTGTTGTTGCTAGCGTTTCCTACCAAAAAAAAAAAAAAAAAAATTTAAAAAAATCAGACAGCTCGGGTGCTCCTTCAAAACAATATAGCAAAAGATCGTGGTGGGGAAAAGCTCTCACAACTGCAATTTCTTTTGTTTCCTGGAGCAGTACCTATATTAATTCATCTTACAAAGATCATTGCTCAAGAACTAAATTTTGCATACATTAGAGAGCAGAATTAGCATCGCGCTGTGTACAACGTTCCAGGCTAACTTCTCTCCAAGCAACCATTAAAGGTCATGTTTTGACGACTGAATGGCATGTCGGCACCTTGGTTCCCCAGAGAGGCATTCCCCAGGTACATGCAAAAGGTTATTAAATTACCTTCCAAGCAACACTATCTCCTCGGATGAAAATAATTACAGGCTTTTAGAGGCATCAGAATGCTTTCTATTTTTTTAAATAAGATGAAGATGCAGTACCTAATGACCATTTTTGTGTGTGACTCATAGAGCCTGTCAGTGGTGACAGGACAAATGAGCATAATGGCATAGCTTAAAGGGGAAAGGTTCATTTTAAATAGTGACAAATAATATTTAAATGGCATTGTTGGAGACCCATCATGCTTGTAAAATGTAGTTTGTATCTCTTCTTCATCCTTTAATTTCATCACTGTCAAATGGTATTAGCTGTTAATATGCAACATCAGGTGCAGATATAATTTTTAACTATTAAATGTGCCTGTAACTAAACAATGCATCTTGATTGTTCATATATTTTGTGATAGAATAAATAACATATTTTATAATTCACAATTTGCTCTGCCAAATTGTTTTGCTGTTTCTGTACTAAGAGAGGATGAAGGGACTAAGAATGGTTTAAAATATGATACCTTGAACAAATTTCTTTTTGCCAACATACTGAAATGGAAATTACTTTCTTTTTAGACTAATGTAATTGACAGGTTTGAAGAGCCACAGGCAAGATTGCGAGATACAGTAAATTGGTCAAAACAGACCTGGGCAAACCAATACAGGCATGTATATATCGTATACATGTCAATAAAAGCAGCTGACAAACTTAGTTGCCCTCACAATTTGGCCTTAATAGAAAATGGTTTGGGTCTGAATCCTCCCGGTGCCTGTGAAATGGCTTAGGGCACAAACAGAAAATGTTTATTTTAAAATACTGAACAACAATCATTAAGCAATCTGCTGCAGATGTGATTTCTCCAGCACTAATGCAAACACACGACTTGGAAAAGTTACTCCGAAGTCAACCCCGTGTTTGCTGAAATTACTCGAGTGGATATAAAGTCACGACAGCACAGGTAATAAAGTGGCAACAGAATACACTTGGCTGGGAAATCGCAACTTCTGGAAGTCAAACTTTCAGAAAAAATCTTCTAATTTTTTAAGTATTTTTTCACAACTTCATCATGTTTATTGCTATATTATTTTCAGATCACTTTCGCCAAAAATGTAGACAGTTTAGGTACCTTTGAGTTGTTAAAAGTTATAGCCAATTTTCTGAAAAATTATACCAGCTAAAAACACAACATTAAATATTTACCCTGTTGGATGTTAAAAAACGCTTACAATGAAAAATGTTCACATATTGACTATTCAAAATGGCCTTCACTTTGAAATTGTGAAATGGAAGGGATTGCAGATGTACAAGAATAAATATAAAAACAAATGAGTTGACTTGAAGTGTTGCCGGCTTTCATAAACATGCTACTGCAATAACATGTGACATTAATATTTAATTACAAAAGCACTGCTGCAAAATCTTTGAAATTAATGTTTTGCAAAATTAACATTCAGTGCACAGAAGCAAAGTCGTTCCAGGCGCGACTGTGATTAACAATGCCATTCACTTTACATATTATATTAATATATTATTCAAGCTAAGAATTAACACCTCCTAATTTAAATAAGGTGCTACATATCATGATGAGCTAAAATGCTTTTTCTTAAAATGGCCCATCTGATTTTAAGCAATCTGTGTTTATCATTTAATATTTTGTTATTGAATACTGTTCTCTGTAAAAAAACTCCTTGTACTTTAATTTCAAGATGAAGAGATCTCATTAAATGAGTGCCATAAGATTCAAGGATTACTGAGCCAGTGGAGCCGTGTTTTCCTTGCTGGTCTACCTGGTATCCCTCCTTCATTCCCAGGCATCAATATTGTCATCCCCCACCTGGAGCACCTCTTTAGTTTCCCTGATAGCTACAAAAAAAAAAAAAAAAAAAAAAAAAAAAAAAAAAGAAAAAAAAAAGCTGAGCATTTTCTTTCCTAAACCATTGTCTGGATCTTCAACTGCTCTAAAGGATTATGAATTCTTTTGCAGCTACATTGATTTACATCAGCTGATGATATAGCTCATATTGCCAGCATTATCACGTTGCTAGTACATTTTGGGGACGGCGATTTCGTGCTGCTCTGCATTCTGTGCTGTTTCTCATGTGTTGTAGGAGGGTAAAGACAAACCAAGGGCTCAGGGGAGGTGGTGAGTCTAACGCTCTGCCTATCTCACACAGAGCTTTCTCGCCCTCCAGCTCTACCTTTTAGCGTACAGGAATTCAGGCTTGTATTGAATTCTCTGCGTTTTGAACTACAGAGAAGAGCAACTTCTGGTGGGACGCGGCGAAGCAATCAGGCCTGGAGGACTCTAAATGGGTTGACATATTCTCCAGCAGGTCAGAAAAACCAGTTATTTTTGTTTGAGGGAAATACTGATGAGACAGATGGGTACATCACTTTGGTTTAACCACACAGAACTTCATTTGCCATCTTTAATCTACTGTAATTGCTCAGTTTTCTTATTTTTAAAGCAGTGAAGGAACATATTTCTATGTTATTGCTTAGATAACTGTGTTTTAAAGACTAGTAACAGTAAGCAAAAGTCCATGATCTATTCCTCATATCAATAGTTACACATTCACTGTATATAAATTCACTTTCATTAATTACAGAGATTAGTTGCCACACACAGGGCTCGAGAACTACTTGCTAAAAATTATGTCTGCACAACTTAAGCATCTGTGTTTAGCTATCAAAGTTCCCTTATTGTTAGATGAAACCCATAAACCTACATATCTCCTCTTCAAATTATGCTTAAAAACCAAATTTAACAACACCTTAAAAAAAATAAAAATCTGACAAAAACAATGAAGGAGACCAAATATTTATTTATAGTGGTGAATGAACCTAATGTTGGTAAGAGTTAAATTATTGAAAATATCGTCTGCGAAGTATTCCAGGGATCAGGAATTTAGATAGAGATGAATTTAAAAAAAAAAAAAAAAATTNACTAATTAAAAAAAAAAAAAAAAAAAGTTAAAACCATAAAGGACAGTTAGAGGCTAAGAACTCCTTCAGTCCTTCACTTGCCAATATCTTTAATAATTTAGGCTGCACCTTTACAGTGAGCCAAACTGAGGTAAAAGAGGAGTGAAATCGCTGTCTGACTCCACAGGAGGCCTCTGCTCCGTGATCTCTTCCTACCTGGACCCGAACAAACTGCCTTCTCCAGAAGGGACAGAGAGAAAGGTTGGCCCACTGATTTTATCCACAGACCCTGGTGCTCGAAGGACCCCTCCCTCTTTCATGAAAATTACAAGAAATCATTGTGTATATCATATTTATCATATATCCTGCTATATCTTGTTTGCAGAAAAAACTGACTATGCAATAATGACAAGATGTTGCCTTAATGACAGTAGAAACAAAGAAATTAAACTCCAGATTGCGCCTTATTCCTTATATTATCTAAAACTGAGATGTCACTGAGGACGTTAAAATATGAAAACACCACAATCTACCTTAGTCTACCTTGCTAAAGATCCCTTTCTTTCTAAGGCACCCCCTTATCAGACATGAACAGCTGTGCACTCCAAAGATCTGAGTAAATGTTACACACCATCCACCAATGGGACTCGATTTTAATACTTTTACCAAAAAAAAGCCACTCTGTTCACAACAGAAAATAGTGATTCATCTGGTGTTCTCAAATATTTTATCTGAAGTCATCTTATTGAAAGGCCTGCTTTCATATTGGACCAAAAAACCTGAACAAAACAGAAACAGAAGTAAGTTTTCAACTCAGAAACAGGTGGTGGAGAATTTATTAGTGTCTACTTCTCTGAAATCCTCTACTCTCACACCTACAAAAAAATTTATTATAATAAAATGCTGTAGAAATCAATGAGAAACAAAGAGCCTTTTAGAAGCTGTACATATGGCATCTAAGTTTATGGTAGAATCTCCTTCTATTTGAATAAAACATGGCATTTCAAAATAAATTAAGAGAAAACAAAGGAGATGAAAGTGGGAATATCTTATGACCTTCTCGAAAAATGTTATTATTTTTTCTGCGCAGGGAATATTTTCAACACCAAAGCTCAACATCAAAATATGGATATATAATATTCCGTTAACTTCTGATAAAGTGCACTGTACGTACTCACAAAAGCACACAGAGTCCTTGGAAATTTTACATTTCACTTGGGGAATAATCATTAACTCAATGGAACTGCCATTCCGTGGGCAGTCTCCACAACCTGGGGAAACAACAGAATAAATGCTAGAGTCGAGAAGAAATGGGAAGACAGCTCAGGCATCAAGAGTGTCCCACACTGAACTCCACAAGTCTGACTCATCTCTGCTTTCCTAGAAACTCAGATCTAATTTGGCTGAGATCATATTTTTCTGGGAGACTGTGCATTGGTGTCTTCACCCATATTCTAGTTTTATCTTCATGATCCAGATCCACCCAGAAACACTCGGGTAATGAGCTGTCATGCTGATCTGCACAATAACCAACCCTCAGAGAAGAGGGTATTTTACTGTGTAGTACCTGCTTGAGCCAAAAATCAAGTTTTGTTGTTTACCTGCAAAGGCTGCAGAAAAGAAATGCACTGAAATGTTGTGGAATGAGCCCTGCAGATCCTGAAGCAGGTGGATCTTTAGATGCACACAGTCCTGCACAGGGCTGTAAGAGCTATGGACATGCCCATGATTTCCATCAGATGCAATGCTATGAAAAGACATTTTTAATTTCAGGCCCTGCACAGCCCTATTTTTGCCGCAATTCCTCCTCAGCCAGGCAGCAGTTTCCTCCCTCAGGGCTCAAAAAGCCAGCACACTTTGCAGGAGATTGCCATCCCATCACCACTGCAGGAGGACAGGCTTTGCAGAACCAAGACTTGATGGCCTTACAAAAATGTACACTTTACCTGTCTGCTCACAAGTTTTTCTCTCTCTCGTCCCTTTATTCATTACCTCTAGCTCAGCTCACCAAGCTCAGCTCCGCTGCACCAGCCCTGATAAGAAAAATATTTGTGCAACTGGTATCCAACACACAAATAGCTCTGCCCACTCCTTTCTTAGAAAGGTGCAAAAAAACCTAATATGAAACAGTGTTTCTCATCCTCGAGTTTTTTGGGTTTTTTTTAGTGAATTCTCTCTCGCAGTAGGTCCAACACTGGACTAAAGAAGCTACAGCCTCCTCTGGATGATTACCAGGTTTTCTGTCTTCACTGACTACAAAGTGATTTGTATGGCATAGAGACTTTTAATTTCTGTGTATATTTCATCTCAGAATTGATTTCATTCTTATTTAGCAGTCTCAAGTCCTTACCTGATGAAGTAAGGATCTTTTATATAATTTATAAATATTATAGCATAAAATTAGACTTTTGAAATTAATGGAAGAAGAAAATAAAATTTGGGCTCATTCAGGTAGGAGTCACATTTCCTGTCTTTATCTTAGCACTGTCTTCTCAAATTGTTGTTTTCTGCACTGTTGCTATGAGTACGTCAGTGGAAGTTTAACTAAATTCTTGCTAATAAACAGCAAAACCATTGACTGACAAAGCCCACATTGTTTTTAATGAAATAAGACTTATCTCATTAATAATCTGATGAGCCAGGCTGTCTTTCACTATACCAATGAATTTCCTTGATGGATTGCCTTAAGTAAACCTTGTCTGGCTTTTTGATCAGCGTAAAATCATAGAATTTGGCAAAAAATACTGAATTTTAGGTTAAAAAAGGTTTTATTTTCGACACCTGAAGTTGCTGAAAGGCAGCACTGCAGCAAACAGAAATAGAATTGGTATTTATTGAGAAATAGAATAAGTTGTGTCACCTTCTGTAGGAGCCAGCAGTGATACATGAAACAAAGAAATCGCATCCAGTCCACAGATACTATCAACAGAGCCATGCAATAACCAGGATACTACGAAGAAAGAATCAAACAAAAACTAAAGCCAGAAATATGCATTTACCTGGGGCTGGGGGAATGTCTGAACGCTGCAAAAATAAAATTCAGAGGAATTATTATTGATAACTAAAGTGATGACCTCCCTGGTCTTGCATGTTTTGTGACGTAACCTGTGATTTCTGCCAAGCACTTATAACAGTTCTCATCACAACATGAACTGATAGTGTGATATGTTAACATCGCCACTAATGCACGCCAGCATTACACTTCTCTTTCTTCGCTCAGACAGCTTTCCTTCAGGCCATCAGACACTGGAGGTCTGCACAAAAATGTACCTCTTCAAAGCAAGCAAATCCCCACGAATTTGAGCATGATTAAACCAGTTCTACTTAAAACGGTTTACCGATTCCTGCTTCTCATTTGAAATTGGGCAGACACTACAAAGTTCAGATGCAATTCCAGATTTTTAAGTTGTTTAAAGCCCAATAGCGTCTACATTTGCTGTCTCTTTCAGACCTATCTAAAAATAACATTCAGCGAAAGAAAGGAGCTAAAGAGTAAGAATTTTAATATCCTGTTTTGCCATTTTTCTTTATTCCTTTCTAATATCAGATAACCTAATAATACAACATATAATAAATATTTAAGGGGAAATAGCAATGAATTTACATTGTGCTTTCTAAAATCTCTTCTTGAAAAGCTGATTACTCACAAATTCTAAGGGGTCTATTGTACAAAATGTATCTTTCTTTCATGATGCGATTCTTTAACCTTAGTATTCACTTGATTCCCACTGATACAATAGAATACATAGAAGAACAGTAGATGGGACCAGATGGAGTTATAGAAATATTCTCCTTTTAGGTACACACACACACTTCAGGTCCCAAAAGTAAAAACATGTCTTAAGACAGGCCCTGGTGTCCTCATTATGAGCCTAATGAACATAAACTCAGTGAATGCATGGATTGCCAGTGTGCTGGGCCAAAGGAGCTTTCACCTTAAAAAAAAAAAACAACAAACCAAAACCCAAGAGCACAGGATTGATTTTCCCATCTTACACCCTTCCCTCAGCTCTTTCAAGTGCAGCTGAGCCCAAACATGCACAGCAAACAGATTTCTAATATTTCTATCCAGTTACCAGCATTTTCTTTCCACCTGAGAGGGAAACTTGGATGGTTCAATGGCACTGGAGGCATTTGGGTTCCTGCCTGACACGCTACCTGAGAAAGGCTATGGGTGTCTTCTTCAAGAACAGTTCCTAAATCCTTACTTTTCCCCTTCTATTCCTTCCTCTTTCCCTTACCAAGCAGCTAGTTCTCTTAACCATGCATCTTTCAATTCCTTTCCAAGGGTCTACTTGGTCCTTTCATTGTCCTCTTGGAGAGTCAAACACTGGGACTTTCTACCTCGTTTCTTCTTGTAAGAGGCACCAAACATTTCTTTGCCCCCTAAATGCACCCTTTAGTGTAATGAGGAGCAGGCTACTCATCTGGGGAGACACAAATGAAGGAGAGCACTACAGATTTTAGGGGTAAGTGAACAAAAACACAGAGGATTTCACATGGGGGGAGAAAAAGAAAGAATAATCTCTTTCCTTCTGCTACAGGCATGCTCTGACAGTGATATGTTTAACATTTCCCTGTGCATGGAGGGCTATAAAAACATTAATACACACAATGAAGAGAACAGTTTGCTGTGGTTCCAAAGCATGGTTAGAGCAGCACATCAGTTAATAACACTTCACACACGTAAAAGCAGAAACACCATCATCATCTGCTACAGAAACCAACAAGAAACCCCTCCTTGCAACATGCACCTCTACTCCCAAACCCTATTCAGAAAGAGTTAAAATATGAAATAAAATTATAAAGGCACCAATGATATTTTTATAACAGAGCTATCGCGAGTAAGCTGTATTTTAGAGAAACACTGCACATTTTGATGACTGTCAAAATTTACATAACTTACTCTACATGAATTAACTATGAGGTATAAAATGCAACTTTGGCTAAATAAACCCTCAGCAATTGTAAAGCAGTATTTCAAGCACTGCTAGAATAACAGCAGACTGAAAGATTAAACCAAAAAAGATGAATATTGAGTGAGGTGGTCTCCCCAATATTTAGTTACTGTTGTGAAATAAATTAAACAATCGGGGAAGATAATATTTTGAAATACAGATGATAAGTTCTGTTGCTATAGTACTTTTTATTTTTATTTTTAATGGGTGTTTGTCAATTTAGTGCCTACAATCAAAACTCTGACATATTAGGGTAATGAACTGGGTCCGGGAATTACCAGAAAACACATAAATACTCAAATTTCTTGAAAACATGAAGTGTTAAGAGAAACAAATTCCAGTCTTTAACATCTGTCCTACAGATTCTTACCATTTATCTGCTGATCAAAATTTCGAATGGTGCCAAAAAAAATCATGAAGTCAAAAGGACTTGGTGGGGGGAATCTTTGTTTCTCTCTAAAAGCCTAAAAGTTATACTCAACTGCAGCACAAAGAGTAAAGAGGTTGTTATTCATATTAACTACATTTACATTCCTATCGCAACATCCAGAGAGCTAATAGTGGGGTTATTAACATAACAAACGTAAATGTTCTATATAAATAATACTGTTTCAGGCCAGCAACCGCTCATCTGACAGCATTTAGGCACAGGCTCAACATCTGTTTATGAACACTTTGCCTAATGATATCATCAGATATCATTAAGTGCGGCAGAATACAGCACAGAGGCAGGTGCAGCTGCCTTCAGTACCCATCACAGAGGAAGAAAAGAGCTGCATTCCCGATCCGAAAACCCATCATTAGGACAATTTTCTTCGACAAACCAGCCCTGTGATTTCAATCTGTATATCACCTGTAATTGTAGTTTTTAGCAAGAAGCTGATTCTATACATTTAGCGACGAATCACGTTGATGGCCTGAATACTGGAAACACATTTGTGCTACCAGCTGCGGCAGCTTTTTTTAGAGCCTGTGTTAACAAAATACTGCTAACAAGGCAATGCTTGGAGTGCAGCTTTGTTTCTCTTTCTTGTTCATAGTGTTTAGATGTGCATAATTATGGAGATTAGCAATTGATTGCTTCTCAATAATAATTGATTATTGGTCACTGAACCTTCCCCAAAGCACTTTGCTGAAGGTGAGGACAGGTGATAAGTTCATTCTCAGCACATCCAGGAAACCGAAAGGAAAGGTCCAAAAGAACCTTCGATTTGTACATCAGTTTCCATGATAAACAGACCAAAGGAATAATAGAATATCCCAAAGCCTCGTTTGCCTGGAGGCAAATTGTAGAGATCATAGCAAGCCTGCAGAATTCTCCCTGTGGACTATGTAAGAAACATACATCATTTTTATATATGTCAGTTGTTCTTTGATTTGAAAATATTTCTACCCATTTAATTTATCTTTTTCAGTCAGTTTTCTTAAATTGTACAATTTAAGGCTTATATCAAAGAATGAATATCATTTCTGAATACCCCAAAAATGAAACAAACTGACAAAATAATGCAAGTCTCTTTAGCAGAAATGTACAAATATTGAGGCATCTATTGTCACTGACTTCAAAATCACTATACCCTTTTGATCTGCTTTATATCCATCAAAATTTTGGTCTGTAGTGACTGCCTTGATGCAACGTAACATAATGCTGGGAATATAACACGATGCCACAGCTAAAATTTAAAGGCGAATGCTCTTATTTTTGGCTTAATCACCCACTGTCAATTTGGACAGCAAATATCCAATTTAAATTTATTGGAGTGCATGGAAGCCACTCAGACAATAAAGTATCCGTAGCGTTCGTAAAATGGTAAACATCATTTCTTCTTGGCTGTTCAAAAGTATTTTGAACAGTTGAGACCCATTTTTCTAACCCTATTCTGTTTACAGAAAAATGTAATTGTAAGCCTGACATATCATACCATCCATCTTTAGATAACCTTTTTTTTTTTTTTTTTTAAATGCAGAATTTTGCAAGGACATGCCTCCTCTCTGGCAGAGGGAACTTTACAACCTGATTCATGAAAAATGCAGCTTGTTTAAAGTTAGCCTGCTCCATTTTGAGAAGATTTTTTGTGCTAAAATGAGAAACAGATTGCACAATTATGATTCAGAAGGAAAATGCCCAAGATAGAGGGCTGGGGTTTAAGCAAGAGGAAGTGCCAGGACCAGAGTCGGGGCTGGGTTTCTGCTCAACGAATTGTTGCACATCATGAATGCGCTCACTTTTAAGAGGGTCTCAGTCAGGCTTTGCGTTGTTTTTCTCAAAGGCAGCACAATGGCAGAAAAAACTCAAATTACACATCCCATGCACGATCCAACCCAGCACCAAGGGCTGTTCAGTGCTCACACCCAGCCACTTTTTACCAGCTCCTACATGTGGACTTGAAAGAACAGAGAAGGTGCTCAAAACAAAATATTTTAGGTGGCAGCAGGTATTTTCATGAATCTAGACAAAAACCCAAAAAGCATGGATGTATTGTATCTGTGCACTCTACAGAAGGGGCTTTCTTTCTAAAGCAGCTTTAATTCAACCTCTGTTTGTTCACACAATTAGATGAGGAGATAATTTCCAAGCACAATGACTTGCAGGTGCAAATAGTGATATAGATAACAAACTATCTGATCTGTGGGCACAGATAGATAGTTAGACATCTAGAATCCTTATGTGCAGCCATAAATAATTGCATCCTCAATTATTTATACAAATAAAGAGAGGAGGCCAGCCTGGATGGGGGGG
>VZTX01011992.1:447766-491465 GCA_013400915.1 Pardalotus punctatus
GGAGGGAGGGGGAAAAAAGAAAAAAAAAGAAAAAGATGCAGTAAAGCAAACCAGTACTTGATTGCAGAGCCGGATATTTTTGGTCCTAAACCCCAACATTTTCAAAATACAGAGGCAACATTAGGATTTCATGTTAATGCCTCTCTGGTGTCAAATATGGATCTCTCCTATTTTAAATACCAGGTCTTTTTTGAATTTAAGACTGCTGCAGGATTTGCACCAGAGCAGAGGAAGCGATGTAGTTGCTCTTGTGCAAAATGAAGGTATGAACCAGTAATGTAAACAGTGAATTGCTTCAGCGAGTCTGATGGCTGGGTGAAAATGGCTCCTGCTATGTTTTGCATTAGTTTTCAATGTGTCTGTTAAACAAGTAAATTGATGCAACTGTAGAGATGGCTGACACTCTCCTCCTCCAAAAACATCCTCAAAACATCCCCTTTTTAGAAGAGACAAAGGCTAAAGAGGTTTTTATAAATTTGGGAAGAATCCTGAGCTCAGAATACTCAGGCATAGATGCACAAGTAATATTAATATTACATAAATTATACTATCATATGTGTTTTATATATACATATATATATACACAAACAAACTATTTTTAACATTATGAAGTTTGGAAAGCAAATTATTTTGAAGTTTGCATAATGACTGTGTTCGTTATCCGTTCCCTACATGCATAGATATATATATATCTTTCATCACATGGACACAGACAGACATTTCACACAGGCTCCTGCCTCATTCACAGCACAAATGATTGGTTTGACGCAAAACTATCCAGTCTTTCATTTTACAACTCTCTCATTAATGTACCACAGTACTTAGGTTCTATTCGGAATTGTGCAAAACCCATTGGAAGCAAGAGGGTGCTATTCCTTCAGCTGAAATGTCCACAGGGGGAAATTTTGGCAGCAAAGAGAACAAGATCAGAAGCATCTACTGATTTGGTGCAGTTGTGCTGTGACTTCTCTGGATCTCAAATCAGACCCTCAGTGAATGAGGAAAGTATCCATTGTGGGGAACCGTAAAGACAAAAGCAACGATTGGGGATGGGAAGCGTAGATTTGAGCACTGTGACAGAAGCCTGACCCAGATCTGCTTTCCATATTTCAACCTGGTTTTTTGATGCAGTCCCCTTACAAGTTCCTTGGATGCTTTCAGAATATGGAAGACACAGTCAAATCCCTGATTTACCTCAAAGACAGTTTTCTATTTAATGGAAGATCTAGGAGTGCTCTGATAAAAACCATGTGCGATCACATCATTGAAGGCTCTATCATTATATACATGAATACAGTGCTCATCTAAATTCATGCAGATCTGATATTTCCTAATTGCCTTGTTCAACCCACAATGACATTTTCAAACGCTGTTTTTGTGACTTATTTTCTACTCCATGGCATGAGCTTGGGAGGCTGTGTGATGCACTCTTCTTGCTCCCCCATTTTTTCCTTTTCAGCCACCCCTTCCTTAATCCTTTCTCTTCTCTCTTATCTTCTATGTCTTTTCTCCTTTCTATTAATAAGCTTCTCCATGCTGCTTCCCTAAAGACTACATTTATCCCCAGAATAAAGGATTTAAAACAAAAACAAACAAACAAACAAAAACAGCTAAAAAATTATATCTTTAATAATTTAAGTTTCTCCTTTGTCTTAATTACATATCTCTGTTCAGACGGCAATTACTCAGGTTAAAGAAAGTCCTTGGCCTGTAAATGTGTATCTCAAAAGATTCTGGCATGTTTTATGTGTTACTATTAGATAAAAACCACATATAAATAACAGTAATTTTATTTGGGTTTATTTCTCATGTTATGCATGCAACTACAACTTGTGTGAATGTGTTGCTATGACAAAAGGCTTTTCCCTATGCAACAAAATTTGGCTTTAATATCAACTGCAATGGTTGGAGAGGACCATCAGTGGATCAGGTTCTCTTTTTTAATTGATAGATTATTGTCCATCATTCTAAGGCAGTCCACTTAAAAACATGACTGACCATTTACAGCATTTGCCACCTGCTCCTGGCGCTTTACAATATTGACAGATCATAGCAAAGAATGTGTGCTAGGGACATTTTCATGGTTATTGGTGGATTTCTGTCTTATATTCAATTTTAAGAGTGGTTTGGAAAAATATAATCCAATTACTAGACATTCCTATGTTTAACCTCTTTCTACAAAAAATCAAACTTTTATTTTTTTGTCTTCCAGGAGAAGGCTGGTCTCAGAGGCAAAACATAGTGTAATATGTTAAAAATTCTCAATCACAATATCTGATTTGCACGTAGTCCTTAAATATTATATTGTTTAAAGGCAAAAAAAAGTTACTCAAAAACCTATTATCTAACACAATAGTACAGACTTGAGGAGGGTCTGATATTGACTGTAAACAATGAATCTTTATTCAATATAGCATCCATGGCTCAAATTCAGAAGAATTGCAACCTAAAAATACATTTTTAGATTTCATTTTGCATTGAAGAGAACAAACCACCTTTGTTTTTCAAGATAAACACTGGTGCTTATGGGAAGAGTTTAGACAACAAGAAACCAACATTAACCTGTGAAGCAGAGTCTGTCTAAATGCTCAAAGCTTTGAATGGAATCTTAAAAGCTGCCACTGATTTACCCCTTCCAGTGCTCAGTGATGAGCAATTTAGACACCTATTAACAATGATTTAATTGCAACATTTTTATCCTTCCCCTATTCACTTCTTTCAGAATGATTTTAAGAGAACATGGAGAATCTCAGACCTGCAGGTCTCCTGGCTCTGACACACCACTTGTAGCAGATCAGGGATGATTTCTGGAAGAAATCCCATCGTTCTGGTACAACCTAGGGGAGTCTTGTGCTCCACCTAAAGGTCCAGCCTTCTCCACATCCCAGACAAAGCCCTGGAATCCCACTGGCTCTGGCCATGCCACAAGGCTGATCTCTCTGCCACAAGCAATGGTTCCTTTTATATTTCCAAGGTTACCTATTAATGGAGGCAGCATGATGTCAGACACAGGTCATTAGATCTGTTTACGTTTCCGAGCTTAGCTCTTTCCCACAAATACTGAAATTTCCTTTTCTCAAAGGACAGGATTCTGGCATTACGATGTAAACCTGCTGCTGTCATAACTCCCGGACAAGCCCGTGGTGGCTCAGCTGAGCTCCAAGGACAGCAGCAGAGCTGGGGTTGCCTCACAGGGACCACCCACCCACCAGAACAGCATTTCCCAATCTGCTGCAAGTATAATCGCATTTTCGTTCTCCAAATACACAGGCTTGCCTTCTGGAAAGCAAGTAATATTTTTTTCCTCTATTTATCTTAATTTTAGCTCTGATATTGTTAGCTACAACTTGAAATAGGAACAGAAATTGGACAAAACAAGATCTTAACCTTGACTATCTTGAACTTCAAGTGGTTTCAAAACTGTAGTTGAGTCAAATTTGGATTTCCATAGGAGCTGTTAATTATTTATACAAAATACGGGGATGTCTTCACACTTAGGAGTATCACAGTAACAGATCTGACAAGCTACACCATGGTACTCCTGAACAACAATCCATTTGCAGGGCTTTATAGGAATTTTATCTTTTAAATCATGAATTTTTTTAGATGTTATGCTCCATTAGATGGACATGGAGAAAACAGAATGAATGGATTAAAATGGTGGAAAGTGATGTTAACTAGAATTTGAACATTTACACATTTTTCTCATTACTTTTTCAAGTAATATTTCTTAAAGGAAGCAATACATTGTCAATACAAATTCTCAATAGGAATGTGGCTTAATACCATGCAATTGGCTTTTTATCAAGTTCCGCTGGAGCAACTTCTCTGCCATCTGAGCAGGTTTTTTGCTAAATGCCACTGAAGTGGCGTCACTTCAAAACAACACTAGCGAAGGTTTTGTTTGGTTTTGTGCTTTGTTTTTAACACCCAAGAGACTTGAGCAGAAAGCACCACTGCCAGGCAATAATTACAATGAGGTGAGGCACCTAGGACTTACCATGGGCAGACAATGAGAGGTTCACCAATTGTACTCGATTTCCTTTATACAAATAAAAATGTCTTGTATTTGAGACCAACATCCATGTAATATTGTGAAATACTCAATAACAACAAACTACCATATGTCATGCAACCCTGCCTACACTATTTGAAAACCAGTTAATACTTGTGCTTTTACTCCTATGTGCATGAAGGGAGGAAGAGAAGGCTGTAACCATCACGCTCGTTTTCCTATTCTTGCAAAAATTTTAGGTTGCTGTAGTAATCAAACACAGTAATATTTATTCATGAGTACATTTGAAAATAACCTACAGACTTTCAACAGCTATGTCAGGTAGTTAAACATGAAGTGCCCTCAAATACAGTTTCATCCCTGGTTTCCTTTGTGTATTCTCAGTTTGAGATAACCATACTGAATTGTATATAAATTAAGTTTCCTATCATTTACCCATAATTTAAGATATTTGACAAATCCATAAAGTTAAAAGACATCATGGTACCTATGCTATTCAAAATTATCCACTTGGGAGGAACCTGCTCTGTGAAGAACAGATTAAAGATGGCATTTTCATCTTTTATTGAGTATTTCTCATGCTTTATCAATTCAACACTATTTTTTAGCTGCAGAGTAAATATTCTATGTGTCTTTTACTTAGTAGTAAAGCTGGGTCTGTGGAAGACAATATAAAACCTTGCAACTAATAAAAAACACTTTCAAAATGAAGGATCAAAATAATTCATTGCCAAAAAGAAAGAAATAATACACATATCTTTGATTTATAGTGATCGTGTTGTGAAATAACCTTAATTTAATAGATAAAATATACCAATGATTTTGTAAAATTGTAAGGAGATACTAAAGCTTTTGTAAATTTGATGGGAAGATATGTTATCTATTGTTTCCACTTCTAATATACATGTGTAAAGCATTTACTAGAGTACTGCTTTATAAACAGCACAAGATGGAAGTATCTGAACACTTAGGTTGTCACCTTAAAACAAACTGTCACACATTTTTCTTCACACATTTGAAACCCAACTTATCAACCTTAACAAGTGTTGTTATCAAAAGAATTTTGGTGCCTTTGTTCTTTCCCTTTTGCAAGTAAATTACACTTTTAGGATTTATTAAGACAAGAAACAATTTTTGAATAGCAGGTCAAAACTCTCTATGGAAAAATTCTCATTACTTTCTAGCCTGAAGCAGTATTTACCACTCCAACTTATCCATCTTTTTCCTGTTTTTTATATATCTATATTTCCAGAATCTTGTTTCTGTGCCTAATGCTATAACATTGCAGCAGTTTGTTCAAAGCAACACTCTTATTTTTGCTCTTAGCCGGTGCTATACAAACCCTGATCAATTATTGAAGTGTAAGCCCTGAAGTAACACAGCCATTACTGCAGCAGGCAGATAAAAATGGAACACTTTTAGCTACAGTATATTTACTTTAGAGTTTCAGCAAACAAACCAACAAGTTAAACTACCTTGTCTTTCACTTTGTTTGATGTACTAATATTTCCTGCATGTTCAAAAGTCTTTCTTTTAAAACAAAGTTACTGAAATGTTATGGCTGCTTGTTTGTGAGGATACCTAAGCTTAAATATTTGCATGAAACAGCCTTGAGATATAGAAGAGGCAGCATTAAAGTAGTACAAATCTAATACAGAAGCTGCTATCTGTAGTGCCATAAGAGCCACAGTTTTTTATGAGCTGTCTGGTATTTAAGTTCGCCAAACTGCAGAGCCTGCATATTGTAATGACATTAAAAATGATGCTGGGAGGTATCTTAAACAACAAACAACATCACTGAGGAAAGTATTCATTAAAGAAAAGAAAGAAAAATCAAATTAGAGGTGTTGGAAATTTCTCATGGAAATCGACTGCTAATCACTTGTGGACTTTTCTCCTTCTGCAGCTCACTCCTCTCCATACAAAGGAGTGCCCAAGATGCAGTTTTTTGTTGAAAATGCTTTCTTATGTAATTACACAGAGTCTATTTCACAGCGACGCCAGTTCAAGACTACAACTATTCATCTTCTGATGGTGCTGCATGTGCATCTGCACACAAGATATAATGTTTTTCAGTTTAAATGTCTGTTCTGGGTTTTAAGGACTAAATGATAGTGAAGATGACTGGAAACATTCCAGAATTTCCTATATAAACTGCTTAGAAAAACCAAAAATTAGTACTTATGCTACAGAACTAATAATGTTTGACATTTGCATTTTATCACTTACGGTATGAAGAGCGGGAAGAACTTGTCCCAGGAAGTTTGGGGGAAAACGATAAAAACTCAGTTTTAGAAATGGATGTTTAAAAAAAGCCTGTATAGTTTTGCTCAGTTTTCAGCTGTTCTTTTTTTCCAGCACCCAGAGGAAAGCAGGCCGCATGGCTCAGAAAAAAACATACATGAACAGCTTAGGAGAAGTGATCTCATGAATACATAAGTGTGTCACCACGTCCCACTTGGAGGCATGTGATAACTGGATATAGTAGCCATGAGTAAAAAAAGCTCCATGTACTTAGGTGTTTTCACAGGTTTGGACAAAAACCAAATTCAGTATCATGACGAGATGTTCATGGTTTGTTGGTTTTTTTTACTCTTTACAGGCAAGAGAGAGAAGTGGCTGATGGACCTGGGGTTGCTCAGCCTGGAGAAAAGGAGGCTGCAGGGAGACCTTCTCACTCTACAACTCCTTTACAGGATGGTGTGGCTGGCTGGGGTCAGTGTCTTTTCCCAAATAACATCAGAGTGAGAGGAAACTGCCTCAAGTTGCACCAGGGGAGGTTTAAATTGGATATTAGGAAAAATTTCTTCACTGAAATGGTGGTCAGGCATTGGAAAAGGCTGCCCAGAGAAGTGGAAGTGTCCCTGGAAGTGTTAAAAAAATATATGGATGTGATGGTTAGGGATTTCGCTTACTGGGAAATTTGGAAGCAGAATGTTAATGGTTGGACTCAATGTTCTTAGAGGTCTTTTCCAACCTTAATGATTCTATACATCTGCATCCATGAGGACATTCACAAATATTTTCTCCAACCTCGGCAGCACTACTGGTCCACACAAGTACTACGTGTAGGGCCACATAAGCAGATCTCACACCATTCCCTCAAACATCTGAACTTCCCCAAATTTATCGCATGCTTGAAAACAAAGAAAGAACCATTCCTTCTCAGCCACAAAGACAATAAAGCAGCCAGGGACATCTGCAAATTGTGGAAACCTGGGGCTGCTCTGCTCCTGTTTGAGGCTGATTCTATTCCAGCTGATAGGAAGCAGCCAGGCAGGAACTCTCTCCTTGCGTGGATATGCACAGACGAGCTCTGCTCTTATCACACAACTTTATCCTCATTTCTGGACTTGGGATGAACCCAAAGCCTTAAAATATGGGACAGCAAACACACGTACATGTACACATAGGCATGCATCCATACAGAGGATGTAGAAAATACAGTTTCAAGTTAAAAACAACCGCAGACTATTTTTAAGCCTCATCTATAGGCATTTACTAACCAAGTCAAACTGTCTCTTTTCACCCCTCATTTCAATAAACCTTATATTTTAAAAAATGGAAATCACAATGAATGTAAACAACTCCTTTATCTTTCATTTTATTTTTATAACTGGTACATCTGAGCCTGGTAGCATATTCAAGGTATGCCTCAAACACTTGGAAGCAAAAACCTTTTCATTTGAACATTCGATTCACTGAAAGTGAGGTAGCCAATTTGTTGTTGCAAGCGTCTGTGCTATTATTTTTAGAGCTTTCTGGCAGACAGCTTATGAAAGGTGGTTTGTATAAAGCAGCAACATAATTCGAAAAAGTGCAAAAAAGGAATCTATAGTGATGCATGTCTTTGTGAAACTGCTCTTTATTTAAATGTTGCACTGGATAGTCGAAACAGGCTGCTTGGATTTATGAGGTGTGAAGCTATGTCTCATAATGATTAACATTAGAATCACAATTTAGACCTGAGGTCAGACTCCAGATACCATATTAGCCTTCTTATTTTTTGGAAAATCTGGAGCTCTCGTTATTATTATAGCCTTGATTAAAACAAAGCTGCTCTTGAGTTCACTGCTTGCTTCAGATGAGTCAGGAAAGTAAGATGAGGTCTTCAAAACTCTACTTCTCTTCACAGCTCTGCTCATCAATGCCTACCTCTTCTCAGAGGAGCTCTGTATGCTTATGTCTGGACTATAAAAAATGCCTGATTTTCACAAAACTTATCTAAAATAATCCAAAACACAGGTAGCCTCCCTTTCAGTTATCAATTTTAGGCAGATACTCAATGGAATAACCACAGTGTGAGCGATACCAGATAAACAACCCTCTAAACTCTGGATATTCTGCTATTCTGTGTGATCATCCTCATCAAAAGAAAATTTTTTGCTTATGACCTGCCTTTTATAACCATGTTCCCTACAAGCACTGGGTGAGAGCCACTGGAAGAAAGGCTGCCTTGGGGAGAGGGTCGTGATGTCGCACCTGAACAACAAAAGATCCTCAAGAAGAGGGTTCAGCTGGTTGAGGAGAGCTTGGGGAGCCAGTGGAAATCAATGGATGCTTTGTTTTGATACTTATCCCACAGTTTACCTGCCCTCAGCAAGAATTTCTAGTTGGTTGGTGACTCCTAGAAGCCATTCTCCTACAGGCAGTTTGAGGATCTTGGAGTCATGAGGAAGCCTTTGAGTCTAACATGGCTCTGTAGGTTATTCTGGGCAGACAATAAACGTTTTTTGCTTTTTTCCAGGAGCACAAGGTCTACCATCCACGTGCACTGTTATAATTCTTCTGCACACACGTGGTAATTCTGCTGTTCCTTAGAGCTGCCAGACTTGCCTGCTTAGGGCAAGAGTGACCCACACTGACCTGCTGGACACCAGTTATTTCACATCCTCAGAGAACACCACTGCACTGCTCCTCCCTCTGCCCAGAAAGACTTTCCAAACTTAGCTCCAAATGAAAACTTCCCTCTCAATCCCTCCATGATGCAAGAGAGGGGAAAGAAAAGTTAAAATAGACAAGGTGAGACTAGCTCTATGTATACATGAAAAAGTTATTAAAACAACCAATCCTACCTCCTCCCTCAGCTGTAACAAAAATCCTGCTATTCCCTCCATTCCATCTCCATTCCTGGAATCATATTATATCCCAGAATAGTTTGGGTTGGAAAGGATCATCCAGTTCCAACACCCCTGACATGGGCAGAGATATGTTCCAGTATCCCAGGTTGTTCCAACCCCTGTCTAACCTGGCCCCAGACACTTCCAGGGGTACAACACCCACAGCTAAATTCATATTTCTTTCCCCCAAAGAAAAAGAGACTGAATAAAATATTTTATATCCATCTTTCCATGTAGTTTCAATTTACACAGTTTTACTTATGACTTAGGCTATTGAGGTGTTTGTTTGAAAACTAAAAGCTGCTGAGCAGGTGAATCATAACCAGCCAAGATGCACTTCCACAGGTTAGTCTAAGCAGATCACAGGCAAAAAGTTGAGTCAGGAATCTGTGACTAAAATACTCATCAGATTCTAAAACAAGTGCAAGGCAATGCTCCAAACCAGCTCCTGGATCTCAGTTAAAGCAGCAGCTGCCACAGAGATGTTAGCAAATCATCCTAAATTTTGAATGTCAAAAAATTATAAACAACAATCCAAATGATGGACAGCGTAGCATCATCACTTAATCCAAGGATGCATGTCTTCAGGTGGTAGCACTGAATGTTTTATTGAGGACTGAACTACGCAGCACATAAGGATAGGGGATGGAAAAACTGATATTGGAGGGAGGAAGTTCAAAGGGTAAATGCTTATTAATACCTATGAATACAAAGAATCTGTAAAACTAGTTTTCCAAATGAAAATAGACAATTTCTATTTCTCATTGGCAGGAGTTCTGAAGCATAACCCATGCAAAAGGACTCAATTCAGAAACATTTATAAAACCTCTAGATTGCATAGTGAGTATTCTCTTTGTATTATGACACTTGACCTACTGTGGGCACAATGGAGAATAACTTTAATTTTGAATATTCATTATATCCTTTTCTTTTTTTTTTTTCTTAAGCCCAACACAACATTTTAGTGTCACACAGCAATGAAAGCTATTCACGGGCCAAAGCCCAGTCACTTAGGTTTACCCTAGACTGATGATTATACATCAAAATGTCAAAAGATATGTATTTACCAGGTTTGATGAAGAAAATCTGACAAATACAATTTAAGATAAGTGGTGTTTTCTCCTAATTGTTTTCAAATGAATGAAGGAGAACCTAATGCCCTGCTACTTTGGTGGAGCACTAAATGGCTTCAAAAACTCTAATTTATACCATGGATTGGTACACACTCTAAAAAGAGAATTAAAGCAGGCATGTTCATCTATAAATGTATCTTAGGTATATGTAGTTGAAATTACAATAGAAAGTGGGACAAAATAACCCAGATGAACCAATCATAATTTATGTTTGTTTGTTGTCTTTTCTCAGTTTGATGTCATCTCAGTCACGCCCATTTTCTTGGCACAACTGCGATTTTTAAAACTGTAAATGTTTCAGCTAGCATCAAGATTGCTGAGATGAATCATTTGCTCTAGGTGGATCACGTAGCAAAAATTTTAACAATCTTCCAGGGTACAGTAAAATATGCAGGTATTCTACCAAAAAAAATCCCAAATACCTGAAGTTTCTGTGTGAAAGGGAAGTTATCCATACATATTTAAAGTCAGGTCCCTGTGTGCTTTCATCAACATTAAAGTTTTGTGGTGTGAAAAATTAGGTCTTCATTAGTGCAAAGATGCATGAAAAGAGACAGAGAGGAAGAGGTTTTATGCTGAAATTTTGGGTTCTCCATAATCTCTGAAACAAGGAGTCTTCTAGAAGAGGGAATTGAGTTATTTTTCCAAAGTTTACTATCCACTCTGTTACCCTGTTCATAGACATCCATGTACAGACACACAAATATAACAATATCTGAGCAAGCTTGGGTACTTGAGGAGATCAAGTCATATCAGCAAGGAATTCACTGAATCCTTTCACTGAAAGGGTGGTCAAGCATTGGAACAGGCTGCCTGGGGAAGCTGTGGAATCACCATCCCTGGAAGTGTTCAAAAAACATGCATGTGGTGCATAGGGACGCTGTTTAGTGAAGGACCTGGCAGAGTTACGTTAATGGTTGGGCTGGGTGATCTAAGAGGCTTTTTCCAAAGTTAATGATTCTATGAATTACTGCTGCCCCCAGAAAAACTGGGGGGTTAAAAAGTGGCTTTATTTGTCCACATTATTATGCAATTCCCTGCTTGGTCTTGGGAGAAAATAATCTGCAGTGACCACATAACACTCTGAGTTTATTTTCACTACACAACAGTTCAGCTGTCTGGTTCACAACGTCATGGTGTTAAAACATCCCCTTTGCACACTCCATACCACCACTGCTGATTATAGTTACCATTTTTTAGACATTCTGATTCATAGTTTTAAAGCTGAAAAAATGTGGATTCAACAAAAAGCTAAACTAAATGCAGAACAGATTTTTTTTAACAGGTCTGAGAATTTTCAATTAGCTTTGAACAAATCAGTCATTCAGCTTTGTGCAGCTCTGGATAACGCTTCCTAGAATAGTTAGAATAAAAAGTAGAAAAATCAACTTCTTAAAGGATGGACTTTTTTGCTGTAGTCTGGCTTCAGAATAAAGTACTAAAGGTGCTAACAGGCACTTTCTTATGAGGCATCCAATTGAATTTTTCATGCCGAAGAAGATTAGGTGACTCTTAGTACTTTATTCCTCCGAGTCAGAGGCCTACTCCAGAGATCTGAACTTTGTACTCTCAGATTTTGGGCCCAGGGCAGAACTCATTTGCTCAATGAACTGGAAGACAAAATAGCATAAGACTACCTCAGGTACAATGGGATGCTGAAAGATCAGAACTAAGTAGAATCAGAAATTCTGTGTAAGGATGCTTGCCTTCCAATGCGAACGTGTTAATTGCCCAGATTATCAGCCCTTTATAATAATTAAGGAGCATTAAAATTCTCATAGGAAATTGTACAGGTTTTATTATGTAGCTCACCATGAAAATTGCTGTTCAGCACATCATCTGCCCCAGAGCAAGGGAGATGGAGGGCAGAGAGGAGCATATTGCTGCGTGGTGCACACAGTAATGTCAAGGGGTGCATGAGTATCAATGCTGTGAGAAACCCTCGTTTACAGCTCGATGTGGAAAACAGAGGGAGATTAAACTTGGTCCATCCATTACTGTGAGAAAGAATAAAAAGCACAAAATTGTCCCTCATGTTCTACCATCAGTTCAACCTCCCTCTCCCACCTACGAAGGTCCAGCAGGAACCCAGAGGACAGGTTCTCTGCAGGGCATTACGAGGGAGGATGACACCCAGGCTGGTGGCGCTGAAAAAATGAATCCAGAACTGAAACCTAACAAACGCAACCAAAAAATCCCATTCATTTAAACGAGACTTGGATCGGTCTCTTGGCAACTGGTGTGTCAGACACTCAGCTGAAAACCCACTGGCAAAGCCAGGCAGGCGGCTGTGGTTCACAGCCACACTTCTCTCAGGTGGCCCCAGAGGACACCAGCTCTGACAGCACCCGTCTCAATGGCACTGCTGGGGACAGGACACACCTGAGTATCAACACGAATATTTGCTCCCTCTGATTCTGTAAACTAAAATCCATCACTGCTGCAACTTTGAGATAGAGGAAGTACGTCCATGTGCAGACGATGACCCTTCTGTCCCTTTCATTCACTGTTAGGAGATGGAACAAAACCATCTTTGACATGGAAGGTCAAATGTGCACCTCAGGTTTGCTCCCAGTAATGAAGTCTCTGCTCTTGAAAGTAATAATGAAAAATCACTTAATTAATAGCTGGATGGAATATAATCTGTGGAAACTATTTCTGACAGATGGTTTTCATTCTCATTGCAAAGCCCAATGTTTTCAGCTGTCTTTTACAGTTCATACCTTGCTAGGCATAAAATCATTGAGATTTTGTCCAATTAGTCCTTTTTGTTCTTTTCAAATATTTGGTATGACTCTAGACCATATATATGTATCTCACACACATGCAAATGATTCATAGACTTTGTCAAAAAATGCTCTTCTAAAAATGCAAACATTTGTGTTCTATCACTATATTTTGTTACTGCACAATGAAAGGAGAATTTAAAATATAACAGAGAATGCCATTAGAATGTGCTCAGTTGTGTGATCATTTGGCAAAATGGACAAATATCTCCTAAAGAGTATGTTGAGGTTCCCCAAACAAATTTTACTGGTAACATAAGGCAGGTTGGAGTAAATTCCAGCCATGAAACTCTAGTTCATTAATTTTCTACACCAACTGTCTCTTGCTAATTCCACTCACATAATAAACAGCCTAATAAAAATATACTTTCCTTCTTGGTCTCCATCTGAGAATATTTATAGATGTTGTGTAATATTGACAGGGATTTGGTCATTTTTTTGTGCGTGCGTGTTTTAGCAGAAATTTGAAAGGAGGTTTATACTTGTATCAAAATACAGGAGTGATATTGTGCTTTGTGATTCTAAGGTGATGTAATTTGTCTACTGTTGTTTCTGCCAACTGGTGACCAGACAGTAGAGCTGACTTAACCAGTAAGCAGAGTCTACCATCTGGTGGCTGGAGTTGCTGAGTGTACATCCTACACATTCCTGCAGCGAGATTCCAGCGGGACCTTTGTCACTGGTAGACAGCACTTTTCTCCCGTAAGTGGAGTCATGAGGCACCTTCAGTCTGACAATCTTGTCCCCCTTAAAGATTTTTCTTTTTAGTGTAATTTACATCTATGTCCATAGCAGATATTCCCAAAAAAGCTGGATGAGCTTCTTGATCACTATTTGGCCACTCTTTTCCATAGGTTCTGATTAATGTGTTTGTGCATTAAAATAGTCCTGCTGTAATATTTGGTGTTAATTGATCAACAAATTAAATTTTATAAGTTGTAACATCAGCCTAATCTGACAACTTTCTGTCTCTTTTCCTTGCTTCTCACTATCTCTGCTATACAAGGACTCATTCCCAGAATTGAATACATCACAACAGGAATTGCCACTGAAATCTGAATAATTTTGAGTGAATCACCATCACTGGCCTCAGTAAATACCAAAATATTATATTTTAAACACACACAAAGCCAAATTACCGGGGGTATTTATGTATATCATTGATGCACTGAGGGAAAATCAAAGTAAAAAACAATAAGCCAAACTTGTTCTTAGTGATTAATCAATTGTATTTCTCGTTCATGGAATCACACAGTGATTGGCAGGGGATGTATGATACGAGTCAGTGTGAGAGCTGAGATCTCATTTATCTTTTCAGATACGCTTTAATACAAGAACAACGGAATGCTGAAACTATCTTCCCATTAGGTAGAGGGCTGAAATGTCTGCAAATAATTTAAACCATATTAGCGTATGATAATGTTGACAGTAACAAGATAGGAATGACTGAAACAATCTAAACACTGAGGCAGTAAAGTGGCTTTTAAGTACCTAAACAAAAGATCACTGCCAAGCAAAAGACATCCAAAAAGCAGAAAAATGTGTGATGTTCAAAAAAGATATAAAGGATGACTTCATCACAAGTTCCTATTGTGCCTCTCTCGGTGCATGGGCTTGTGTTTTGCATATCCTCTTTTCTCTGCAGTGACTGCACCCGATTAGTCTCTTCAACACACAGTCTAACAATAGGAAATGCTATCCACAAATGGGTTATTTCACACAATAAAAGAAAATCTTACTGAACTATCTTCTGAAAATGATGTACAAAAGGCTGTTAAACAACATGCATCTGGCAAGTCAAATGGTTCAGATGGCACACAAATAAATCCACATACTATTGCTGATTTCCAACTATTAAGACATCTGCTGAAAATCCTCCAGTTAATAGGAGCACAAAATAGCTTCTTCCAAGCTTGCCTATTTCCCTTATCTATCGTGTATCCGCGGAAGGAGCGGGGATCAATCACTGTCTATAACAACCAACTTGGTAGCGATTTCCCAGCCACGGTGGGCACAGGCATCGTTCATCTGGTGCTGCTCATTGGGACGTTTTCCCCGCTGGTTCATGTCCTATTGCTTTCCAGGGTCAGAAAAGTAACACCAAAATGTGCTAACTCTGATTCTTAAGAAATCCATTGTGGACCAAAGAGGCAAATTCTCTTACATGGCTTTAACTAGGTGGAGTTCTGCTTAGGTCAGGCATAAATAACCAAAAGAAAAAGACAGGAGCATGTGAGTGCACAAGTGGAAGAGCAGAAATCCCTCAGCATCAATGCCAGATCCTACTGCCTTAAGATTCATATCATCATTCCATGGTTAATGCCTGACTATGATATTTTGACAAGGAGAGGATCTAGACACCGAGGTGTAATGAAACTGATTAAAGCAATAACAAAGTCTTACAAAGCAGCATGCAGAAACTACAACTGAAAACTACTGTCATACACTAAGTAAGAGTCATTTAAGGACACAGACATTAGCAATGAAATGCTATTCATGCAAATACAGTCAAAAAATGAAAAGATCCCCCCCAGTACAAGTGCCAGCCCTAATTTCTGCAGACCCTCAGTATAGTTTTGGTGATAGGAAGGACTCACGGTCCACTCAAAAATTAGTGGGGTGTCTTGGTTCACAGAGGGATAGAGTATGAAGAATAATTTTTGTCCTATAGAGAGCTGAAAGGGAATTGCACAGTAGATATTCTACTGACAAGCTGTGTAAGATTACTGCAAATAGACATTTGAACTTTTTTTTTTCAAGCCATACAAACAATACTCAGCACTGAGTCTGAAACGTAACAATTTGCACAGTTATCAGTGGTTACACTTCTGTATTTCCCTCTAAAGGGACTTTTCAGCATTCTGACTTATACCTGTAAAACTGTTTGAATATCAAACTGCTGTCACTAATCAGAGGAGTTACATGATCACAGAGTCAGTGCTCGCAGCAGGTACCAGGCAGCTTCATTTTAATCAGTTTTCCCAAGAATAAGAGCTATCACAGTGAGGGTAAAGGAAATTAACTCAGCAGACAAGACATTGTGGGATGCTTACATTCCCCTTATTATAAGTTCTTGAATATTTCACTGAGATGACTGCTAAATCCGTACATTCTTTCTCCAGGATTGTTTAACACTCCCTGACCTACCTATATTTATTTTCCTGGGGAATGCTATAAAGCAGGTGTGGGCACAAACATGAAAAAAATATTAGATAGATTGTATATATTTTCCTCAGGTAACAAGAAAAGTAAAGAGAACTCTGGTCAGCTTGGCTTGGCAGCAAGATGCACTGTCCCTCTGAAACATCCAGGAATGGCAAGGAGCAGCCATGTCTTTGAGTCCAGGTTCACAAGAAGCTCCTGCTGTCTCAGACCCCTGAAGGAAGCACAACTAAGCAAGGATGACTAATGATAATTTTGAATTTTCCCTCTGAACTGCATTCTTTTCATTAGGTTTATCACAGCAATGATATTTTTAAGGCTGTGAGATTTGTATCACAGCTTGGAATAGATTATCTGACAAGACAGTTGAACACCATAAAAACGTAAGGAGGAGTAGATGTAAAGGTGGGAAAAGACAGCAAAAAGGGAGAATCAAAAGCAGGGAGAACAAAGGAAAGAGATTCACTGAGTCATTTATACCTCACAGTTGAGCAATAAAGCATCGTTACCATCAATAAGCTCCTGATAAAGCAGTTGGAGATGAATTCAGGAAGGTTCAAAGCAAGATGAGCAAAGGAATTTAGATTAACTTTGTGTTTAAAGAATTCAGGGTGTTGAGAAAGAAAAACTGTAGAGCTCATGGTAGTACCAGGGGTGCTTTGTAAGACATTGTGGTGAAGACGTGGCTGTGTCCAGACTCTCTCTACCCTTTTTCTCTCATAGTGAACAGTTTTTCTCATCCTATTGCACTGAGCAACATTTTTTATCCCCTCGTTCCCATGCCAGATTTGGGTTTTCCTCCATTATCACAAAGTTGTCAATGCTACAGACTCTCCTTGACCTCGACACTGGTGCCCAGCTGGGACAGAGGCTGGGAGCTGCATCATCTCCTTTGTGCCGAGAGGGAACGAGCAGAGAGGGAATAACTTCTCCTCCCCTCCCTTCCCCCCTTTCCCACATGAACATGATGACTCATTATGACAGAAGTGTAATAAACTTCTAAAAAGGCAACCACAAAACAAGTATTTTTTTCCTGACAGGCACAGATAAATTTAAAAAAAAATAAAAGTTCATGCATTCAATGATATAGGATTAAATTATCCAGTGCCAGCTTTTGGGGCAATATTTAAACATTACATCCTACAACGAAGCTCCATTCTAAACTGCTGTATCTGATTTACAGAGGTAAACATCACAAACTCAACGTGTAACAACACTGTAATGTCTTTATGTTGCAGCAGGGCTATCAGTTAAAAAAAAAAAAAAAGAAAATACTTTTTTCTTTCTTTACTGCACCAGCCCTGGTGACATGGAAACTAATCCTAGCTTTCTCCTCTGGAGAAGCTTCTTGCCCTCTTCTCTTGGTTTTTGGTGAGCTGCGCCATGCTCCTCATGATCTGGTATCACTGACTCAGCCGTGAGGACCAGGAATTTCACAAGGAACTTTGCAGCTCCGAGGGTGAGGGATGGAGGCCCCAGCTCTGTGGTGGGCTGGGGAGAGGCTGCCCCCTGCACCCCACTGCTCCCAGTTCTTCAGGCAAGGTTAAGCACATGTAAATTAAAACTGCAAGCTATTTTTGTATAAAGTTGGTATTACTAATTTGCTAACTATGACAATTTCACACAGAAACCCTTTTGTTGGAAACTGAGTTTCTCATGTAATAATTAGCTGTGGAATATTACCCCAAACAGGTGTCTGTAGCCTGTCAAAGTCAGAACAGGTGATTTAGAATTAGCGTATTAAAAGAACTGTGAATTAGCGAAGCAAAAACGTGTTAATTTCTTGTTCCATCTGTTAATATGAATTCACTGCCAAATATTTTACTTTGTAGAACTGTGCTGGGATTGGCAAGAACATACACTATAAAAAAAAAGTTTAAAGGCCTGAATGTTTAAAAATCATGACATACGTTACTGCAAAAATAACTTCTACATTTGAGCAAGGTTTTTCTTTTGTATCTTTTAAAACTTCATAGTGAAGAATACTGTATAATCCATAAAATTAGGCTAAAAGATCTTACATACACACAAAAACATCATTTTAAGGCTTTCAAAAGCAAGTCGGAATGCAGTGTCATGAGAAAATGCAAGAAAAATATTATGAATTGGCTTAAATAAAAACTGCAGTTAATGTCTTTATTCTGCCTTGAAAGTATTGAAACACTCGAGGTATTTGGAATGCAAATTTCTAAGCACAGTCCTGGTATCTACCTGTAAGGCTCTGTCCTATCTGTGCAGTAGCACAGATCCCATGAATGTGCCATTCCTCAAAGTCCTTTGTGATAATGAATGTCAAAACCCTCCCAAACTCCTATCTGACACTTCTGATTCTTCAGAACAGTATTTAAAGCTGTATGGATCACGTGCCTTTTTATTCTAATCCCCACCTTTGTGTTCCTTTCTCCTCTCCCTGGAAGCTGGGATACTCCTGGGCTAATGGAGAATCTGGAATACGGCTGGATGGTCAGCGTTGCAAACACAATGCACAAAAAGTGGCTTTAAAGACTGGTTTTAAAGGCTCTATAATTTTCATTTTCTATTAGCAAAACCAAAGTTTGCATGGCACTACTGTCTCTCAAAAAAAAAATTTTTTTAAAGCATTTTAAAGATAATTGCCCAGCAATGTATTATATATATCTATCAACTATTAATGAACATCAGGTATAAATGTCCAACTCCTCATATATATGACTAATGACTGCAATATATTTCCTGGTGTGAGTCTTTCTCTACTTTTCTAAGCTTTGCAGAGAAATACCCAGTTATGGGTTGGATCCCTGTTGTGTCTTGATTCTTCTCCTGCCCTGTTCCCTCCCCCCTTCAGAGCCTGGTTTTAACAGCTGATTTCTTCTATCAGTCACTACTTGCCCTGTCCTGGAGAACATCTCATGTGAATTCACTCACAAACATCAAGGTTATGACTCCAGCCCATATTTTTATGATATTCAACTCTTTAAATTCAATAATTTGCTCTTAGTCTTTGGGGTTTTTTTCCCCAGAAAGGTGACAAGGTGCAGAAGTTCAGAGGAAGATCACACAGTGAAGGGGATGAAGGAAAAAGCCAAAGATGTGAAAACATATAGAAACCTCTCAGCGATCTTCATCTTGGTGAATTGCTCACCAAAAATAAGTCATAAAACTAATCCTGACCATATACAAGTCTGTTGTGGCAAGATTTTCCAAGGTAAGAGGCAGCCAGCAATTTTAGGCCTGGCTTTCAGGGACATAAATCGGTTTGCACTAAAATTGTCTTAGGAGACAAATATTGACATTGTGGCTGCCCCATGACTGGAAGTGTCCAGGGCCAGGCTGGATGGGTCTTGGAGCAGCCTGATCTAGGTGTCCCTGCCCATGGCCAGGGTGGGACTGGATGGATTTTAAGGTCCCTTCCAACCCAAGCCATTCTAGGATCCTATGATTCTATGATTTAAACATTTGCTTTCCCTGTCTATGCCCTCATCGCACACCCTGATGCAACAAATAAAGTGATTCGTAGCTGTTTTCCTCAAACTTGCATGCAGGACATCACTCTGCCCCCAGGCTTGTTGTTACTTTAGCATCTTTCCACAAATTGTATTTTCTAGCACAAGGAAATCACAGAGAAACCCATATTGCCACTTGGATTACAGGAGAGTGGAAATATGCACACCCAATTACTGCAAAGCATTTCAAGCACAGCTTAGAGATACACAGCAGGTTCTTAACTGCAAATGATATGATAGGTAGTTTCTCCTCCCTAGTTTTCTGCCACATCCAAGAGATTAATACTTACATGAATCATCTGTAATGACTAGCATAATTTAGGGAAGTGAATGAGATTTTCTGCATTATTTATATTATGAACTCACAAGAATATGAATGGTGGCTTATGTAAATTCAAACCATGTTTACAGTAGCAAAGTGCAGGGAAAGACCAGCAAGGGTTAAGCTGATATTTCCAGAGTTGGAGCTCTTTGTATCAACACTCTATTGCTTATTGCTTTAGTGCTGAGTGATGTGAGTTACAGCCTATGAACTACATATGGGAAACTTTTATTGTTTTTCACATTTGAATGGAAAAATAATTATGTCGCTCACATCTCTCACATACTTAAAGTAAATGCATCAAATTCTTTCTTAGGGTGTGGGCCTGAATTCTTATATTTAAAAAAAAACAAAGGCTGCCAAAGTTTTGACCTTCATGTAATAAAGATATTTTCTTTCTTTCTTTCTTTTATTTTTTTTTTTTTAATGCTTGATAATTCAACCTAAATGTCAGCTTCGGCTTTAAAATAGAACACATCTATTTGCTCATAATATTTAAGAAATACAATGTCATTATACTGTTATCAGTGGTAAAACATGTCTAATCTTGATATAGCATCACCTTTAACAAATGCTTGTGGGAAAAAACTAGCAAATGCATAAAACATTTTATGTAGTTTTAAAATATACAATACATTAAAGTTTTAGTTGACTTATCTGAAAAGACATATTTTTGGCACATAAATAAAAAAAGGCAAGGGAAGAACTTGTCAGAAGGCAAATAAAGTATGTAAATTAAATCAAAGGTAAGGCAGCTACACTTTTTGTATAAATAACTGTGTTAACAGATTTTTATGCATATTACAATATATTCAGATGTATTACTTCTGCAAAAACAAATTCATTGCCTCTCTCCAAAAAGCGGATTAAAACAATTTATTTTATAAAATTTGGATGGATAGGATAAGAAATGTAATAGCTATCTATGGAAAATAAATATAAAAATTATTCAAGCTCCATCTACTTTATGTTAGTAATGAGATGCACTTCATTCAAATTCCTTTCAATTGAAACAGTGCTGAGAAAGCAGGAACATGATTCTGTAGGAAATGATTTCTAATCTTCATGATAACATACCAATATAATACAATTATTTACAATTGACTAAGAGTTAATTCCAATAGTATAACATCTTTCTTGCAAAAATGTCAGCTTTTATTGATGAAACAAACTAAGAATAAAACATTTTTACTTGTAGTCTAACTGTGCTGTTTTTCATTCTGTTAACCAAAACAACACAGCAATACTGTAAACAAAAAAATAGCATCAAACTGGCTGTGTTTGCATGATTTTATCAAGAATCAAAAGCAGTAGAGGGAAGGGCTTTGGGATTTTTAAAGCATTAAAAATCATTTGAGAAAATAAAGGATTCCTTGTTTTGTTTGTTTACTTATTTGTGGGGAATTTTTTTTTTTTTCTTAAGGAAATGAGCATTAATTTAATCAGAAGACATCACCAGTGTCAATAGGGAGGGATCAGGTACCCTTATAAAAATAACTGGAGTCATGTTCCAACATCCACAGTTTTAAAAGCACAACTGTCATGGTGGGGGCTTTTTGTTGTTGTTTTGGAAAATTAATGTAAACAACACTTAAATAAATAGTTAACATTTAATCTTCTCCCTGTATACTGAATTTGTGATGTACATAGCAGGAATTTTTTCACTGGAGTCTGAATGTCATGTTACTCAGCAATTCTCTTGCCTCAGAACAATTCCTACTTCCTAATATTCCTGCAAAGACGGAAATATGGTTTAACTACTTCTCTGCCTAGTAATCTGGAGGTATTTCTCAACATTGCCAAGCAGCCTTTAAGCTAACAAAAATAAAAGAATTTCCATTTGCAGCCATACTGGCGTTTGTGCAGCACTTTGAGCTCCTTTGTCACAAGCATGGACACGCTGACCCAACCCCATCCCTCACACTGAGCACTTGTTCTGCTCTTACAAAACATCTCAAACGAGAATTCACCAAGACAGCCTGAGGGAAAAATTATAAAAGAATCATAAAATGGTTTGGATTGGAAGGGACCTTAGAGATCAACCAATTCCATCCCCTGCCATGGGCAGGGACCCCTTCCACTGTCCCAGGGTGCTCCAAGCCCTGTCCAACCTGGCCTTGGACATTTCCAGGGATCCAGGCACAGCCACAGCTTCTCTGGGCACCCTGTGCAAGGGCCTCCCCACCCTCACAACAAAGAATCTATCAATATTTATCAAATATAACATAAGAAGAGAAATAATCAGTTCTGGTAGAAGTGACACACAAGACCTAAGCAAGACGCAGTGCTGTGCTGAAGACCGTGGATGGATATTTCCTCCACTGTCAAGTCTAGATTTTTTCTCCCCCTCTCCTGTTCTGCAACCATTTGAAAATATATTATTTTAACTCTTTTCCAATGTCACGGCCAGGACACAAACCCACAAACAACTGAAGCTGGAAACAAAAGCAACTTTTTCATCCAACTCTCACGAGGCTGCCCTGCTGAATGCCTTGCACTAATACTTAGGAGCATGAGCAAGTGTGCCCTCCTAAGCAAAATACAGCAGCTCTGCCTTATCTCCTCGCATGGGCTGGCCCAACAAACTCAAATGCTAACACAATAAAAGGAAACAGGTGGCTGGGAGAAATATCTTATATCCTCCAAAACAGCTGCCTTACAAGAAATTCAATCTAGGTATCCCAAACAAGCTGCCTTTTCATCAAAGAATCCTTGCACCAAGATGCACAGTGTACCTACTTAGAACATATCTTCTATTGTACTTTCTGCCACCAACTGGCTCCCTTTGATTGGCACAATTTTGGCAGGTATTAATATTTGTGTTTTTTAAAAGCAGTATTTAATTTGTTTACAACAGGTGCTTACTTTCCATTCGCACAGAGGAGCCGTTGTTCCCCACAGCCCCGGGATACGCCTGGAAGTCTCACGTTACCGGTTCTCTCCTAGGAGCACAGCGGGAATGATTGAGCTGACCTCCCAAGTTTCAGCAATCTGAACTATTTGAAGTGCAGGACACAGAATTGCAGCAAGTTGGATGTGTGAGAAAGGATCTACATAGGTGATGACTGACAGGGCAAACCCTTCACATGAGGAGAAAAAGGTTTTACCGTGAAACTGTGTATTACCATGATAATCTCTGAATTCTTCAGGGCAGAGTGGGAACTGGCACGCAGGTACCAAGTATTTACAACTACTTAATTTAAAAGTTGGAGTCTTCATGATGAAGAAAAGCAATTATTCTGCTTAAAGGCCGCTAAAAATCCGTAAGATCGTGATGTCACTCAAATAGCTCCTTATAATATTAAACATAAACCGACATGGATTTCCAAACAACGACTCTGCAACACCTCCCAGCCTAGAGCTTAAAAATATTTAATATCTCAAGGTTTTCATTTTGGTTCTGAAACACGCAGACTTAACTAAATCTGCCCTGGAAAGCATGGAGAATTATCTTTTAGATATGGATAGATATGCTTCGGACATGCATCTTTGCATAAGAGCTCTCAACTTTCTTTTTGGCATTATCAATAAAATATTTTTGTTTTCTATTTAACAGTGGAATACACATGAAATATATAGCCATAAATCTAAATAAGTTTCTTTGCAAATCTGCAGAGATCTCAGTGTTTAATATATGAGAGAAAACCTGTTTAAAGGGTTTCAAATCCTAAAGTTGCTATTGAATCCATGAGAATTTTAGAGAAGTTCTTACATACAATGACAGGAGATGGGAGCTTTTAGTGGAAGAGCTCTCTCAACACAGTAGAGCAGCACATGGAAAGGCAAATGGAGACTAAGGATGGAGGTGGATAGGTCTAAAAGAAAGAGCTCAGAGTATTCTGCTTTCTAAGTCATTAAATTCACTTCTTTTTGTCACTGGTACGATTGCCATCCTGCCCTCATGCATCTGCTGTGATTGACAAAAAGTCTTTTACTCTATCCTCTGGGAAAGAGGAAGGTGGACAATAGACTAAGCAGAGATTCTTGACAACAGGCAAGTTATTGACTGACAGTCCTAAAATCTAACAGTATGTCTGTTCAGTTGAGGCTTTACCCACATCAGGAAAAATATTACAAATGGAGCTGGAATCGTGAAGCTATTGTGGAATAACTTAAATAGCCACAGAGTTTGTATTTTTTGTGCTGGTTTTCACCAGACCTTGAACACCCAGGTTTCTCCCTTGTGCTGTACACACATTTAAAGAGAAAATATAATTGTCGTAATAGCAAAATATCTGACTTTTTGAAAATAACTGCTGATCATAGACAGCAGCTCTTAGCTGCAGCTGTTTCCATCATGACACTAATTCCCCATTCATTTGAATGGGGCTTAATGGTGCTGTCATAATATTCTTATTGTGACACCAATGGAAGTTCATGGAGACAATGCAACAATGTTAAGATTAAATAAATTGATGTCCCTACTGTGATATGTTTAGCATCGTATTCTGAAATTTCTATATTTGGGGAGCTTAATTATATAGAATTTATTAGTCTGACATATTAACCTCATTTTTATGGCTTCCTCGAAAGCTTCCAGATTTAATTAAATAATTCTCTATAGCTGCACAAGCTATTGACTTCTCTTGAATGTATTCATGAGTCTTCTCTGTTCGGCAGAAAACCTAGAGTCAGGTTGTAATGGCAAAGTATTTCTGGCACGTCATTGTCCTGTTGGAAACCCAGAAGTCCAGCTGGCTGTAGTTTTTGTGTATATTACATTTGTGAAACCCTACACTTTACAGATGATTAATGAACCACACTTCAGATGGCTGTATAAATGCAAACCCTGGGTTTGTACAGTAAGACCCACAAATACAGCAAAAGGTGGAAGAGAACTTCCTGAAATTGGAGAAACCATGTCAAATAGAAAAGAAACATGTAGACAGATTTTTGGAACTGACCACAGTATACATTATAAAAAGATACAGATCAGCCACTCAAAACTTTAGACTACAGAATTAATGAGTATTGTTCCCACTGTCAAAAATTTAATCCCATTTTGATTTTATTTCACATCTCTGCTTAAGCCTTGCATTGAAAAGCATATTGGATGTTAGCTCAATCTGTGGAAATATCAATTTCATAACCAGAATCTCAATATGGGTGAACTGTGCACTTCACTTCTAAAATTATTAAGTTTCAAAAAATGTAAAGGGAGCAACGAAGTGTTCCCGAGCCTTGATCCTTGTCTGTAACCACAGGTGCCTGCTCTCCCCAAGGCAGAGGTATCTCACAGTTTTTGACGAGCGCTGTAATATTCCTGTCAATTTTACATTCTGCTTGGCAGCAGCGGAAACCTGACAGGCATCAGCAGAGTGATTGGCAGTACCATGGCTGATAATGCGAGTCAAAGCAATTGGCAACAGCACCACTATCCCCCCACCGAGTCCAGAATTTGCTTCTAATCTCACAGGTGACCTTTGATGATATAGGCTGGAAGGTCATGGAAAGGAGATGACTTTTTATGTCCCTTAAAAATTATAGTTGGTGTATTTTTTTTATTTTTTTTTTCATGCCTTATTAGATGTTGAATTAAACTGGCTCCTGATCTGGGACACTTCAGCTGCAGACACAACCCCCATTACTTTGTAGGGGCTGCATGGCCTTGGATTTAGGAACAGTACTTTTTACATCTTGCTTGATTCCTGACTATGTATTTTCTCTGATTTCCCCAACTGGAAACAAATGTAGTGAAGCCTTTCTAGAAATTGCTCTGAAGAATAATCAGTTAATGTTCACAATGACAGCTGAAAAATTAAATCTTGTACACATTCATCACCTCTTGTCTGTCCAGGCCCAGCCCTGCACCTACCATTAGGTTTCCATGTGATCACAAAATTTTTGTCTGAGACCTCAGTTGAGAGCTCAATCATGAGTCTCCCTTTTTCAAAAACCCCAAAGAATACAAAATTTAATGTCAGAAGCTCAAGCTGGGGTAAACATTTAACTATTAAAGCAGAAAGGAAAGGTGACTTTTGAAGAGGAGCAAGGAAATGGGAACTAATTTATCTTGATTTGGGAAAAACCAACGTCACAGGAAGGCTTGAGGGCCCTACTTCACCCTCACCCTCTACTCCTACCAATCCAGCTGTCCCTCTCAAATGACGCCGTCTTTTCCCTTGTACTTGATGCGCACATGGATCACACACCCAAATCCATCCCGGCTAAAGCTCAGATATGATATTTTTTTTTAGATTTCATAATTATCATTTCATGTCTTAATATTTTTCATTCATGAGCACTTCATAAGCATGTTATAGAAAATGCTGTCCTGGTGGATGGCGAGATTTCCATCACCAGGAGGCAGAATTGAATTGAATTGAATTGAGAGAGATGACAGGACCCAGTAAAACACGCCTGGCGTTGCTGGCCTGCTATGCCAGCTCTCTGCTGATGTACCTAGAAACCAGAGGTTTTGAGATCAATGTCATCTAATGTCATTTTTCAAGCCCCTAAAGCCTTTTGTCCTCACTTTGCTTGTCACCAAGCAAGACCCTTGTTTGACATGACAGTAGGTTTGAATAAAGGCATTTATTATTCCAAAATATTCTGATCCCTTCAGCCTGTCCTTTCCTCATAAATATCTCCTTGTTTTTTCATACTGCACTAAAATTAAAACGAGATGAAAACTCCCTGCATTTAACGTAGTCAGGGTTAGTTGGTTCCAAGAAGAATATTTCAAGATTTTTTTTACCCAAGTGCTCTTACTTAGCTCTCTATAAATTGGATTTGGTACGTATTGCAGCACCTAGGAAAACCACGAAAAGTGAAGAATAGCTTAGTTTGAAGCCTGACCACTGCACATCCTTTACACTTTTCTTCAGACAAGGTTTATACCCCCTAAACTGCTGTGGTGCATGTTGCAATCCGCAAAGATTTAAAATTCATCAAACAGACAAAGTGTACATTTAATACTCACATGAGGGAATACAGAATGCCTTTCAATACATCAAACTCCTAAACCTTTTACATCTTTCATTTTTAAGCTACATGGATTTTGATTTGTACAATTTTAAAAATATTCTGAAGCCTAGTCAATCTAACACTAAAAAGCACTGTTGCACAGTAAGAAATCAAGAAATACAATTCAGCAAACCTGCTATAGTTGGTCCCCAGGGAAGTTTTTTTCCAATTCTGTTTGTCATAGCCCAGATCCATCATGTCATGCTAGCCTAACTTACTACTTCTGTCTTTTTTTCTATTTTTTTTCTTTTCTTTCTCTCTTTTACCCTTTTTTTTTTTTTTTTTTTTNNNNTTTTTTTTTTTTTTTTTTTTTTGGCACACTCCAACTATTTTCTGTTAAACTAGTGCTGTCACAAGAAAACATATAAAAATGCTCTTTTGCAAACATACTGTTTGGTCTCTACTGAACTCTCCAGAGCCACGGATTTCTCTCACTGTCTTTATCAGGGGTGAATGTTGACAGATCACTGAACCTTACTGTCAGCGGTGACAGGCTTAAAGCTGTTTTGTGCAAGGTGGAGAAAAAACAAAAAAGGTTTCTGTGCCTTGCATCTAGAAGGTCCCTGATTTAACAACAAAGGCTTATGTTCAAAGATGATTAGCTTAAAGGCATTTCAGAGAGTTTTGATTGTTGCAGCAGTTGGGTGTCTTGCTACTGGGTGAAATATGTATTCCCCTGAGAACAAAGGCGGCAGCAATCCTATTCTGCAGAGATGGCAACTTTAATAATTCCATGTATTTATCAGTATTGTGTCAAGATCTTAAGGATTTTGCCCTTCAGGTGAAGTTGGAGGTAGATGGAATGGACACGGTGCTGAACAATCCCACTAAGATATACATGGAAAATGTCCCGTAAGGCCCTGGGGGAGAGATAGAAAAGATTCCTAAGTAGCCGAATACACATAACATAGATAAATGTCTTCGAGCTTTACAAAAGGAAGGCTGAGCTTTCCACACTGGGCTTTAGCCTATGCATAAAGTGATGAGACCAGGTGCTTTTCTCCCATGCAGAGAAGCATTAAGAAAAGTATTAATAATGTAAATTATCCAGCACTGTTTTCACACAGAAGTTAAGCCAGGGAAAAAAAAAAAAAAAAAGAACACAGCTTAAGCACTGAATGCATTGAAAATAATAACATGTCATATTCACTGTTGTGCCTCTTATTAAAAAAAAAGGCCAAACTTGAAATATAAATAATGGGATTTTATGAAAAAAAAATAATTGGAGAGATTATTGCAGTTGCAAGTATTATGGTTAGGGCTCAACTGAGCAGAGATGTTCTTTGTAAACTCGTACAGAAAGTGAACACCTCTGTACCTCTGGACCAACATTTTCTGTAAATTCAGTTTACGTGTCCATGGTCAGTGACACCAGGACAGATTTCACTGTCCCACAGGGATAATGACCACCAGAGAGAAACTATTCATAAACTATTCATTTGGAGAGGATATATCTCTCTCTTCAGGCGCCATCAGAGAGATGTAGGGGACTTTCAGGAGGAAATGCCTCCTAATTAATGATAGTTCAGAGCCTTATGAAGTGTGAAAGACTGTCTAGAGGAATGTGGAACATAAGCATGATTCTGAAGGGCCCAGCAGAAGAGCAATAAAGCAATAAAAATGTAAGACTAACATGCAGGACAGAGGGGCAGGTAGCTGGAGAAATTCTGAGATCAGATTTTCAGATTTTAAAATCTTTTCATATCCTAAGGATATCAGTTTGTGCAATTATAAGGTCACAGTAGGTCTTTCTCTTTCAATGCTTTGAAAACTTCATAGTTTAAGGAAAATACACATTTTCCTTCAGATGTTTACTGCATCAAAGGTGGCTGGTTATTTGCCACATTTCATTAATGAACATCTCATGATGTTTCAGGAATTGCCATGGATTTAGGGTTACATGTGACATTGCAGTGGTTGCACCAACACACCAGTAGAGACTTAAAATTAACTGGGAAATTATTAGAAGTAACTTTCATCAGCATTCATGAAATAAATAGTTTCATATTATTAAGGATGTTTTGTAAAATTGGATGCCTATAAAAGAGAATATCTCAATTACTCCAAAATCACAATGCAGCAAAATGGCAGAAATATCAGAAAGAAACTTTGCTAACGCTGAAAGCTGCTCACAGATTGATTTTCAAACATACCAATTCTCTCCTGACATGTTTGTCTCATGATGTGTCAAGTGGCAGAGCTGTGCCACTGGCCACGGCTGCTGAACGTGTCCCTCGCCTTCTCCTGGCAGCAGCGGTGCCCGCGGAATCTGCGGATCCCGGCACCCTGGATGCTGCCAGCAGCACGGCTGAGCTGAGCCCTGGGACAGGATGTACAGGCTGGCAACTCCTCAGCACACTCAGCATTTGCAAAGCCTCTGTGGAGCAAACCTCCTCATCCTCTGGGATTAGGAGTAAAGTGACATTTGTATTCATTTCGTGTGAGGTTTCATGGTGGTTAAACCCAGAATGCAGTGATAAGATCCAGAGCAATCATTTGAAGGCCAAAGTATTTTTTCCCCTTCCCTTCCCTTCCCTTCCCTTCCCTTTCCTTTCCTTTCCTTTCCTTTCCTTTCCTTTCCTTTCCTTTCCTTTCCTTTCCTTTCCTTTCCTTTCCTTTCAAAGGGTTCTGAAAAGTACAGATGCCCCTTGCTTTCCAAAATCTAACTGCAGTTTCAAATTACTGGCTTTTTTGCAGTACAAAATATATCTGTTTTCTCCAGGCCTTTTTTTTTTTTAATTCCCTCCTGAAGTGACTCATTACTGAAGTCAAAGTTCCACACTGAGGAATGACAGAAGGGTGGGATTACAGGAGCAGCTGCAGCCACCCAGGAGCTCTGATCCCATCCCAGGGCTGGACCAGTTGTGGCAATTCACAGTCCTCTCCTCCTTCTCCCCATTCCCAGTGCAGCCCCTGGACTACAAATTTCCAGTTTTCATTTGTTCATTCAGGGCTCCCTGAAGGTGACCTGAGCTGGCAGGGGTTCCCATGGTCCACCCAGGAACTCAGGGCCTGGGCTGAGCAGAAGTTCCATTGAAACAGGCAGAGGAAATGAACTTCTGGGGTCTGAAAGGCCTTAAACACCATTTCTCCGGACAGTACCCCAGAGAGAGACCCCTGAACTGTCCAGCAGCCTTTGGCAGTTCCAAAGCAGCTGAGGACCAACACAGGCTTGGAGCTAGCGAGAAGCATCTCAGTCTGTTCAGACTTAATATTCTACAGCCAAGGTGTGCTCATGGCACAGAAAAGCTGCACCTGGAGGGGGTGATTTGTGTTCAAACCTGAGCCAGGCTTTTCTCTCTCACTCCCTCCCCACTCCTCCTGCAGTGGTGGCACAGATGGGGAGTCTCTTGTGGGACGGCAATCACTGGTGCTCTGCCATCCTGCAGCGCAACTGCTCTGCTTCTATCCAAGGACCAGCAATCTTGTTTTCCTAAAAGCCTTTTCAGATGATATGTGCACATGGCATCTGTTTGCAATGTATATTTGCCATTAGTGTTTTTAAGTAGGAATGGTGGGGTCCGTATGGCACAGAACATAAGGATTGCCGTGGTAATTAGTCATTATTTGGACTAGCAGAATAACCGCTATCAAAGACTCTTAACTCACTCATATCCTAACACATCCGACATGCATCTTCTTTGTTTCTGCCCTTTATCTAAAGTATTTTTGCTCTGAAAACACTGTTGATATTTATCATTTGTCTGACACATTAATCTAGGCAGGAAAAGTAAGCATAACATTTTCTGGAAAGTTTTGCTTTCACATTTTTTGAGGATTACACATTTTGCATTACAAAACGACATCTAAATAACATCTCTAAATCACCATGAGTTAAAGAAAAGCAACAAAAATAAGAAAGAGTAACACCTCCATAACAAAGCATATCCAGAAAAACCACAAACCAGATGATTTACCTGCAGCTTCTGTTCTCTGAGATCTGTTTACTCTGCATATATTCACAGTCTGGGTCTAACTTCTGAAAGTCAGATATTTAATTCACAAGATTTTTAATTCTCAATTCTCACAGCGGGTGTGCCAGGCGTGCCCACTGTGACACAGATTTTGTGCCACCTGGGAAAGAGCATTGAGAGCTCAAGCTCAGGAATTCTGTGCTGAGGAAATGTGAGCAAAGAGGAATAGCCATAGAAATTTCTTTTTCCTTTGCCCACCTGAGCATTTCTTGGAGTGTCCCACAATTCCTGTGAAGCTGAGAAAGGGCCATAACACTGCACATGGTGAATGTGCAGAGGAAGATCCCAGTGAGAGCAGCTCCACATCACGACAGCCTGGAGATGGATGAGCCTGACTGAACCAGGCAGCTCCCTAAAAGAGCTCACAAACTCAGGGTAGAAGACTGCATAAGCTGTCTCTCAAGCTGGAAAGATGGAGATCTTTGTGTCTTATTCCAAAAAAAGATCAGGCTGAACACCTTTGTTCACAGCAGTTTACCTGGACAAGGAGGTGGGGTAAGTACACAAAGCGGGACAGACACCAGAACAAGCTCTCTGGGTCTTCTTACCTATGACAAGGGCCTTTTTTGTACTCTTAAAGAAAATAAAACAGGAAAAATATCCCGAGTTTCACGCTACACGTGCATGGTGGGAAAGCCGTTGGGTCTCAGCGCTGCCCCTCACCCTCCTGCACCGTGGGGGCGATGGTGCCAGCCCCACCACCAGTGCCTGTGATGGACGTGGCAGGCTCTTAGAGAAGCTCAAGGATTCTCCTTTGAGGCTTTGAAGTCTGGAGATGAGCAAAACAGCGTTTGATGTTGAGTAATTATGGTAAGTGGGCAGGTGGGAGCCAGATGCTAAACAACAGCTTCAGATGTGGAGGCACTGGTGCTCCAGTGCTTTGTCTAGACCCCTATGTGGACATCAAATATATTTAAACATTAAAAAAAAACCAAAAAACCCTTAAGAAATTATTCTGAAAGCATGCTAGTGAGCAGCAGAGTATGTTATACTGGTTGCCATATTGGCTTGTCTGGAGCATTTGGATAAAATTTGTACATTTGTATATTTTATGTTGGATTATCATTTCTTACTGTTTCCACATGTTCTTTCATAGGGAAAATAATGCATGATCAAATGGTAAGGCCTATTTTTAAACAGCCTTTATGCAATTGAACTGAAAATATTAGTTTATCTTGTGCTATTCTGTCAAGCAGTATTATACTGATTAAGTTTTTAAAATATTATTGCTGCAGATGGAGTATACATAACCTGCATTTATACTCCATTTCATATGCCTGCATCTTGAATCTTGACAAACTTTGAATTTTTGACCATAGCCTCATGAAGGATCAGAATGTCATAACCCCTTTAGTCAATATTTTGAAAGGCTAATTTGAGTGAGTAATTGCATTCCAGTTCAGAAGAATATTAAAATAACTAGTTTATGTGAATACATCCATCCTAATGGAAATATACATTCCAGAAGAGTTGGAAGAATTAGCTTAATATCTTTGCTGTATAAAATTCAATGACTTGAGCTTTCAGGCAGGGCTGCACAGGCAGACTGAAAACATTCTGGCTCGCTTGGGTTTGCATCCACTGTATCTGCTTCCAATCTCAAATTCCAATAAACGAACAACAAAGAAATCAAAAGGAAACTGTGTGGCTCGCCAGCTTGAACCTTGCTTGCAGAGAAACCAGACAAAACCACACAGTGTGAGGAAACAAACATAAAAACACAGTGTAATATGTTTTCTATTGTTTCTGCCAAAAAAACATCAATTGGTCCAGATCCACACAAAATCTGCCTTCTTCTGCTTAAATGTACCCCACGCTCACTGAAGGGCTGGTGAGATTTCATGCACTTTAAAGTCAACAAGGCCAAGTTGTGGTGTAACCTTCATTTTGTTTCATTAAATAAAAAAAAATAAAAAATACCACAGACAGCCATCTCAGAATGAGAGACAAATTCCTAGACAATTAAAACAAACCCTCGTGCTCATGTTCAGCCTCCTTATCCTCTATACAATGTCTGCTGCTCCCATGCACAGTTGGGAAATTAGAAGCTCCTATCCAAACAAGTAGCTTGAGCAGTATCAACAGCACAAGAATGCACGGAGCAATGAAATCCCAAAGGATGGGAGTTTAAAATGGGTTCCAAGATGGAAGCGCCCATGGTGCAGGAATGAACCAAGTGCTTTGGTTGGCTTGACCTTGAGGTAAGAGATGATGAGCAACCTAAAGATACCATGGGGCAGAAAACTGGGTTTTTTTAAGCATCTCATTTTAATTATTTTTAACCTAAAAGTTTCAGGCTTCCATAAAAGAGAAATTCTTTGTAACCATCGCTGCCCTGTTCAAAGTTAAATATTGTTACAGATGGGAACAGAAGGACTTTTTGCTGCAGGACAGTGATCCTACACTGCACATCTGGAGCGCATCGCCCAAACCCCGACTGGCAGCGGGGACTGCGCGCATCAGATGCCATTAGTCAGAAAATGTGTTAGCACAAAGAAATTATGGGAAGTGTGCAACATGGTCAGATGTAAGGAAAAGCACCATTTGTAGATTTGTTAGTCAATTAGGCTTTATTTCAAGAGATTCCCCCAAGGCTTCTTGAGGTAGGAGCATTTGTTTTCCTTCATTTCACCTAAGCCTGCTATGATTCAGTGACTGCAGAGCTCTATAGAGTCTCAATATTTTGATTTTCAGAACTGTCACTCAGAGCATCACCTATGTTGTGATCTCTGTTCTGAGCCTTACTAAATAACCACATAACATCCAACACAGCTGTATAGCTAAAAAACGGGGGAAAAAAACCTGTAAAAAAACTATCAAACATTGTACCGTGGCTGTTATCAACCTCTCATTTATATTATTAATTAAATGAAGATATAATGTCATTATGTTGGTTAACAAATAGCACTGGTCAAGACAGGTGGCTTACAACACCTATGTGAGCTCCACCTTTAGATGGTGTATGACCCTTTTCATTTCCTTCTCTAAAACAGACTTCTGAAATTTCCAATACCTTAAAAAAAATCCCTCATTTTTCAGCAAGCAAATCTTGGTTACATAAATAAATGGCATTTGGGAAAAACCCAAATAATTTTTGGTCCGTAGTGTCTACCTACCACTAAAAGTACTTTGTTCTCCAATCAGAGGGTATATTAAATGGAAAAATGCCACACTGTAACTAGCAGAACAGATCATAGGATGAAATTGATTGGCATCGCCTAATTAAACTGATATAAAATAGGAAATAAATTCATAGAATCAAAGTCAATTTGCTAAGTGAAAAGACTGAGAAAAAAAGTGGAATAGTTTACTTGTAATGAATAATCTGAGTAACTATGCAATTTCAGTAAAAATACTGCAGATATTTTGAAGTTACATATTTACTAGAAAGATCTTCAAAAATCTTTTTAAAAAGTAAAATGTGTGCTGAACTTTTCTGACATTTACAAAAGTAATTAATTAATATGATTAAGCAAATTAGACTGAGCCAAAGTCTGACTGATTGTAAAGCATGCTGCAAGAGCCACCTGTTTGCTAGAAAGATTAGATACTATGGTGCTGGCAGCTAGAAAAAAACAGAATTATGAAAGATAACATCTATATATACTGATCTTTGAGATCTGTCTTGTCTGACATGCTTCACCAGATTATCTCAGCTTTACCTGAGAGAAGAATTGTCCAAAATACTTTTTTTTTTTTTTTTTTAAAAGCCCTGGAGATTAAGCTGAAATAAAGACGCTGCTAACTGGTCTGTAGGGGTGTTTATGGATCCAATCCCTAACTGGGCACCTCAGCTCCTCTGTATCCAGCTTGCCAGTTCCCAGGGTCCAGGAATATCCTAGCACTACCCATTTTTCCTCTAGATTTGCTCTCCTTCACCTAGAGGTCAGCAGTAAATGTTCCTGCTGCATAGACACAATATCTCAATTTAACAATTAAGAACCAAACTTCTGATTAGCAATAATTACCATGAGATGCTGTAAGACATGTACTTATGGGATACTCATCCCTAGTCTTCATTGACAAATCGAAGCAAAACTTGAAATCAGAGCAGAGAGGTACTTTTTTGCTATTTTATAAGGTTTTATTATTTGTACTAACAAAGCCGCAGTCATATATCTCACACTATATTTGTACAAGCCCATCACCTCCATCAGTAGGACCCTGCAGTGAAAGTGTGAGTGGGGGGACACCAAAACCCAGCTTTAAAGGACTTAGAGGAGATGTTGAACTTGTGTTCATGGTTAAGAGTCAGAAGATTTCAGAGAACACATTTGGCATTTAGTCAGGAAGAGGATGAGGACTGGAGAAGGCGTGTGGACTTGTGTGTTTATAGGGTAGGGAAAACAGCTCTGAGGCACAGTATATCAAAGGCCTTGCATTCTGGGGATGGAAAAGAGTAATTTTCCAAAAGACAAGGCAAAGGAGCAGAAAAAAATGTGGGAGGAGGGCAGAACCACAGCAAACCTGAGCCACCAGATTCTGAGGACAGCCTCCAGTGAGGACATCCTGGTTACCAGGAAAGGCCAGAAGGACCATCAGTTCCATGCAGTTGTATCAATCCCGTTAATTTTCCAAGGAAATGATGCCTTAGTGCTCGCTCTGCACCCCGGAATCTGAGCTGAGGCTAACGCAGAGCCCTGTGTGCTGGATTACCATCACTGCAGTAACTCTGGGCAAAAACCAGTTTGGCAAACCACTATCCCGAAAAGGGAAAATGCTAACAAATGGACGTGTCTGTGAAAAAGAAAATGTTGGATTTAGAAATCAGCAGAGCTGATTGCTAGGTATGCTCAATTAGGAGTGTATATATGGACTTTTCTAGAAATAGCTTTAGTCACTCAGCCCTGCTGCTTGTACTATATTTTTGCCATACAGATTAACTAAACACAATGTTAAAGATGCAAAAAAACCTGTGATTTGAAAGTTCTGACATAAACAGTCCCTGAAAAAGAAGCAAACAGAGCACACATTGTCTATGCCATTTGTGAGCCAGTGGATCTAATGGTTCACTTACTTTACAACCTGCTTTGGAATAACTTGGCACATCTCTAATTTTAACAAGCTTCAGTGGGATTAAATAAAATGCAGACTTTGTTTACACCAATTAACACTCAAAGAAGTACAAAAGAACTTGTTAAGTGCATTTATGAACAAAAAGTAGCAGTGAGAGTTTGTCCAAACGAAGTTACTGTAAGACTTGCTCAGATTGGCACAGTTGTCCCTGAAAGACTAAAACCAAAAACCCAAGAACAGAGCTGCATTTTCAAAGAGGCAGATGTGTATTTTTAATTACATCAGCAGATCTAATCAACATTTGTGATAACTGCATTTCCAGGTTTGCACACATCAGACTCACAGAGATGCCTCCTTCCCTCCACATGCCATGTACACATTCACTGAGTCAAGTGGAAAACCATAACCATCGCAGACGAGTTGACAAATACATTGGCAATTGCTACATTATTATTCTTGATTCCAATTATTTTGCCCCATTGCCATATTATTATTCCTATTTCCAATTATTTTGCCCTGACTGATTATAAGCACATTCTTCTGTTCATGCTACGGAGCTGGAAAGAAAATGTGGATGACTTCAAACCCAGCACTAACCATCCACAGCAATAATAAATGGACACATCATATATGCCTCATAAAAGGCTTTCAAATAGTAATTATATTAATAAAGGCACAGAGAGGAAAGGAAAAAGTAGGTAAAAGTAAGAGTTTAAAAAGTGAAAAAAGGAGAAATGTGCACTATGGAATATGTCATACCATATATGTATACCTGTAGTATATAGTATATGTTAACTGAATTCCAATAAGATTAATTTCTTTTGGTCATACACATTTTGTTCAAAGTTTTAGATAACACAAGAGAAACCTCCAGAAGTTGTTTTTTCGACTCTCTCAGTATCAGCTACTTTTAAGGAAGCTTCCTGTTGCCTCCTAAGGTGCCACATGCTGCCTGCCATCTTTTCCATCATTTCCCCGTAAACAGCTCAGGGATTCATAAAACGATGTTGTCACTAAATCACAATGTTCTTAGTTACATTTTCTGTGTAGTCAGGAGGCCTGGACACCATATATATGTATTTTTGTTATTCCAGCAGCCTGCCATTACAATTAGAAGTGATCAACAGAGCTGAGCTGCTCGCAGGCACCATCACCAGGGAGAGCCCTGGCTGGTCAGTGCTGCATCCCCTGCCCCCAATACCAAAACTTCTCCCTCCTGATACGGCAAAATTAACTCGTACAGCCTAATAACAACTCTACTACTGCACTAACAATGGCAAAAGGCGGCTGGAACAGCCTGGTGTGCTCGAGCATCGCGGATCAGAGCTCTGCTGAACTGCAACAACAAATAGAATCAATTCTTTTAAGAGTGTCTGCAATCCTAAACTTGCCATGGCACACAGCAGAGCGTGACTTAACAAAGCTCAGACAAGTAAGGAAAAGCAAGGAAAGGGTCTTTAATTAATGGAGCCACAAACGTGACTCTGTAAAGTAGGGATATCAAAATATATATATATTATTTTTCATGGAAATAGAGCAGAGAGAATTTAAGAGCAAGATGAATTATATACCATCAACTATAACTCATACACAGATGATTGTTGTCTTTTTTTTCTTTTTTTTTTTTCTTTCAAGAGAAAAAGGAGTGAAAACTTAGGAAAGTAACAGGTAGGGAAATGTTCCTCTAAAGTAAATAAAAACACATTATGATAAGTAAGTTTAAAAAATCGTCAAACTTTTAAGCATAACTATAGCATTTCTAGTATCATGGTTTAAAAAAAGGTTTTTTGAACATCACATAGAGCAATAAGGGTGCTGGGATCTGGACTCTCTTTTCTTCTACCACCCTACCAGTGGGAGTTGCTGAAACCATGACAGCCCAAGCAAACAGCCATGCACACACTTAATATTCAATAAATTTTGTTCACAGAGGCTGCTTGAAGCAGCCCATAAGTATTAACACAGATAACTAATGCATAGATATCCTGCTATATCAGAGAGATCCGGTTCCAAAATCCCCTCTAAACAAAACCAGCTCTAAATGCAGAATATCACAGCACATGCAGATTAATTCCTGATAGGTATCCAACCCCTGGACAATCTAATAGCAGCTTAGCATTGATTGCATGCTACACAACAATTTAGGTTTTGTTTTCCATTAGTAAACACCTCAAATTACATGAAAGGGAGAAAAAGTTCCCTAGATACAAACATTAAATATTTATCAGCCTTATGTCTGCTCTGTCACCACTCCTCTAAGAAAGTCCATTAATTAAATACTTTAGAAACGATTAAAACACTTCCTTAGAACTTATTGGCACCTGTTAATTCACTGACCCTACGAGGCTATGGCAGTAAATGTCTCATTTGATTGCTTCTCTTACCAATAAATCAGCAGCTTAAAGACAAAGGAGACATGATGCAACTCCACGTACACAACATTGCCTTAAAACACAAAAGCCAGTATCTGGAGGCAGAGAAACAGAACATTTATGTAGACAGGGCAGCACAAATAATCTATTTAACCTAATCTTTTAATTACAGGAAACATCTCGTAGCAAGACATACAAGAGCAATGAAATGACCCAGAGCTAGAAATCAAGATGATATATTTGTGCATGTGAAAGTAACACCAGCAGAATTCATAAAAGAAAACCTCCTTGGGCATTATTATCTTTCCATCAGGATCCACTGTCATCACATTGAGAACAGGAGAAAAAATAGTTTAAAATATGTTATTAAAACAAAACAACAACAACAAAAAAAAAGGTAAAATAAACAGAAAGGGAAAAGAAAATAAAAGCAGAGAAAGGTAAAATTAGAAGGAAGGGGGGAAATGCAGGTGAAAAGAAATCTCTGAATTTAAAAAAGGAGCATCTTAGGATTGGGGAGAGGAAAGAAATAAGGGACAGACCCTAATAGTTTGGCATAGCACAGCACCTACTCCACTGCAGAAACTGCAGCGATTTTGGTGTCATTATTGACTCAGTAACAAACTATTCAGCAGAGAGAGGGGGGTTCAAATCTGGCCCTGCTCGGGCAGTATGCAAATCTTCTCCCACTCCTCTGCAAGCTTTTAAGGATAGCTGGCAGAGAGTCCCCTGAAGAGTCCTGGCAATGCCACAGTCTGCGGTGGGAAACGAGCATCTTGCAAAGAACCCCTGAGATCCTCCTACCCCCTCAAATCTGCGCGAGAGGAGAAGTGTTGCCGGCAAGGGGGAGCGAGACAGAGCGTGTGTGCAGGAGAGGGAGAGAAAATAGTGCTGGTAATTATGAAAGAGTCCTGAAACGCCAGGAGATGGAGAGAATAATTGATCCTGGACAAAAATAATAGCGATGAATCGCGCACCGCTCGCTGTATGTAATGCTTTCTCCTTTCCCCATTTGTGGTGTTTTGACCCTTTGTTCAGATTCTGTACCTTGCTGCATTGAACTTATTACAGAGTGTTTGAAAAAAATTGGCTCCCTTCCTTTGATCTCTACTACTGGATTACATTCTTCCTACTCCCTGCACACAGTTCCTCACTCCCACATTCATTTTCCCCATTTCTTTGTTTACATTCAATTTTACCATATTTCTTCACACTTTTCTACATGGGTAAAGTCTATGTTATGTTCCAACACACATTACTCTCTCTCTTTCCTTACTTTGCACTTTTTAACTGATCATGTAGAATATTTGTTTCCAGAACGACAACAAAAAAAAATTCAAAATAAAACAAAACAAAAAAAGAAGAGAAAGAAGAAAAATGTATGCAATGGTGAAAACATGTTCCTTTTCACTCCAACTGCAGCCCTAGCTGAATTGTGCTGCCATTGTTTTCCAACACAACTTGCATTTCCAAACTTGGGAATTCCCATCAGTCTGTCTGACAGAATTTTCCTGTTTTTTCTCAGAAGGTGTGCATTTTTCAAATGCCAGTAACATACCACTACAGAATTTCCCAGGAGTAACAGCTTGGTTTGAGGGACTCTTAGTCAAAAGCCTTACTTCCAAAAAAGTCATTTGAAACAGAAGAATCAAAACTGATTATTTACATTCTATAAATCAAAACAGAACTACAACCAATGCATTTCAAAATATTGCTATAATTATTTTCCACACGCTGATAAATTGCTGGACATACTTTCCTGAGTGCTGGTTGGCAATTCCTTGAGCACTAAACACAATGTTTATTTAATTTTAGATTGTGAATATAATTATTAAAAGTGTGATTCCAAATCATTAAAAAAAAAAAAAAATGTACGGGGGAAAAAAAAATATCACCAAACACAAGGGAGGAATATTTCAGATTTCAGGTGCATTACAGTGTTTTTCAATCTCTGTCTGTGGACAGGTGTACACTTCATGGAAGGGTCTATTCCCAGGGTGGAAGTGGTTGACTTTATCCCAGGGGATGGAGGAGCCCAGACCCGGCAGGGCCAGAGCGCCCCAAGCCAGGTGACAAAGCTGCAAGTCACAGCAACGGCCACTGTGACATTTTGGGGTAAGGAGTTGCAAAGCTGAGAAAAATCTCTCTCAACGATCCTGACACCATTCTCTGAAATCTATTGAAATGACAAAGATGTAAAAATGTATTTACCCCACTTTTCTCAGCATGGTTCAAAGAGAATGTGTGTTATACCCAAAAATATGGGGATCTTTTCTGAATAAAGTCTATTTTTTCTTTATAATCTATGTGCCATGGAGATATTTTCTGAATAAAGTCTATTTTTTTTATAATCTATGCATCATGACTCTTCTTTCTCCAACAGTAAAAGTCTGGGGATACTAAAAGCTGCAGAGTCATAACCCAATATTCCAAGCATGGACAAGGACAGTTCTTATCTCAAACTCCCACATTCACACCCAGAAATTTCCTTTTGTGACTTCTCAAAGAAGGCTGCGCCCACCAGGGACCACCTCGCTCAGATTCAGCCCTATCAGCTCATAAACACAGGAAAGAATCACAGTCATGGTACCATTTATACCTGCACAGATATGCATGATCTACCTCTGGTGTAAATGGGGAGAGTTTGGGTGAAATTGATGTATTAACATCGACGGAGGTAGGTCTTGTAACCCTCCGTCAAAATCCAACATGTACAGTCTATAACAGGTAACACCATATGGATGGTATGGATGGACTAGGAGTGGACTTTGCTACCACAGCTAAAAAGAGAAGTAAAAAAAAACCCAGCCAATCCACTGTATATCGATTTAAGTGCTGCAGAATGGGGTATTGAAATAAATAGATATTTGTCCTTTCAATCTCTTGCTCTGTGACCTCTGTTTTGTTTCCTACTTTTAACTTTACGGCGTGCTATTAATTTTTCTGAATTAATTCAAGGCATCTCTGACAGCACGTGATTAAAAATCATTCAGTTTTCATTGTTTTTCAGTGGTAGTAGTGGTCAGAACACAAGTCTGCTTAGTCTGCCTGAGAGCTGGGCATGGGGTGGTAACAGGTTATTTCAACAGTTTGGGGTAAAAATGGGATCATTCACTTCACTCTGCAGTATCAGTGCAATTCATCTCAGTCCACAACAGATGACATGTTCAATAGAATATGTAAAGTATGCCTCCACCTAGTGATGACTATGTACAAATAATAGAAAATAATAATAATTATTCTATTACTTAAGAGAATCACAGTAATTGGCTCCCATTTTCCCAAATTAAAATGTGCTCTCATGCAAATATCCACATATACAAACGCACACTTTGCCTCCTGAAAAATTAGTTTAAAGTTTAAACTGTGGCAGTCTACCTGAAAAACTCTGACTTGAGGGAGGCTAAACACATTCTAGGTTTTAAGTATATTAAAATTTCAAATAATAATGGATTTGTAGCAATCATGTATTATCAGACAAAAAAAAAAAAAAAAGAAGGGGGGGGGACTGAACTGCTGGGGATTTTAAGTGTTAAAGTTGCCTGGTAATTTAAGTTTGATAGACTATTTCTAAATGAAATGGTGAACAAACCACATCCCCTCTTTGCAGCTTTGTTTGCCAAAGAAAATGTTTGCTAAACTTCTTGGATCACTGTGTTTTACAGACGTGATTGCAGATGTAGTGGCTGAAATTCCTAGGAATTTATTTACCCCAAATCAGAGAAGAGGTTATGGAAGCAAAAATAAAAAATAAAAATAAGAAACCCACACAAATAATAAAAACTCCTGATATTAAAAACCCCCCCAACACTCTAGAATTCAAGAAATCCAACCCCTGAAGTCAAGCTCAGATTTTTAACAACTCCCATAATCCATATAAAAATAGTCTCTAACTGGGATCAATTGGAGGCGCATCCTCAAAATCAATAAACTTGAGGAGGAGGTTTGAAAAGTCAGGGTTCCCTTGTGGAAAACGTTCTTGTGGGTTTTCCTTTCATCTGGGAACTACCTTAAATGTCTTCTCAGGCCGACTGGCCTTGCATTACCATTTCAAAAAAATCTCCCCATCCCATTAGTGCTCCATGAATCACAGTTTAGGAATTCCTGCTCTGCTGAAAACCAGAGGTGTAGTTCCTAAAAGAGAGGGCAGGTCGCTGCCTGCAGTTCTCCCTTTGCATTTAAATTCCCTCCCACCGTCCCTATAACACCTTGAAGCATCCAAAAAACATCCTCTGCCCAAAGAAATCACTCCTACACAAAAAATGTGAATCCCAAACCTCTCCTCTGGCATCCCTCTGCACACAAATTCAGAGAGGACAGCCAAAGCTCCCCATGCCCAGCCAATTCCAAATATCTGCCTCAGTTATTAAAGAGAAACACAAAAAAACGGAGTCAAGTGGCTTCGCCAAGATTTTTAAAAATGTAGTGGCTGAATACAGAAATACCAGCCCCAAACATGTAAACAAGTCAGATTTGATTATCTCTGAGTGAGTTCATTTAGGATTCATTTTTCTCTTTGTTTTTTTCCCAAGAGTTTGATAAATTAAGGGAATGTTTGGGCACCTATCAAGATACTTTTTTTTCTTCATATTAACTTACATTAAGAAGTTAAAAAAAACACCAAAAAAATCATAATGCTTTTAAATTCATTTAACTGTTTTCACTTAGGAGAAGCACTAAACCTTAAAATACTAAAGAATCAGGAAATCCAGGCTCCTTTTGAATTTCTTACATTTTTCTTTCAGCTGTTGATTGCCAGAACTAAGAAAATACCATTTTCCCCAGGTCATGAGTGCAGAAAACAACACCAAGGGCCACACTCACATCAGAGGTGCTTTATCAACTCACCCTACTGACTATCTGCAGCCATAATTTTCATTACATGCTTTATCTTGAACCAGCTCTCCCTTGTGAAGCTATTTACCTTTTCCTTATCAGCTGATTGGAAGATAATTACCATTTTAAGACATAAATGTACTACCTAAGGAATAATTTAGAGAACACAGGTTTATGAAAATATATATATATACACATATATATACATACATATATAAAGTTGATTCAGAAACCAGTTAAATAAATGTTAATTATAGGATGGTTTGGGTTGGAAGGGACTTTTAAAGGTCACCTAGTCCAACCCCCCTGCCCTGGGCAGGGACACCTTCCACTAGAGCAGTTAATAGTCTGAATTACTCAGCCAGGCACCGGTTTTGGCTGAAAGAGTTAAACAAATGCTCGGTGTCACCACAGTGGGAGCAGTGACCTGCACCCTGTGCCCTGCGGGGTGAATCCACGGGGAAACGGGAGCCCTGGTGGCACCGGGCACAGACTGGGCAGAGCCGTGGCTTCTC
>VZTX01011992.1:492198-670174 GCA_013400915.1 Pardalotus punctatus
GCTGAAAGAGTTAAACAAATGCTCGGTGTCACCACAGTGGGAGCAGTGACCTGCACCCTGTGCCCTGCGGGGTGAATCCACGGGGAAACGGGAGCCCTGGTGGCACCAGGCACAGACTGGGCAGCCGTGGCTTCTCCACTGCCCGCATCCCTGCCCGCATCNCTGCGAATGCAGCCAAAAAAACAATGGGAAAAATAAGCTGCTCCGCTGTCACGCTGCCCGGGTTGCTTTTTCATGTGGGGTCGGCTTTTTCCGAGGCACAAGGTGCTTCCTCTGCTCTCACTGATTTGTCCAGGTCCTTGTGCTCAGCCGTGCTTCTGTCCCTGACAAAATTATGTCACACGCACATTAAGCATTAACTGCTGCTATGTTTTATTTCTGAAGCACAGAAAATGCCTGTGGCTTGAAATAAATATTTTCTTTTCTGATGGACAAATAACATCTGCACTTGTGAAAGCTGCAGCGTGGCTGTCACGGGCTAAGTGATTCAGATAATTTCTTGAGAAGCACATGTGTATGAGCACACACAGACACTCGTACCTATCACAGGCACTCACGTATCAGCTCTTGGATATGCCAAAAGATGGGCTCCTAAGGAGGGTGGAATTATTATTATAATAATCACTTTTAGCACAGAGATGTCTATGTACATGTAATGTCAGATTGGGGGAATATGGGTTGGGAGTTTTTAAAAATCAGCCTGGTCTTTGTGGAAAATTTAGGCTTGCTTTTCAATTGGATTTTGGAGTTCTCCAGGATTTAGGGAGACCCCAGGCCATGGCCTGCAGTGGGTACCACACAGCAGTGTGTGCAGTGACACAGCCAGCAGCACCACAGCACCCTGCCCAGAGCAGCTTCTGTTCCAGCCAGGCTTTCAAGCCTTTCCAAGACCTCCACGAGTTGAAGTTACACTTTTCAAGTGATTTTTTTTTTCCTGAATTTTTTTTGACAATAATCAGAAAAAAAAGAAAAAAAAAAAAGGAAAAAAAAGGAAAAAAAAAAAAAAAACCCAAAAAAAAAAGACCTGTCCAGGTAAGATCATATTTAGCCACAAATCAACTAAAATTTTTTTTAAGAATTTTGAATTTTCCTTCAAGAAGCCAAGTATAACAACATATTGCTTATCAGGACTGGACTTCACTATTTCTGAAAAGTAACAACATTTGCGCACTATTAAAAAAATGGTAATTAGGATTTTAATTTTTTCTTTTAACAAGAATAATAAAATATTTATGTTCTGATTTTGTAGCCATAAAATACACAAGACCCTTCTGACACAACTGAGGGCTTTGTGTTACCCCAAAGCAAACACAGAAAACACAGTAAGTGAGAGAAATGGATTAACTACAACTTTGTGGCAGCTTTACCTTAACTGCTTGGTTTGTCCATTTTATGAATAAAGTTGCTGTTCCTTGAAATCCTTGAAATTCCATTACAGAGGTTAAATAGATAGAGAAGCTCCTTGAAATTCTATTACAGAGGTTGAAGACTCAGTTGTCCAAACTTTTTAAATGCACACTGCTGTCAGCCGAGTCCCTTCCTGCTGATTCCTCATCTATTTTCAAATTGATTATAGCTTGAATATCGAAAACATTGAATATCAAAATATTGAAATATTTTGCTATATATTATAGAAAATTTTTTTTCATTTCCTTTAAGGTGTCTTACACATAGGAAGTCCAAGGCCTTAACAGTTTGTATATTCCTGTCCTTAAGTGGAAAGCTTTGCTTGTATCACATGGGTAATGACATCTGTCCCTTTCCATCACTTTTTTTTTGGGCAAACTGGCTTTATTACCTGATATTCCCTAGAACATGAATCACATCAATAATTTCTAAGTCCATGTTTACAGAGCAACCTGAATTCCAGCTCATTTTCCATATGCTGTCTTCAGGCTAAGGTGAGTAAGATCAGATTGAAGAGGGAGACTCTGACAGAGAAGGTCAAAGCCCGACCATTTCTCACCCAACCCTTCTGAAACAAGAACTGCATATTCCAGAGCCATTCCAGGTGCTCCACTTATCAGGCTCTTGCTTAATCTCAGTTAGATAAAGATCTTTTCCTTTCTCAGCTGCTGCTTCTGCCTGTTGTGCTCTTGGCTAACCAGGGACAACTCAACACCTCCTTGGGACTCAAGAGCAGCTACTGTCAGCACAGGAGAAGTGGTTACAATTAAATCTGCCTTTTCCACACACAAAAATAAATAAATAAATAAATAAATAAATAAAATTATAAAAACTAAAATTACCAAAGGTCTCTAAAGGTCTCTCCTCCTCATCACCTTAAAATATCATATTAAAGTCTTTAGAAGCCAAAGTGACTTCTGAAATATATAGTGTTTAAAATGCATACTGTGTACAATTTTCTACTTCCTGCAAAACTTTCCTCACAATCAAGGCTGTTTTTCTTCTTACACTACGTACTCTCACTCTTACTTTTCTGTTTTTTGGGATCACCAAAAATACATTAAATCTTATGTGGCATCCAAAATGAAAGAAATTAAGAATAAAGACTACTGAATATATGAAAAAAAACCCCTCATTCACAGGTTTTGTTGGTGATGGAGACCATTTCTTGAGCTTTATTTTTAAAAACTAATTATAAGTTTGTTAGTTTAAGAACCCCTTGCTGACACCACCTAATAACTGTGTGACATGGTGAAGTCTTAATTAGGCAGTAACATATTCCGGTTTCTGGGATAGAAATTAAACCCCAATCACAAGAGTGATGTCCAGAACTGGACAAAATGGTGTTTTAAGATCACAGGAGTTCATCTAACACCCAGCTCATTCAAAGCCACCAAAGGTTCCTGCACAACTCATTGGAGCTGAAAGCAAGAGCCCTCTCAGGCTTGGGAAATGGGACAAACTCTGGGATAGGTTTTGGGTGGGAACATGCTCCAGCTGCCGATAAGGACCACCAAAGGAGTGCAAGGTGGCTTTTTAAAGATTTCCCTCCTCTATGCAGCATTTATATTTAAAAACACACAAAGAAACCCAAATACCAATCCCAACCCAAGCCCCTCCACATTGCACTCTCAGTGCTTCCTCAAGAGACATCATGGAAACAAAAATGATCCCTCCCATGGCCAACAGTGGTGACTTAAACCATTCCTGGGAGGCATCCAGATACTATCCTGATCCTACAGTATGTAGAACAAAATAGCTTATCATTCAGATTATGCGCCTGGACAAGGCTGGAGAGCTTCAAGGACAAGGGAGTTACCCAGGATCAGCGCCATAAATGTCATTATATACGAAACAGCTGCAAGATAAATTCTTTCATATTACACATAGGTGCAGTTGTACTTTCAGCTGTTTTGCTGTTGAAATACTGCGGGTCTTACACAGCTTTCTCTATTTGTAAAATACACTTAAACTTCTTAGCTGTGTATGATTGAGTAACCCCTTACAGCTGCAGTGCATTGAAACAAAAAACTGTATCACACCAGATATGGCAAGAGCCCAGCCAACTCCAGAAATTCCTCATATGAAACCTTCCTAAAAGTGAACTTGGTGAACAGGGTAAAATTATGACTAAAGAAACCAAAAAATGCCTGTTAGTTGAATGAATGGTGCTATTAAGAGAACAAAGCTGCTTCACCGGTTCATAAATATGCTGCTGGTGACCTTTTTTTGTACTTTTCACCTCTCTCTTATTTTCCTTCTCTTTTTTGAATCATCTGAGAGAAATCTTCCAAAACCTCTTCAAGGAAATAGCGCACAACCACAGGACTTTGTGCTAATGAACCCCCAGAATTACAAACCCAGAGGTCAAGAGCACATCTTCCATGGAGTATGGGCTGAATTTGAAATTAAGAGGCTGTTTGACTTAGAGGTTGAGTAAAACAGGGGAAAGAATAAGTTCCAGTTGAAAAGTTTACTAGAAGTAGAAAACATGGAATATTAGGGAAAAAAATCTACAAATTAGCCTAGTTACCGGTGTTTCAACAGCCATATCAGTTCTGACTGAAAAGCAGCCCATTAAGTCATTTTCTTTTTTGACAACCCACATCAAAACACACCTACCCAATATCAAACTAAGCCAAAAAAAGGCAAGAGGAGAACGACAGAGTGACATAGGCGCTGTTTCTGTTCCAGTTGCTGACTGACAACACTGCCATCCCTTAACATGGTTTTATTTAGTTATTACAACCATCTCTCTGTAAATGACACTTAGGATTATTTAAGATTATGTTGTAATCCTTTTAATCCTCAGTGCTTTAAATTTCAGGCTAAACACCAAAGAGCAAACTAGCACTTAGCAGAAATATTTAAAGCATGTGATTTGAACATAAATCTTCTTTTATTCACCACTCCTCCGATGAAGACCTAGCGCATCACATCACTCAGCCAGCAAGAGCAAACAGCAGAGTATCTCACTGCAAACTGCCACCTTTCCCCACATCATGTGAAGCTGTTTCTAACCAGGTCTTTTCCTTGGTGTCAGCTACATCATCGATAAAAGAAATGAAAGGAAATCAGGAGGTAATATTTTATAAGATATGCATATTTTCAGTTACTATTAAGGAAAAGTTGAGGGGAAAAGAAATCCTACATAATGTGTTCATCAAGAACAGAAATAGATTACATGCACAAATTGGATAGTGTGAGACAGATCAGACTTATCCTGTTAAAAAGGGAGTAGCTCAATTAAAATGAGAGGAGTAACACTGCTGAAAACATCATGATCAAGACCAGAAACCCAAATCTTCCTGCCTGAATATCATTTACTTGCAGTTTTCACTTTTTTTCTCCCTGCATCGATCATGTTTCCAATTAGTTTTTCTTTATGATAGTCCCATGCTCCATCTCCTTGCTGCTATCCATTAACTGTCATCTGCTCAGATTTTAAATCCAAGATTTTCTTATTTTTCTTCAACCCAAAATTTCAATACTCATTTTCCATTTGTGATCTATAATTCATGAATTCAAATTGAGCACCCTGGCTAAATCAAACTCAAAATTCTGCACCTACTCCTAATACAACGCATGAGCAGAAAGCAACCATTGCTCTGTTTGAATCAGAAAGGAAGATTTTATTAGAAAGTAATGAAACAAAACACCAACTGTTTTGATGCCATGCTTTGCAGATATAATTATACTTCTTTCTGATCATTTCAGAGTTAAGCAGCTAATGTATTTAATCAAATAGCAATGCAATGCATCTATATTAGGTTGCAAAAAAAAATAAAATAAAGAAAGTCACCCATGTTGTTTTCATTTGAACAAACCTATGAATAAGTAGACACACATTATCAATTTTATTCCCACCCACGAGGGATAAGTAGATCAGAGGAAGTGTTTCCTGAAATACTCAGTTTCCAGGTACAAACTGACCCCTCCGCTTTCGAACTCGTCTTGGATTCCCTCCAGACTATCTCACAAATCTTCTCTCCCTCTCTATCCCCTTCCCACTCTATCTGCTCATGTAGCACCAGTCTCGTTCAGTCCCTTCCTTTCCCAAAATGTCACCACTACTGGTGCCAAAGCCTTCTCCTCTTTCGCTCTTACCATCTGGCACGAGCTTCTTGTAGCTCTCTGTCTAAACAATGCTCCATCCCTTTTCAAAATGTGTCTTAACATATGTCCTTCCTCCCATGCTTTTACTTCTTAATGTCTCTCCCACTCACTTATTGGCTTGATGAAGACACATTTTAATGGGTTCAAACAGTAGTGCATGAGTTTCCTTTCTCACATTATTCTGATTCAGTGGAGTTACACCTCACACGATCAGAAGTGAGAAGAAAATGCATTGCAGAGCCCTTGTGCCACCAGTTTGGTAAATCAATAACAGAGCTTTGTTTGTCTTTACGTTGGAAACATATTAGCTGCAATGAATCACCGCTCCGAAACACATTTCCAAACAGGAATTTTGCTTACTGCAAAATGAGAAATAAACCCTAGAAGCTCAGAAGACCTGTCAGGGTGCTCAGGGGGTTGCAGGAATGAAGGCTAAGGTTATACTTAATCACATTCCAAGTGAAAAAGCTGAAGATTGACAGCAAAACCAAAATATTTATTCTAAAAATACCTAGGAAATGACAAAGCCCCAAGTGTTGTCTCAAGACAACCTGAAGGATGTGGGGGGTATAGAAGCATAAGTCTCCTTGTCTTGGAAAAGAGGAATATTTCTAAATATTGCATGTGCTTTAGAAAGATGTCTAGAAAAATAAACCTTGAAAAAGCCTCTGTAACACCCAGTTGACCCAAAGAGGTTTCTTTTCAAGAAGCCACGTACAGGCCTTTAGGGTTTTTTTAATGTAGTGGTTTTTTTTTTCCTTCAACCCCAGACCCAGACACAGTTGGTTCCTCCAGCACGTTTCATTGGTGATGATGCCAAAGGACTCTCTGGTAACTAACAGGATCTTGACCCTGACATGTTCCCTTCTGCGTCTCTCCCCCCTTTATTGCTTGTATTGTTAAGCATTTTAAATGTTAGAACTCTGGGAAACAACTGGGCTCATAGAGAATAATATTTTGATGTGGCTTGATGCAACATTCAGTGAAACATTAAAAAACAACAAATCCTTTCTACTGATATTCATGGGAGCTGGATTATGTCCAAAACCTGAAGATGTTGCAATAAACTATTTTAGCCCTAGATCCTGGAATGTTAACCTTGCAGTAATGCTTTTCCCCTCCTTTCATCTTCTTGGGCCTTGATCCTCCCTTTCAATTCAATGGGATTTGGATGAAGGAATTAAATATTATTTTCCATCAATGAAGAATAGTCCTATGAGACATGCATGTCCTTCTCTGCTGGCCCTGACAGAGGCAAGCTTTTAAAATCCTCCCCTCCCCTTGCAGAAGTGAACCTGGGTCATCACCGTCTGAGGACCCTGAGCAGCAATAAAAATAAACAGAGTAACCGCACTGCGTTGGAGCCGTGCTTGTATAAGCAGTTTGAAGAAGTTGTGTTTATGGAAGTCCTCTAGGTCAAGATTCTAGGCCTGAACCCAAAGCAATTACCTACTAAGTTTTAAAAACAAATTGAATATAGAGCATTAATCAATAAATCAACAGGTTCTCAAGTGTTTAGGAGACTCAGTCATCAGAAATCCTTCTCTTAGAAAAATAGTAAACCGATGCTGGATAAAGTGTTACACTCCTGTACTGGTAAGAAAAATGCTGTATTAAATCAGGCTCTAGTTATTAAAACCAAGGAAATAAAACCTGCCTATTCAAGGAGTTCAGACTTAAATGAGCAGTGGAATGCTTTGCCTCTTACCTGAAAGACATTCTTTCTGCTGGATTTCTCTGAGGTCCACTCAATGCGAGCACCACACAAATCCACACACTCAGGTTTATATCCCGGTTTCTGCAAAGGGAAAAAAAAAAAAAAAAACAACATGAATATGGCCTGACTTTTCACAAATAGGGACAGTTATCAGATAAAACAAGAACAGATCAAGTTAAAGTGACAGGTTGCTGTAGCACAGCTGCTGCTATTACTGAAAAGAGCTCATTATACCCTGGCATTGTTAAATAACCACTCTTGGGGTGTCTTAGTTCAGCAAAAAGGTTCTTACACTAGAATGTAATTTTTAAAACTATTAAATGCTTTAAAAAACAGTCTGGTATAACATATAGTAGATCAAAACACAAATGCAGACACATGGACCAGCTATTTTCAATGCTTACTTTGCCAAACCCCTTGAAGAGTCATTGAGTTTAAAGGAAAAATTTTGTGGGTTTTCCAAATGCAAATTTAAACTGATGCAACTGGAAAGGACAGAAATTAGACAGGAACACACATCGTATCTCTAAGACAAGCTATCTCCTTTCTCCAAACAAATTATCATTTCTTGCTCCTAAAAAAAGAAGAAAAGGCTTTGAGGGCATGTGTGACACCCAGAAAGAGCTCAACACGAGGGCTGATACTTCTCAGTGTCAGTCCACGCATCCTGGAGTGACACAGCTCTGCCTGCCCTGCTCTCCATATGGATGCAAGTAATTCAAAGAGCAGATTTGTTTGCCCGTATCATCTACGTTGCTGGGAGTTGGTGTAAAGCACAATAATCCTCATTTTCCATGGAAGCTCCTTCTCCAGGGACTCTGCCTGTGCAGCAGCTCTGGCAAAGCCCATGGAGTTCAGAGGAGGCTTTGTACGTTGCGTTGCTGCACAGCCCACTCAACAGCGAAAAAGCTGCTGTTAACCGTACAAAGCACCACTCACTCCCTTTTGGGGAAGGGATGGAGTGACAGCCACACAAGTTAATCAATCAGCTTGATGCAACTTTTTTCTCTGCTGTTCTTAAGCCGTAGTTACTTTAAAAATATCATTAGTGATACAGAAAACAAACTTTATAGAGTTAAGAGTGGCCAGTCCAGCATCAGCCGCAGATTCAGCTTTCCAAAGATTGCTCACTGAATTTCTCTGATCTAGTTATTAAAGGCTGAAGTATGTGTGTTCTCCAGGACGGCTTTGAGATGGGAAGAAAAGAACCTATTTAGGTTAAAAGGAGCAAAGAGATCCTGGTCAAGTGATTTGCAGGCATAGTCTCGGGAAGTTTTCAGTACTGGGGTTGTAATTATGTTTTCCATTTGCCAAACCATAAAACCACCATGGTTAAGCTCCACTAAAACTGACAGTCCTGTGTGCCTTTGTTCTTTTTTTTTTCATTATTATTAATAATTTTTTTAATAGAAGAAATATACTCTTCAAAACAGAAGGATGTTCTTGTGGTTAAACCACTGGAAGAAAAGAGCTTGGATTTCTTTTTCCCCACCTCTGCCTCAAATTTCCTGCCTGGCCTCTGACAAGAGCTTAGTCTTTCCAATTTTTTAATGACAGATCAAAACTGCAGCATTGAGACTTGACTTTACAAAGATGTTGTGAAATTTAGTCAGCTAATATTTGCATGGCAAAAACTACAAAGTTAAAAAAAAACCCCAAGCACTGATATATTAATGCAAAAAAATATTCAAATTGTGGAAGAAATTAATGAGTTTTCAATATTTCAGTACTTTTATAAATAGGGCTATGGGGCCTAGATCCTCTCCAGGACTCCATGCAATGCCCAGATCTGCACCACACAGGCAGCTCTGCAACCCATCAGGAACACACAACACAGGCTTCTCAAGGCGGTTAATCTTGCTTTCTTTGAAAAAAAATTACCCACAAGGATAGTTTGAATCTGAAAGTACTTTAACAAGAAAAGGCAGCTGTACTCCACCAGCAGAAAGAGTTGAGAAATTTTGGAAACACATAATGAGATTAAAAGAAGAGATTAACATGTAGACAAAGAAACAGAAATAGTTTTTTGATAGTGAACATTACTGGGGTACAGAATATTTTCCTGAGGAAATCTGTTATGGAACACCAAAGGGAGAAAAAAAAAACTAAAATCATAGAGAAGTTTTGCAGGAAGATGGAAGAGTGAACTCAGTAGTATTTTACCATCTCTAATTTCTATGATTGTACAAAAATATATGCAACAGCAGGACCTGGACCCTTCTATGCCCCCAATGAACATGCAGTAGGATTTTGCTGCTGTTGCAGTACTCTGGAGTTTGTTTGCAGCTCTGAGTTTGTGAAGAGCAGAAGTACAAGCATGTGCACCTCCCTCTCCAGAAAGGATGGGATGCAGGCTTGTGGTGTTGCAAAGATGAACGTGCTTCTGTTATGGGCAATAATTATTTGAGTCAGTCTCTTTTCCTCTGGGGGAAATAAATACGAATTGAGCAACCTGGTCTAGTGGAAGGTTTCCCTGCCCACAGCAGGGGAGTGGAATGAAATGATCTTTAAGGTCCCTTCCAACCCAGACCATTCTATGATTCAATGAAAACTTATCCTTTGGAGAATTTATCAGTTCTGACCACAATGTGTCTATGAACTCATGTGTGTGGCATAGAATGTGAAGCTTCTGATTAAAAACTTCATGCTAAATCACTCAGATCCATTGAGCCTGAAACTGCCCATCACTCTGCTGCTGTTCACCGGGGGAGCACCCACTAAAATCCATCAGAACTCCAGGAATCAACATGGAAATTAATTCTGGCCTAAACATTTCCCTGCTCCATGGCTGGCTTTCCAGCTTACACAACACCCAGAGATGCTAGGAGGGAGCAAGTTGAGGTGACTGGGAAGCCTGAGCCGTCCTCGTCCTTGCTTTGTGTCTTGCAGTCAGAGCAATTATGTTATATCAATGTTGTTGGAGGGGGTTATGCTGTAAATTGATACAAGTGTCTGCTAAGATGAAATCTTCCTAAACATGAATATGGATTTCAGCAGCGTTTTCACTCACTAAATTACTTTGCAGATGGGCTAATAACCTGAGGTTAAAATAACCTCTGTTGAATAAACTATCTGAGGGAATAAACTGACTACATTTTCTTGGTCAGAAAGACCAACTGATAATAGAATTTAATGCTGGTAAGGAAGAATGAAGCTGTGATTCATTTAGATCACAATGCCCTTAATTTAAAATAAAGAGCAAGTCAAATTCATAAGAATGGTGTTAAAAAATAAAAAAAAAAGTGTATCAAAGCCAAGACCACAAATGATCAAGGCAGCAGCAAAAGCTAATGATTTAGCTACATGGGATGCAAACTTGCATTTTCAGTGGTCTTTGTAAACAGTCTCATTTTCTGAATCTCTCCTCTGTGTGCTTTAATTGCTGTGCTCTATTACTTCCAATAACTCCAGATTTTGTCACCAACTTCACCAGAAAGCAAAGCAATGGATCCCAGTCCTCTTCATACAAAGCAAGAGGAAAGTGGCTACAGGGAGTCCTGCACCAGTCATACGCAGGAACAGCAAAAACTCCTTTCAGCTACTGCCAGTTCTTTGATTAAAACATTATTAAAGATTCAGGAAAATACAATTTTAAATCACCTCTAAATGTTGTCCTATTGTAATGAAAATAGGTATGATTAGAGGTGCTCTCATTTCCCTCTCTCCTGTTGCCTTTGTTTTGTGAAATATCATTCCTCTTATAATGATGCTGTCTTAGTCTAAATTTTTGCTTCAAGTACAGTATTTCATAATTAATAATTAATGAATTCATATCTTTAGAATACAAAGGAACATTAATCTTTTTGTTAAGTCACATCATTTTCCTGCTAACAATAAAAATGTTTTGCTATAATTCACACTATCGTGAATGAACGTCACTTCTCTTACATAATTTAATTAACGGTTGAGTTCCCCCTTTTCCAAAGTAAACTAAAACTGGAAAAATAAAATAAAATCGGTAAACAAATGGTTTCTAATGAATCTTTTTTGTATTAGTCCCTTTTCAGTATCAAAATTATATCTGGTTAAGTGGTTTACAAAGGAAATAAGCATTGTATTTATTTATCAGATGAGATAAGCATGCCAGTTTAGCTTTTTTTGATGTGTAAAATTTTGGTTTAGGAAATTGGGTTATAAGATTTTGAACACTGACAGCTCTTGTTGTTTTCAAGCTTTACCCAATTTGTTTATTTACTATTGCGTTTTATGCAATAGACAGAAAACACAACAGATTTTTCTCACATAGTGAACATTGAGTTCATAGCCCCCGTGTTCAAATCTAGCATGGAATAAAACAAAAATAAACACACCACACTTTTATTTTTTCCCCCCCCATAATGAGGAAAATACAGGTTCAATATATCTGTGTTCTTCCTAGCACAGGAGGCAGGAGATGTTATCTCACTGACCGTGAGCTCCGGTCATCACTGAGGCTGCAGGGAAAGGGACTGACCTCTCAGAAGGTCCTGTTTTATAACACACCATCACCTTTTTTTTGTTAAATAGTTTGAGATCTGGGCCAAAATCCCATCCTTCAGGCAGGTCTAGTTTAGCATCCAAATCCCTACAGAGCTAAAGGGGATTTTAACCATGTGGAGGGGTCTCAGAGCAAAACCAAGGCTCCTGTGTGTGAAATCTCCACTAGTTCATTTATCTCCTGGAATCTGGGCGAGGGCTTTCAAAGAGAGGGAAGAGGTACCAGGTAGAAATGTAGGACAGTTAGAAATTATAAGACTAGTTTAATAAGTTCACCTTAGACACTTTTCTTTTTCTAGTAACATATAATTTAAGGAAAACATGATTCTGAAAAAAAAAAAAAAAAAAAAATTCAAGCTTTTCTTTTTTCATGGCTGCAGAGAAGTTATATTTTCCAGCTGGACTAGCACAAAAACAAGCAGAAAGTGCCAGATTTCACCCTTTGTTTATTTTTATTGCTTCATCTATTAGTTTTAGGCTTGGGTTTTTTTCTACAATGCTCACCTTCTTTCAAAAAATGGAAGGCATGAAAAGGTGCTCTTCAAGGCTGATTTTATCACAGGTGGCATTGATAGATCAAGGATTTATAGAAGAATGCTTTGCTTCACCTGCCACAGGAAAAAATAACTTATTGTTTGTGACTCCTGCCAAGGAGAGCACCTTTGTGGCCACCCATCACGCCAACGAGATTTGGCAGGTTCGATCAGGCCGTGAGAACCTTTCACAACAGGGCTTTGTCAAACCTGTCCCTTCCCTGCCCACAGATCCCCCAAATTTCCCTTCTGTTGCCCACGCTGGGGCTCGGCAGTGCCCAGCACCGAAGGGACACGCACCGCTGCCGCTCGCACGGCGGAGCTGTCACATCTCCCAGCACTGAGATCGGTGGCCTTTCCTTGGGGCACAATAAAAAGGTACTGCAAATTTCACTTTGTAGTAACTACAGGCTACAGAAATTGCATTAGCTGCATTAGATGGAGTCATGGAAATATTCAGGAAGGTTAGCGGGATATGGTGGATGTCACATTTATACTGCGATAAAAAATCACTTTGCTAACTTATAATGTTTTCTGCTTTGGTAACACCCTATATTAAGGTGCCATTTATAAATAATTTATTATTATTTATTAATGTATAAGCCACTTTATAGGATGGTAGATAACAACTTAAATTCATGTATTAAAGATGCACATGCATGGTTTAATACAATTTACGCCTCACAATATCCTTTGCAACAGATTCTCATCGCATCATCTGTTCAGCATTTATTACTAATGCATTTTATAACATACTTTATAATACATTATTTGAGGAAGTAGCTGCATTTAGTGATCATTTTCATAAATAAGAATAAAGCATTTATAAGTGGCACCTTAATTTAAAGTGTTACCTTCACATTACGGGGTATTCACTCACCATTTGTCTCACTTTGCAATTATTCTCAAAATGCACCTCTTAATAAAGGACATGCTGGGTCCTATTTCTTCTCATACCCTCCATCTGATAAAGAGTTTATCAAGGCATTTTTCCTTCAGCTGCTCTCAAACCTTTGAAGTTACCAGCTCAGTCTAAATTTGTCTTCTGTAAACACCAAAGTTTTTATAGTGAAATAATAATTGCCAGGAGACTGAGAATATTCGATGGTTGATTGCTTACCAGGTTGGCCAGCGCCGGCTGCTTGGACTCTTTGTAGAATTCCATTTTCCGACCAGTAAGAACAATCCAGGAGGTGGACCAGTTTTTCCTTACAAATAAAATTTAAAATAAAAAAAAAAAAGAAAAGGGAAAAATCTGTGAGGCATTCAAGCAGGACGGAAAAGAAGTGTCTTTTGTAAACTTGGTTTTTAATTATTAAAGCCCAATATATATTAATATATATATGTCAGAGACAAAAATGGTCTAAAGTCAACATCATCCATGCACTTCCACAAACATTGATGGAGTTGCACCATCTTAATTATACCTGAAATGTAACCTATCAAAGCCTGAAGGGCTTCTTTCTCCTCATTCATATTTTGAAGCCCATTTGTGATTCTTTTCTACCATGGTGTCAAATGAAACTAGTGGGATTTTTCACACATGCTCAAAGTTCACATATAGAGGACTCCAAAATAGCTGGTGCCCTTCTGGTACCTAATACTTAAAATAAAACTGAGAAGGAAAAATGTTGATCTGACTATACAGAGTTCAGTAACAAGTCTGTTTTGAAAGGTCCTAAATGCTTTCTCCTTTCCCTAAATTAAAAGTTTACAGGAGAGAAAGGAAGATAAGAACGATATCTGAGCATGGTTTAAGTAACCATTAAACATCAGCAGTTCGCAGTACAGCCCTAGAGAACCATCAAAATGCTGGGTCTAGGAAGAAGTAAAAATACACATGAATATGTGAAAGAATGTCCCCGACACAGAAGAACATAACGCCCAACTCAGGAGAAAATGCTATTATAGATATTACTTATAACATGTTTCAAAGCACTACATCATCATAAACAAATGGATCTGATCTGATAAAAAGCTATTTTCAGATCAACAGTACAAGTTTGACTCACCAATTTAGGGGTTGTAACAGCTGATATTTACAGAAATACTCATGAACGCACTATTGATCTGCTTCATGTGGTGAGCACAAGTTGTCTGTTGGTAAGCACCACTTCAGATTTTTGTCATTTTTCTCGACTTTTTTCTTTCTATTTGAAATAGGTCTTGTAAGTGCACCTTGTAAAGGTGTAGGTGGTCAAGAGTGCTATGTGCAGATTTTAACAAATTTCCCTGTGAGTTGGATGTGCTGGATGAATATGAATTACCAAAGAATTAAAGTTCTTAAAATGTAGCTTAGATCAAATACCCTATTTATACCAAATTATATCAGTTATGGATAGAATGGGGACTCCACTGTTTCTCTTGGCAACCTGTGCCAGGGCCTCACTGCCCTCACAGGGAAGAATTTCTTCCTAATCTCTAATCTGACCCTGCCCCCTGTAAGTCTGAAGAAATCCCCGCCTTTTCCTGTCATTCCAGGCCTTTGTCCAAAGTCCCTCCCCAGCTCTCTTGGATCCCCTTTAGGTTCTGTCACATTCACATGTCATACCTTAATTTCTTGCCACCATCTGCTATTTTTGCTTTTAGAAGATATCCTTCTTTCTCCACTACCTGCAAGGAAGAAAAATTAAGGTCATTGCCATATCATTCATTCAAATGAGTAAAATCACTTAATACATGCATAGGAGTCTTCATCCAGCTAGCCTAGTGTGGGGCATTTTACCACAAATTCTCAGTTTGATCATCAATATTTTCTGATACGTTCAGGTTTTTTTGAATATTTGTAAACAACATTTAAAGTGGACTACTACAAAAAATTAACCACAATAAAATTAAAAAAAAAGATCCAATAAAAATTTATTTTGCATTTTCTTATTCTATTTATTTAGAAGAAATTTATTTTAATGCAAGCAAAGTTTCTAGGTACAAGCAAAAGAGAATTTTAATTATATCGCATGTAAATTATTTTAAAATATCATTTTCTGTATTGAGTTTTACTACTAGCTATGAGGGACACACCACACTGAGGATTCTGTATGGGCATGTGATTGTAGGCTCCCTACACTGCGCTTGAGTTTTGGGGTATTCGAAGCAAGGCCCAGGTTTACTCTTTTGTTTGCATTTCATTTTGTGCTCCTCCACCTCTCTGAACACCTTCCTTAAGCCAGAGCCCCTTGCAGACACGTGGCTCTCTGATCTGCTGAAATGTCCCGTGGTACAGCTGGGATACAGCTGGGATAGGGGCTATTTTTGTCTATGAAAATTCATATTAAAAAAAGCTAGAAATCAAACAAAACAAGATGGCTCTTTTTCAGCCAACCCAACGACCTTCCATCTTATCAGGTCTCATTAACTAAGGATGTCTCAACTGTGTCCATAATGGGAAAAAGAAACAAAATTTTGATTAAGAGTGAGTCTGGTTTTGCTTTCAAATGTTACTGAGCCAGTGCCCGAGTTGGATATTAGAAACTCCACATGGCCTTTGTAGTAAATTGCATCACAAGGCGATTTCATAACAATTTCAATAGAATTTTGCTGTCCGCAAAGCCATTAAACAGCAATAAAACATGCTTTAACAGGCAATATAAGGATTTTTAAATCAAACATGTCTGTTACTTTGATTGTACAAAATAGCATTATTTTAACAGTGTAATACATTTCACTATTTCCTCAGATTCTGTCTGTGGCCGACATACAACATGTAATGAGATATATGCTGTGTATGTATCTGTTTGTTCCTATAGAAAGGCCTGTGGACAGTGATTTCGGTGACATTCTCAATGGGCACATGAGGATTAGCGTGTTCTTCACCTGTAATTTGTACTTATCTCATGTAAATTCCTGCCGTGCATATCATTGCCACAGTAAACCCAGAGAGAAAGGGTGCAGGGATTATTGTGCAGAGTCATGTCACTGTTTATCTAGTGATGGATGGGTCAACTATCAGAGCTAAAATAAGGTTTAATCCCCATCTCTACCTACTTCCCCCCCTCCCTTTACTTTACTTTTTTCAATATTTTTCTTCCCCTTCTAACCCTTTGTTTTTCTAACATAAAACTTCTGGTGCTTGGCCAGGGCCAGAGATGCCAAATAGCATATGAGGAAGGTTATTACTTTTAATATTTCTGTCCATCTGGAAATAGAAATTGGGAGGAGCACACTCGCTAACCATTCAAGTTGTTGATTGCTCCTCTGAATCAGACCCAAAATCTCATGCTTTCAAAGTTTACCACCTACTTTCCCAAAGTGCTATTCTAACCAATCCAAAACTAAAGGAAAATATTATTTTCCAATATCAAATCTGAATCACCTTCGTTATCATATCCCAGGAAGTTAACAACTGGATGTGCTTCCAGATGAAAATGTTGCTGCTCAGTCATATTTTCTTTATAATTGTCTTCAGCTAGGATATCAAATCCACTAACAAATATTGGGTATATAAAATATCCTGACTTAAATTACACAGCTCAAATCCACCATTTGCTATAAATTAAATGGCTCAAAATTGAACAGTAAAAACCTACAAGAGCTGCAGTTAATATGAGCCCTCTCAGTGCTAAGCAAAACTTCTTTCACATATATTGCTTTAATTGAATTAGTACAGGTGCTGTCCTTAAGTAAAATTAGCATGGCCTCCTCTAATTGATAACTTGAATAGTTTTTTCTGTAATTAATATAAAGGGCATGCATGGAATTATGAAAAACTACCACAAAGTCAAATAAAAATATGTCTAGTATGACCCCAATATTTTTGTAATTTCTGTTTGGGGTGCTATATTCCCCTTGTTTAACATCTGTTAATATCCCCTTTTCTATTCTACTTTTTTCCCAAGAAAACACTTCTAGGACAGCTCAGGATCAACTTACAATACTTCTGCAAATGGAGGATATTGGATTGAAAAGAATTCCAAATATATCCTAATGATATGTGCTGTTGTTTCTGTCTCAATAAATATCATCATTTGTTCTTAAGCTGCTGCCCTTCCTGCACCTTTTCAACATGTGGAAGGTTGAGAAAATGACCCAAAATGCCCTGAAGAATTAGCACAGAAATAGATAAATGGAATTATTTTGTGAGGGGTTGTGTTGATTTTTTAAAAAAATTTGCTTTTTAGAAGAATAGTAAAGATGAGAGTATGCAATGTAAATATTTGAGTTTCTAAATAAGAATTTTTTAAAAATTACCCTCGTTTTCATAAGCTAATATTGTTAGAAACTATAAGGAAACATAATTATCACTGTGTCACATACAGGTTTTATAATTTTCTTGAGTAGATTTCAAACCTTCTGAACATCCCTAATCCTGAAAAGTTTGTGTAAATAACAGTACCGCCAACACCAACCTTTCTTTAATGAATCTGTATTTGCATATTCATTTTATTTTAGCACAAAAACCTCTGTTTCTCATTTCCCCTAGATTCTTTTAATGTCAATAATTTTTTTTTAAAAACTTCATTAAAATATTTCTTATACAAATTAATACTGATAATAAAAACACCTTAATAAGGGAAAAGAGAGGACAAAGACTTGGTCACATTCCTTCATACCAACTATTAATACTGATGAAACCTCAGTCGAGTACAACAGAATTAACAGCAAAGTCAAGCTATATAGATGACTTTGTACCTTCTAAAATTGTTCTTTTTATCGATTAATCAAAATCCCTCGAATCCCTTAACATCTTGAGGCACCCAAATCCTCATGTATTTATTCTTTAGTAAAACATGGGCAATATTTACATTATAGACCTTTAAAATAACCAGAGTGATTCATCAGTTCTACAGAGCAATTCCTTACCGTGGGGTCCTGGGTACTGATGATGTCCGTAAATGTCAAGTTGTGTTGGGAAAGATTTCTCCTGTGACGATTAATCTAAAAAACAAGAAGAAATATTTGCATTCAGAGAGGATTCAAATACACGCAGGTAAAGATGGACCAACAAATTTAGTTACAGGGCGCACACAGCATGCACTGGGTGGGGGTTTGGGGCTTTTTCTGGTGTTCCTCTGAGCCCTGGGTATTTGAAATGTACAGCTGGTGTAAAAGTCTGGTATTAGTGTGTTTCTTTGTGATGTCGCATTGGCAAATTTATCTAAAAATTAATCAACTGTTAATAATCATTTAAATTAGGATTTTTTTTTTCCCCTCTCATTAGGAATCTCAAAAGTGGTTTAACTGGTTAGGTGCTCTTAAACCAATTTTAGAGAAATAGGAAAGCTGCTGGTTATAACCTCAAGGCCACAAAGCAAGTCAATGAAGAAACCAGAAAACAATTGGGCACAAGCACACAACAATCCAGCAAGTTTAAACAGCTTCAAAGGCTGTTTCCAAAGTCTCCATGGCTGAAAGGTTCCAGCAATACCGGACTCTGAACCTACAATTGCTCCTAAATACTGAGTCCTTGATTTCCTCCAATTCTCCCTTTTCTTTGAGGAAGGCAATGTAATCAACTGTGACTTAATTCTGAAAAATTATTGCTTTATACCACAAACTATTAAAATGAAATAAAAGTTTCTTCACAAATCAAGCATTTGGCAGAGCTCAACAGCATTTTACTTCCTTAAAAATCTGCAACAAAGAACAGATCACTCAGAAGTGTGTGCAAGTATGTATACATATAAAAAAAACTTTTACTGTTTAAATTCAATATCAATCAAAAATAATATAATTCCAAGTTGGGGGTCCTGTGAAATTCAGTGATTATTTCCTCTTCTAGCTGAAGCCACAAAGCAAACAACAAAATACAGCCTCAACTAGTTTCCACTGTATTCATCATAATGCATTCTCTTTTCCCCTATTAAAAGAGAGTTAACCAAAAGTCATAATGTATTCTGTTTATATTCAAGTGTCTGAATATAGAAAATGTTCTTAATTAATCCAGAGGGCCACGCTCAAAAAACAGTTAAACATATTATGATCCCATATTTTTTCTCCACACATTGCTTTCATGTTTATTTGTAAGCACTAAGGTTTTTAAGCCTTGAAATCTATATCCTAGATATTGCTCTACTCTCCTAGTCAGAGCTAATGAGCTTAATGAATTACCAGTTCTAAATTTAATACAAACATTTCAAAGAAAGAGATAAAACATTCTTCACAATTCAAAAGTTTCTCTGACCTATTTATGAAGAATATCACTTAACAATTTCATTAAGGGTGAGTAACAGCTGGTGACATGGCTGTGTCCTAAAGTGTTTTTCTCTCTTAATATTCTGCATCTTAAGCAATCGAGCTTTCATAAGAAATACTTTAGTTAGTGGCAGTCCCTCCTTTGGGGAGAAAAAAAATGTCAGACCACATTTTCTGTATTTTGCAATCTTGTTTTCAGGAGTGTCATGTTCCTGTTTTATTAGCATGTAGGGTAAACAAGAATGATTTGCTGATGCTATTGAGAGAACTTCTAAGATTACAGTCTTTCTATTTAGATTTTGGATGGAGCTTAATATTAATGCAGGCAGAGACATGTATATAAATTCAAAATAAATTAATTCAATTTATCTTTTTCTTTATCTTTACTGTTAGACAACTCTGAAGGTTCTATAGTGCCGGAGACATATAACTAAACTATTCAGGTCTAGATCACAGAAACTCTTTCTTACCCAGATCCCCCACATTCTAATTATTCCTTAACGTACAGCAGAGCACATTGCCCAGCGATGTTTTCTCAAATATATTCTCCTCTCATCCAAATTAAATAACAAGGCACCACCAGCACTCCACAGTGCCCGCTTTAGCATTCAGCTGCTCTCTCCAGGAGCCCCCCGTGCCTGTTGGGGGCCCTGTGTGCGACTTTGTGAAGTGTGGAGCACCGAGCCGGGCTCTCGGCTGCTCTTTGGTTCAGCGATCAGAGCATTAGCAAAGGAAATGCTCACGTTTGATACTCGCTAAAAAGAATTCATCAGGAGCCCTAAATCCATCCACAGCCGAAGGAAGAAACGAGTAAAAAGTCCTATTTTTGTAGGACTACCGAATTATTGGGGTAGTGTAATTAAAAGACAATAGTAAGATTTTCAGGAAATGTGGAAGGATTAAGGAAAATTAAATTCCAGGTGTGGACGATATTATGTGCCCTAAGAAACCTCTTTGTGTACGCAAAGCAGAAATGTTAAGGAAAACTGAATGAAGGCAGGGGAAAGAATAGACCTCTTACATAATTATTTAATGTGATACTTCTGCTAAAAAGGTGTTTCTTTTTTGTAGCTCACCAATGTGCAATCTCACACAAAAAAAGACCCAAAGCTCCAAAGTCTGAACATAATTACAGAAATGCAACTAAAATCCATAATTATGTAAGCCAAGATCCAGCTCTTCTGGAAAAACACCCCAAATATTTGGCTCACAATGGAATTAATGGAAACGTCAATAAAGTTCTTGCTGATTTCTACCAGCCTTTTGGTTTAGAAGTAAAAACTTTTTAGAAGATTACCCAAAACAAATTAAAAGAACCCAAAAAAACCAAAAAACAAAAAAACCCCAGTAGCATCAGAGGAAATATATTCTTTTGACTGATTTAATAAAACTACAGCAGGCCTTATATAGACTTGGTCTTAAATATATTGATATTTTCTGCAAATACCATTGAATGAGTTAGTTGCATCACTTCCCTTAAGATAAATCCAGTTCAAAGTTAAAATATTGTCAGCAGAACATGGGTAACAGTAGTCAATATGGCCATGTTTCAATATACTCACAATTTTCAGTGGAGTACCAAAATATTCAAAGGGAGGTAGGCTCTGTTATTTTCATTCTTTCATTCAGCTTTTAATAGATAGACCATAATGGAGAGGGTTTGAGATTTTTTTTTTCCCTCTCTAGCTCCATTTGATTACCCCAATAAACTCCAGAAAAACCTAAATAATATCTGTCACAAGTCCTCTACCTCACCTCCCAGGGTATGATGAAAGGCAGAGATTTACAGGAGAAGTTCGTGAGATCCCTTTTTGGGAAAGGCAGCTTATCAGCAGTTTTCTGATTTGATGAACATTCTTCAGTCAGCAACAATGTCACCTGCAGCACTAAAAATCCACTCTGCGAGCGCTTGCAAGTCTGTGGGCAAGTCTGGTTTTGTTAAATTCAGCCTGAGCAGCCCCCCCTTCCCTTAGCTAAAGGGGATCCATCTCCTACCAGAGTTATTTCAGCATCTAAGCACTAATCCGTCATCATCCTTCCCACAAAGGCAAAGCCTCCGTTCCCTGTGCCTGGTACCCTGGTGTGAAGGGACAAACTGCTGTTTGAACAGGGAGGTAAAACACAATAACCTGATGTTGCATTTAATTTCTCTCTGTGTTCCCATTTGTTCTTTATATTCTCCCCTTTTTTTCCTGGGGATTCATCATGGCTAAATCAGCACTCCTCTCGTCACATAGTGTGGCATTGATTTAAAAAGAAACTTGGAGGATCCATTTGTTTTTTATTTCCCATTACAGGCATATTTCTAACCTAATTCATCTCGTCAATGAGAAGCAGAAGACTTCTTTTTGATTTCAACCAAACCTAACAAAACCAACCAGTGTTTCTCAAAATGCTGCTCCAGTGCAAAGTACAGACAATTAATTATATCCTGAAATGTCATTCTGAATTCACTTGTATCCCTAAGTAATTAAGATAATTGTATGGCCTTTCTAGGTGGCTTTCAAGATTGTCAAATAAGTTATTCACCGCAGATTATTTATCCACAAACACCACCTACAAGTAGCCTGTGAAAACCATGGTTTTCCCAAACAAGCAGCACCTGGTCAAACAGAGCTCTGCTTTGGATGGGAGACCCTAAACTGACATCTACCTGCTGTTTTCTCCATCATTCACAGTATTGCTCTGCCAAGGAGAAGGTTCTCATGAAGGGTTTGATAGATTTCTACTGAAAACTTTTCATGCTGTTCATGGTTTGACCTTTGTTTTTAGAGCTCTAAGTATTGCCTTTTTTTCATCCTGCCGACACTGCAATCACGTATGTGGAGATTCCTTTATAAATAACCAAAAAAAGGAGAGAAATCCCCTACTGTTGAGCCCCTACTACTGCCTGATGCTCTGCTCTGGACCCAATCCAGCAAAGCACTCTGCAATGGGCTTAAGTGTTTTGCTGGATCAGGGCCAGAACACTCAATTCTTTACAGGATCGAACTTACTGGTGGCAGCTTGAAAGTTTGCAATAAAAGTACAAACTAGTCACATAAACTTTTGTGGAAACCATTCCCTCAACAGAGAAGGAGGGGTGACACCTGATTTAGTGATGCCTGTGGTCATTTCATTCCCAGTCACTCCCATAACGTAGTGACAGCTCATAATTGCTTAGATAAAGAAACTTAACAAAAATGTATTGTAGCATTTCTTAATGGCCACGTCCCTTGAAAAACACCTATGCAATGGCAGTGGCAAGGAAAATCCTGTAACGTTTCACTCACTGCCATGCTCAAAGAGACTTGTTTTAAAGATCCAGTCTTGGGCAGTACGGCAAGTCTGTCTTTATCTGCAGAAATTATTTGGAAACAGCTGAGGTATGATATGATTTCATGTCAGCTGTGAAAGGCACTGAGAAAATCCCACAGGCCTCTCCACTCAGAGACGCCCTTCGTCATTTACAAGGGCACTTAGTGACAGGAAAATTGGGAGAGCCTTCAAAGTGACAGAGGGCAGGGTTAGATTAGAGATTGGGAAGAAATTCTTCCCTCACCCGAGGGTGGGCAGGCCCTGGCACAGGGTGCCCAGAGAAGCTGTGGCTGTCCCTGGATCCCTGGAAGTGTCCAAGGCCAGGCTGGACAGGGCTTGGAGCAGCCTGGGACAGTGGAAGCTGTCCCTGCCCATGGCAGGGGGAGGAAGTGGATGATATAAAAGGTACATTCCAACCGCACACCATTCTATAATTCTATTCTATTAATTACATTTCAGTAGATAAGCTATTTTTGCCCATTCTCAAGACATGAAGGATGTCAAGGAAGAGCAGGAACAATCGTATTCCTCCCCTACGCTGCTGTGGATGCTCCCAGGGCATTTGAGCTGTGCCCCAACTCAGCAGAAGACCCCTTTCAGCCCTGGGAAAGCCCCATGTCCCAGTGGGCTCCCTGCCCACAGCCCCTGGCACTGCTGGCTTGCTCTGGAGCCCTCCTAACACCATCCTCCTGAGAGTTACATTAGAACCTCATCGTTTATAAATTTTTTTCCTCCTTCCTTGTCTCAAAGTGACTTCTTCAAAAAGAAAGATAATGAGATTAAAGGCAGTATAATGTGACATTACATCTCTCTGCCTTTTTTTCTAAGGCTTGCAAGAGAGAGAGGCACAAAGTGCAGTTCCAGTGCTGCCCCCACCACCCCACATCTGCTCCTCAGCCTCCATCCCCAGGCTCCCGAAAACTCATTACCACGCAGGTGACCGAACGCTTTGCTCAGGAATAGGAACTTGCATGGATGGAGCTTTTGTGCACTGGCTACAGACCAGATAATCTCTCTATGCATCATTTAATAAGAAAACCACTTCACAGTCCTCACAGGCCCATGTTACATATGACATATTCTCAGCAGAATCTGCGGCCTGAAATCAGTGGGGGGAAGAGAAAAAGCAGCAAGCAGGATTGTGTTGCCTTCGCCCTGCATGCCTCCCTTTGAGCACACTGCCCTCTACACTCAGCTCACATCTCCAGAGCCTCTGAAAATAATGATAATGGTTTTGCTTCCCTTGACCTCTTGCTCCCTTATAAATCAGAATCCTATAGACCTTTCCCACAGTGAGAGGGTCCTCCTTTGTATCCGAGCCCGTGAAGGTGGGTATTTTTTATCAAGGCAATATAACCATGTGGGCGTGCTTCTCCCTGCCTTCAGGACTTGTAGACAAGCACTGCCGTGCCTCTGCTGGGGGAGTATCTCCATTTATCTTCATTCATGAAAGAAGAGCAAAATAATTACTCAGATCCTAGTTTAAATTTCAGCCAGTGTTAAGATGAGCTCATTCTTTGTGATCAGAGAACCATTAATCATGAGTTTGATTAAAAAGCAGAGCGTGTTTGAAACTATGTTGCTTTCTTCCCCCAAATTATCAGAGGGGTGTTCTGAATTTGGGGCATCCAGTCTGGGCTAATATTTTAAGTCCAAGGATCAGCCTTCACTGGTACTTTTCTCTATTAATGGCTTGCTGTTTCCCAGGAGCAGATTTTTCCCTAGAGTGGGAGCCCTTTTGTTCCTCTCTAGTCACTCAAATGGCCTTTGAAATTTGTCCAATTGATCCTTGCTTTGAGGGAGTCCCAGCTGATGTAGTTGGCTTCATTTTTAGCATTTTCAGGAGTAGGAGAAGTGCCAAAACCCTATGTAGAAGAAGAGACAGCTACAAAAGGTTCTTACCACCCATATGTGTTCAAGAAATCCTAGGGCTGCTCTAAATTTGACTGTGGGTCACTCGGATTCGTGTACCTGGGGATCCAACCATCACAAAGGAGCCAACAGCTGTGCTGCCTCTAATCTGCAGGATTTCCAAATGCAAATCAAACTGGAACCCGGTCTCTAAGCTTCAATGTGCTTTAATTGCACTAAATACAATCTTCATCGATTCCAGGAAAGAACATTAAAAGTGGGACTTCTGATATATTTCTATTTGCCTTTTCTGTTACAGCCTCTAATGTGCAACAAAATGCAGCAATGTACACACTGTTACAGCATTCATCCAGCCATTCGTAAAAAGGTATATTATGAAACAGAATATATTGATATATTTCCCGTTTTGATTTTTCTATTCGTCACACAGTCATTACTTTTGGTTCACTATGATATTTTAATATATTTATGTAAATTATTTCAGGTGCTTTGGTAAAATTACAGATGAGTAGTGCAGCAATAGTAGAGGAAATATGGAGTAAAAACAGCAGGAATAAAAATGCAACAACTATCAGTGCTTCACTGTTTGCCTCTGACATCTATGTCTGCAAAACTGCCCTCTGATGTTATGTCTGTAAAAGGTAAAAATCAAAGGTAATACAGACACAGAGTAATGATAGATTATCTTTTCATGTCCCCTTTAGATCTTAGAAAAATAAAGACAATAAATGTGAGAACTCAGCTGTGACAGCAAACCGTGTCAGCAGCTCTGACCTGCAATTGCACCCCAGAACTGTAGTCTCAGGGTAAGGGGAAAGCAAAAAAAACCATTAAAACTTACTGCGTAAATGTACAAAACCATCTACAAGAATTGCCTTTACAAAATCATATCCAGCACATACGCTACAATCAAAATGCTCTGAAAAGCTCTCTCCTGAAAGGACTGTCTTACAGAAAAGCATAATTAACATTGATGTCACACTCCTGCAAGTCATCTGTTGCTGTTTGCCATATAAATACCCTTGTAGAAAATATTATTAATATTCCTCGACAAATGCTCAGTCCTCTCTAGTGGACCCCACGTTAGCACATCGCCTTATCCTGCCTACCTAATTCCTTCTTTTGGATTTAAACAAGCCAAAAACTCACCTTATGCTACTGCAGAAGCAATTTTTATTTTTGAAGGTTAATCCAACTCAGCAGGATTTAGGGATGGCACTTTTGCTTGGTCGTAGGCATGTTGGCTCAGGCCAGACAGCTGTTTGGACATTCTCCACTGGGAATCTTGCCCTCAACACCCACAGTTGATGCACATACATGGTCTACTGGCTGCCTACTTCCATGCCCATCTGTTCAGATGGCATGGTGCCCACTCACAAGTTCGCTGGATCCTTGCCCTTAGTGAGTAGATGCCAGGCAATGATGGGCTTAGATGGGCAGCCTGCAAAATACTGAAAGTGATCATTTTTTCCTGTAGGAAGTCCTTCCTCTGCAATAGCACTGAAGCATGGGCACCACATGCTACCCTACACTTAATAACACCTGTGGACATATATGTGCCAGGAATGGAAAGGGAGGGGGGCGGCGTACTTGGGGGGGAAATACAAAACGGAATGATACAAAAAAATTGCAAGGATTCCTGTGTAAGGATATCCTCCCCACTGGCCATGGCACTGGAGGGACACCCAGGTTAACTGGAAACAAAGTGGCTCATGGGCCAGAGCAGCACAGCCATGGCCACACGGGCCAGAGCACTGCCTGGTTTATCCCAATTCCCATTTCCAATACTCAGCTTCCCTTAAAACTACCTTGGGCACTGCATGTCACTCACTGGCCAAAGTGCATAAAAATCAAAAGAAAATCGTACCAAAATCAGTGAGAACCAAACCCGGATCTGTCTAAACTTGTTTACCTTGAATGCAAATTCCATATACACCGTGCAGCACAAATTCCATATACACCAGGCTGCTGTTTACCATTTTCTGCGGTAAACAACAGCACCAGTAAAGGTAGGTAGTAAATAATTTTAATAAAGACCCATTTTGACTTGTGTCATTGCCCTTTGAAACAATAACTGAGAAAATCCTACTCGGTAACAAGAGATTCAGATAATTTGGTAGATAAGCAAGTTTCTCTATTTACTTTTTTCCAAGTCCAAAAACCAACCTTATTTCAGCTATTTCAGGACAAAGTAACAATGTTAATATAAAAATATAATTTTCTTCCCAAGTATGGTTCTACTAACCAATTAATATATAACAATAATTTTATTGCTTGAAATAAGTTACTTAAAAAATTAATACTTTCTTAACTATTCTGAAATATTTTATTTGCATTTTTATTGAAATTATTTGAACTTTGTGCCTATAAATCCCAAGGTATTTTCACAGGCTGTCCATTCTTTAGTTGTTCTTCATAGATTGTATGGGAGTCATTAGAAAAGTCACAGAGTTTCTGCTCTTTGATTAGATGAACTAAACTTTTAGAAGAAGGAGGGAGGGGGAAATCAAAGAGCTCTGCAGCAGAGAGTATTTCCTGTGAAGTCCCCCAGGAATCCTCCTTCCTACCAACACTGGTGAACAAACTATCAATCTTACAAACACTCATGGAAAATTAAGAAACTAAGTTGCAAATACCCATGAAACATATTGATAAAATTTTTCCAACAAGTGTTTTTTTGTCATTTTTTTTCCTCCCCTTGCTGACTGCACCCCAACACTGCTCCAACAATTTTGGACGCGTGCTCTCAGGCTGGATAAAGAAACAAATCTACAAGGCTGGATCTGCAGCTGGCTGGGGGCTCTCATCGAGTCAGCTCTGAAAACCTGTGCTGGAGGCACATTTAAGCTGTGCCTAACTTAGTGTTTACTCTGGGGTGACTGGATTTGAGTTCACTGTCCCTCCCTCAGAGAATTGTTTGCTGTGCGGAGACATCGGTCCTGTCTTTGAGCATGCTCCGCTGAATCGCTCATGTGTGGCTGCTTGGTCTGTTTGGGTCTGGACATATTGTCACATCCTCGTGTCCAAGTTTCACGGGAGCAGTGCCGAAAACGTCCTGGCTCCAGAATGAAATTAGATTTATAAAGGACACAAGCCAAAATAGTCGCTATGAACATCCGGTGACAAAAATCAAAGAATGGGAATAAAAAGTGGTTTGCTCTGACTCGCAAGCTTACTTCAAATTCTTTAATCTGAAGGGGAAAGAAACCACTAAGAACACCTCCTTTCTAGCTTTTAGGCTGTTGGTACCAGGCAAAGCAAAGGAGAAACATTGGCTTTTACAATGGAAAGTCCTTTGTTTTTCTCAGTGCGGGAATTTTCACAAAGAACCTTTTTGTGTGATTGAAAGGAGTATCTTCTAACACAGGTCACGGCTGACAACCCCATAGCTAAATCTTATTAAAAACTATTCAGAGACCAAAATTAGAGACTGTAATACAGAACCACTTGGATACCTGTCAGATTGAAAATATCTAGATGACCATCTAACTTGCCACCTGCTCTCCCTTCCCTTTGCACTAATAACCTGAATAAGCTTGTGAATACTTTTTTCCCACTCCTGTTGGCTCATATTAGTCTTTCATACCATCAAGACCTGAAATCTCTTAAAAGAATCGGTTTTGCTTATTAGCATTGTTCAGAGGACCAAATTACAAATGCAGCACAAGAAAGAATGAAGGAAAGTTTTCAAACAGATTTTCCCAGGTGCCATTATAAACATTAACATGAAAGAAAGAGTAATCAAGATAATAACTGATCTACTTAAGTAGCTTTTTAAGCAAATGGGTAATTTTGCAAAGGTCAATTAGCAGGACGACTCCTTCCTATTAGATTTGACACCATGATATTCAGCTAGGAAAAGAATGAAAATATTTAAAAGCCTAACTTTTCTTCACTCTTCCTTGGAGATTTCTCAGTTTTATATTTAATCACAACCTTGCAGCAAACCAGGTAGGACAGCAGTGATTGCTAATGCTGCTACCCAGCTCAGGGATTCTCCACTTACAATTTGCCTTCATTTCACACAAAATTAATATCCTAGCATTTTTACCACAACCTGCTGACACAGTAAAATTACGGTGATGTAAAGGTTAGGGCTTGGTTGGGGGTTTTTTAAATACCAAAGTTAGTTGTTCAAATTTGTATCAGGCTTCAGGGCTCTTGATGAGATTCTTTGTCATACACATTAAAAAAAAAAAAAAAAAAGCAGAAGGAAAAACAGAAAAAGTGCAATCTATTTGTGTCTTGGCAAAACAAGGACTACAATTGCAAAATGCTATTCTTCATATTGCTTAAGTGCTATTTCATTATTTGCCCTTCAGAGATGTAGAAACATTTCAAAAAATCCACTCCACAAGTTGGGCCGTGTCCTGAAGAGAGCATCAAGGAGAGGGAAGTGCATATTCCTGATCCAAGAACACTGGATCTGCTGGTATTGTTCCTGTGGCATTACATGGACAGCAAACCGTGCAATGCTAGCACGGCAGATAAACAAAAGAAGAAATGGAATTATCCTGTTTGAAACTTCTGAAGCATCCAGACAGAGTGAAAATTGTCCTTGATTTGATTTTCCTAATTTTGTTCTGATAGAAAAGACACCTATTTTTCAAAACATTAAAAAATATTCTCAGCAATACAAAGATCATCCACTGCCATCCAAGATGTGGGCAGTGTAGAAAGGCAGCACTTACTCCAGAGAAGTCATTTACCTTATTAAAAACCCCAAAATTATATATCTATAAAATTCATTAAAAAAAACAAACAACTGTCCAGCAACTCAAGAAAACAAAGGAACCAAACATTGTTAGAAGCTTTGGTGTCACAGGACAACAGGACTTTAACAGCATATTTCAGTGCATATATCACATTGTACATAATATATACCACACTCTCACCAAAGTCACAAATATACATCGTGTAATGTAGGGGAAAAGGTTTTGATTTATCACTTTTGTGCTGGGTTTCTCCCTCTTTCACCCCCAGTTCAACAAAGGCTTTCAAATAGCACCTGCCACTGGATCTCTTTGCTTCTCCACCCCACGACATGGATGAGAAATCATGATGGCACCATTTATGAAAATGTTTATATAAACACTTTATCCAAACCATGCTGGACTTAGCCTAGGACATTTCTCTTTGATATCTCCCTGGGAGGGCCACATTTCTTATTTGAGGGCATGAAAACATGATGAATTTACCAATTCTCTTGGTAGTTTCCCACTAGTCTTTTACAAAATGTGCTGTAATTCTCATTTTATTTTGGGAGCCTTCCAGCTTCCAGACATTTCATCCTGTATAGCCTTTTCCTGCTACTTTAGAGAACTCTGGTGCCCAATGTTGTCCGTTAATGTAGGAAAGAGGGAAATAATTTGCCTTTCAATTTCTTTCAATAATTTAAACATGCTGAAGTCTGCAGGTCCTTCACTGTCAAGACAGTTTTTCAAACCTCCCTTTTTTTTGGTTTTGCCTCTTCCTTGCATAATCTTCATTATTTTAGAATCACTATTCTGACTTTCTACTCATCAGTGCTACTGACAGACATGAACTTTTGCCATCTCCTTACTTCACTACCACTCAGAATGGTCAGCTCAAATTTCTTGACCCCAAAACTCCCACAAAAGTTATGTTTTGCAGCAAAATCTCAGAACACAGCTCCTAATTCTTGGTGCAGCACGGCCTGTTTCCCACATATATACATACATTTGGATAAATTAAAATGCACTTCCAGCCATTAAGCCATCCGGATCACTCTCCACAAGTGCCTTTACCCAGACCTATTTGCCAGTCCATCAATCTTTGCTTTATTTTCAAATGTTATTAGAACTGTTCTATTTACTTCCATATCATGGATAAAAAGAGTGATTAGTGTCAAGCTTAATACTAGTCCCTGGAGAACAACTCTAAAAATTCACCCAGTTGATGATGATTCCCCAGGGACTACTTTCCAAAACGTGTAAATTAATCAGTTCTTAATCCATTTAATGTGTGCTTCACTGATACAGCACATAACTAATATTTAATCAGAATGTCACGTACTATTAAGTCAAGTGACTTAAAAACTTTCCCTGCACTTCACAAATATGGTTCCTTTTCCAAAGAGACTTACATCAAAAAATAATCCATTTGGCTACATTTTTTAGAATTTGTTGTTTGCTCAGTTATGATGATTGACATCAACAATATTCCTAACTATTTTTTTAATTTTATGCCCGGAACACTTTTCTATTAATTGACCCAATACTCTTATAGGGTAATTTGACCGTAAAATTTTCCAAGTCATGCCATTTTCCCTTTCTGAATGCTGGTATAATGACTGCCCTTTTCTAAAATTTTGTAATTTCCATGACAACTAAATATTTACAATTTAAATAAACAGGCACAGACCACCTCAGAACACTCTGTAAGGTTCTGGTTAGACATTTAGTTAGGTTTCCTAAAATTTTTCCAGATATTGTTAATTTCTTCTGAAATTAACATTCAACATGTTTTTATTTATTAAGAGGATGGAAAGTTCATCATCAGTTTCTCATAAGCAAGCCATGGGATTTTTAAAAAAAAACACCAAAGAAACCACAAACACAAAACCCCACAAATATTTATTCATTATTCTGTTCTTTCCTACATCACTGCTATAGCCTTCATCATCATAACACTGAGCCTGTAACAGCACAGAACTCAGCTCTTAAAATTAGAGAAAAAACAAGTTTCTTGAAATTATTCCTGTGCACAGAGTTCAGAACTTAAAGAGAAACCTTCAGGACACAGGGAATGCATCGGTTGTGTCCAACACTGCGGGGCTTTCAGGATTCCCCTCAGCATACGACACCTGGGGTGAAGTTATTTATAGGGAGGGTTTGACACACACTTCAGCATTCGGCTGCTTTTCACTGTGCAAAGGACCTGTCTATGCCTGTAACGAGTGCCATTACAAAAACCAGTCAATTAACCAATACAGCCCCGTCTGTCACCACCTGGATTCAGTGGCTGTAGATTTAGAAACTGCTGAAGGCGCAATGCACCTTACAGATAGGATAAAACTGTCTGGACTCTACACTTTCCAGGTGCTAATATAACAAAGGTGATTTTGCAGAGCCCTGCATTTTATACGAACATCCCTTTATCTGTGAGGAAAGTCACCAAATCAAAAATGGGATGTTTTCCCTCATTTATACAGGTGCATTCCCCTCATTTATACACATGCAACCAGGAAGGCAGAGGCAGGCTGGTGGACTGTGTCATGCTGATTTTTTTAATACCTCACAGGTTTAAGCATGTGTGCGTGTCTTACAGTGGAGCACAAGGGAAGATAAATCCACCTAAATTATAATTCCTTCAGTCACTTATTACGCATTGCCATAGAAATGAATCCGCAAATTATTTTCCATGTGGCTCTAAAAGTATCAAAATTTATCTTAAAATGTTTGTTAGTATAGAAAAGGCCATTCACTTCCCAGCTCAAATGTCCAGAATACTGTAAATGGAGTCTGACCTAAATAAATCCTACTCCAGATCTGAAGATCATCAGATCCATTACACAAAGCCATTCAGGCACAGACAGAGTGGCAGTTGCAAATGTTCAGGAAAATTAGCAGAAAGGCACATGTATCTCTAATAGGTTAATAAGTACAACCAGTGGGAAGTGAAAATGGTTGCTTGCGTATAGACTACTGTGAGAGTTCATCTATTTATGGGGGGAATGCACGCAGAAACGTGCAATAGAGATTTTTTTCCCCTCCTAAACATCATTATTTTAATAATTATTGAAAGATTAGGAGGTAGTCAAGCGGCGTAGATGGAATTTTCTTGAAATTGTTTGGATCTGCTTTGCAAGTGATATTTTTCCCAGCCTAACACCCCCTGTTTTGTAGGTCACACGGATATCCACAGACTGTGCGGATACTGAAGGCGCTTGTCCTTCAGCCTTCTGCCTCACCACATGATTGAGCATCCATATACCTTACAACCATACACCCTGTCGAGTGTTATTCTCTTACATATCACAATTTACCTCGCTTCCTCCACTCAAACATGCAACCAAGCTGAGCAACAAGCTGCTTCAGCTGCCATGTCATTTCAGTTTTTACACATCTTCTCTTTTTATGTGTGCTCTACATCTCCGTGATGTCTCATCTCCCCGTTCCACTGCCATAGGCTACGAGTCAGGAACAAAGCTCAGGCTCAATGTCAAACAGAGTGAAAATGGGAAAATATCATAGGAGAGAAAATTAATGGGCACAAACACAGCTCTGAAACTTCCATCCTTGTGGGCTTTGCAACTTTCCATCGTTTCTTGGCAAAATATGAAGGAGGAGGGAGTAATAGTACTTCTACAGAAAATGCCTTAAAAAGATATTTAGCTAAGGAAAATACAACTCCAGAAATGCAAGGTGGAAGAGTTATGCTTACATATTAAGAAATCAATAACCCTGTAAATGTGCAATCAGCCCCTTTAATTTGAAGAATTAATTTATTTTCACTCTCCACCATTTTCCTACTGTCCTTCTTTCCTTGCCTGACCACTGTGGTTTTCCGATGTTCATATTTCCAAAAATGCCTCAGCAATAAATAGTCCCAAGTCGAACACACAGGAACAGACCCTGAGGCTGGGATCGTGGCTCCTCTGCATGAACTGAGGTCTTTCTCTCATTTGAAACAGGGAAATTTCAAGGTGAAACCTACACAAAATCCCTCTTGTCAACAAGTTCACTAGTTATATCTTTAAAACAAAAATGTTGTTTTTCATATTTTCTTATTGATTGTTTTCTTGTCATAAAAATTTGGGGGTTCAGGGAAATTATGATGTTTGCAACCTACATCATAAAAACCCCAAAATTAACCACACAACCCCCAAAACCCAGTACTTTAAAAATGGCTGATCCTACCCACATGGACATGGCTGTCAAATTCCATTGCATGGAACCATGGTCTTGGATATCATTAGCCATTTGGTAATTATGAGATCTATTTCATGGCCTAAGACTTTTTGAAAAATAAAGATTGTATTTTTCTGCAAAAATTAGAAGTCTCAGGGCACAAAAATGTAAAGGAAAAAGGGGATGCTTTGGTTTTATTCTTACACTGTGGAATTGTCTTGTTCTAGAAAATATAATATTGGTCAGAAACTTGTGTCTCTCATTCCCAACTGGGTTGTTTTTATTTAAATAGCATTCCTCTTTTTGTCAATCCCCAAAATCAAATGCTAGTATGTCAAATATTAACATTGGTATTCATGTGGATCCAGGTACTTGATTTATCAGCTAAATTATTTATTCAAGAGGCAACATCATACTTCATGTAACCCCATTTCGTATTGTGTGCAAACCTTACCTGAATATATTATGTGTGAGCTTAATAAACCTTTTTACTTTTCAATTTCAGTCCTTCATCTTTTCACTATTTGAAACATATAATTTATTTTTTGTACTAACATGCTATAACTGAGCTTAATGCAAACTGTATACATATTTTAAAATTTATGTCGGATGAGAAAACCAGAGTCAAAAAATGAAATGCCTTTTTTTGGGTAGGGGGTGAATTCATTCATGAAGCATTTTCGGTCTGTTTATTAAGTAATCATATCTGGGTACAAGTGTCAACACAATTTACGTTTTGAATAATGTGAAGCAGATAACCTCAATTAACAAGTAATTAGAGTCATTTTCCTATTAAGCAGTTTCCCTAATTGTTTTTGAAACCTGGAACTAAAATTGTAATAAATAATAAGCGGCCAAAACATGTCCCTGCATTAGTTTAATCCAGGCTCTTCCACTGGAGCCTGGGAAAAAAGCAGCAGAAATAAGAGCTGACTCCCTAAGAGATATTGAGAGAAGAGGGAAATATTCTGTAGCTGTGGACTCTTCATAGTCTACTCTTTTTTTTTTTTTTCCCCCATTGGTATTAATCCCTTTCCCTCTCTCTTTTCACTCCCATGTTTTCATATATGAACTTTTAACATATGGAATATTTGATTTAATCATTACTATGGATGGACTAGAGCTTATCAGGGAAATGCCATCCCTCAGTGAAACTACATTTTGTAGTAATACAAATTAATTTGATCCCTTACATTCAACCTCATCAGCATACAATACCTCTGTTTATGTAAAATAATAAAGATTAACCTGTTTTTCCAGAATAGAACAGTTTGTGTGTTTGCTGCTGGTCATAAAAAAACCCAAAAAAACAACTTGATAGAAAAACTTTAAATATATACCTGCCATGTCTTGAGTACAATAAATGAGCTCAGAGAACATAAAAAATTCTCATGTATTTCTCTGCTCGCACTGCTTGGTTTCATGGAAAACACCTATGTTGCACTCTGTCTGCCACAGCCAAAAATGGGGGAAAATAATTTCCTAGCTGAAAACAAGAAAAGATCCAGCAGCTGCTCCTCACCCTAAGCCAAAACAAACAAGTGAACTAAAAACTAATAGAAAAACTACACAAAAAACCAAAAAAAAAACAGGGAAAATAATAAAAAAGAAAGAAAAAGGAAAAGAGCAACTACAATAATATGTGGACATGTCCAAGGCCAGGTTGGATGGAGCTCTGAGCAGCCTGGGATAGCGGAAGGTGTCCCTGCCCCTGCCAGGGGTTGGAATAAGTTGATCTCCAGGGTCCCTTCCAACCTAAACCATTCTCTGGTTTTATGATTCTTTTCCCTTCACCCACAAATCCCAGCCTAAGCCAAAGCCTCCTGTCCAATTTCACAGCTGAAAATATATCATAATTTCACCTGGTAGGAAATACCATTTTCACCTGAAGGCAAGGAAAGGGAAGGGAAGGATTTCTTATAGGTCATGAAGGAGCCAAGGTATCTCAAAAAGACTCGAAAAGAAACTTCTCAAAAAGACTCTTGGTATATATCTAACTAGACTTCACCTCTACCCCACAAACACTTGGCTGCTGTCTCTGTGTCTGCAGGATATTTTGCCAGTCTTGGAAGAGTACAGGACTTCTATTAACTCCATTTTTAACAAAATTCCAATAAGGCAGTAAATCAAAACCAGACCCCTGAAAACAAAAATTAAAAACCCTAGGAAGACACCCTGAGAAATTACAGGAAAAACTGGCAGCTACAGAAGGACATGAGCTGCCCATAAGGAATACAAACATTTAAATAACTTGCTGGAAATTAGACTTTGTGAAAAATACCATTGATTCCTTTTAAGTAGTTTTATTAAAAGGTCTATTAATGCTTGGCTTGCACTTTGTGGCCATGAGAGATGTTGGAGCAAAGAGCTATCAAAGGTGGCTATCAAAGTTGGGTTTTTTTCCATTTAACTTTTTCTAACTATTAAGCTGCTCATTTTGTGGAGACAATCATTAGTGTCTTTAATGTGAAACAAAGCTTCTGGATAAGAGCTGCTAGCTGAAGATCAATATGAAAGATATCATTTCAGTTACAGCTTTAATAACTGTAACAATAGGGAGCCTGGCATCACCGGCTTTATGCATTAACGTAATTTAGAATCTACCAGGTACAAATCTTATCAAACATTAGCAGTGGCTGAGTTGGGATTTTCAAGGTAAGAAAAATGTGTGATAAATGGGAAGTATTTGAAAGGTAAACTTTCATGTAATCAGGCTCATCTGCCATAAAAACATGAAAGAATTTACATGAAGAAACAGAAATAAATAAACCAAATGAGATTCTGGGGAATGGATGGACATTTTTAAGGAACTAGTGGTGCATGTGTTCAGAGTGCGCTAGGATGTCTCTCTTGTTTACAGCAACAAAAATATGACCCACAAAATTGGAGAATTAAGAATTTCAACCAAATCCACTGCAATTAAAGACTTTTTGCAAATTACCATACATAGAAAAACAAGCCTACCTGTACGTGCAGCGAGCTAAACCCCAAAACAGATGAGGAGCTTTTTCCCTGGCTGCCAGCAAAGCACCAGCACTGCAGAGCAGGAGCACAACCCTTCCTCCAGTCACAGTTCCCTGCCCTCTCAGCTACAGCCAATTTACCTTTCCCACCCCATTTCTTCTCACCCACCTGTTTCCAAATCCCTCAGCTCCCTACTTGCTCCATGCTTTTCACAATGGGCCCCATTGCCCCAAACTTTTCCAGGATTTTGACATTTGCATGGTGGTGTCAACCTTATTCTTCTGCAGCAATTTATCTACAATCATGTTATTTCTTTTCCCAGCTCTCCAATTTGTTGATTGAAATAAAATTTTAAAAACCCCAAAATACAAAACCCTGCCTACCTCCAAGGGGAAAAAAAAAAAAAAAAAAGGCCTGAAAATGTTAAAACACAGATAAATTTGGATCTTCCAAGTTATTCTTAAAACCTGATGCAACCAATTGGCAGTTCTTGAAGCAATTTGTTTAACTTGTGTCCAAATGTCTTCAGGTTTTAGTGCTTACAGGTGGCTACTTTAGATTTACACTTTAATTTTGAGAAAGATCTAAACTGGGAACACTGAATTTTGTGTTTATCATTTGCTGATAAAAAATGGAAAGCTCAAAGTTAAAGTAGCCAACTACTGGAAAGAGTTGGCACCTGGCATTTTAATTTTTAAACATTGGAATTTTTTGTGTAATGAGGTTATAACGTCAGAGTCTGACTTCAGGACCACAATGAAGAAGAATGAGCTCTTAAGGATGACAGAATCACTGACGGGAAGCTCAGTAGGTCCAAAATCCAGGTTTGGTCCAAATAAACAAACAAAAGTTTGGATGCTCATCTGGGTTTTCTACCTGCCTTGGGGCTAGGGATGTCATGAGAACAGATTCTCTCATCACAGCTGCAGCACTTCCAGTCCTGGCCACAGATGAAATATCCAGGAGAACAATCTTTCTTACAGAGCTCTGGAGCAGGGGAGGGAAGCAAGGGAAAATGGGATGGAGTATTTCACAATCTTTCAAATTTGGTTCCAAAACTGGGGGAAGATTCAGAGATTAGAAAGGAAAGCACATTTTTTGCTCTACTTGGGTTTTGGCTGTAGTCTTCAATGCCACTTTTTACTGCAACTGTCAGAATATGTGGCAGCTCAGATAGTCAATAATCACAAAAAGAAACGCATAACTGCTTCTAAAGTTTAGGCATTTTCAGTGCTGTTCTCAAATAACAAACATGACTTTGTTGCATTGGTCTATGAAACATAAAGTAAAAAAATTAGATTTTTTTTTTTTCACCCCATAGACTATATATTGAAAAATGGAGCTCCTTCTTCCTCTCAAGGTGTTGGGTCCTGGGCCCTTTGAAAGGGGAAGGTTTCAATCCAGCTATGCCGTGGCTGTGTGTCTGTGCAGGCACACCCTTAACTACAAAGTCAACAATGATAAAAACCTGTTTCCATTAAAGCTCAACAAACAGGTAATCAAACAGAAAATAAAACATTACCATGTTAACATGACAGGACCAGATCCTGAAAAAAAAAAAAAAAGGTTGACTTCAAAGGAAATTTGATCTGATTTAGGGCAGGAGAATGCTGCTGTCAACTATTTGTCTAAGAATAGGCACATTGCCTAACAAGGACACTCTCTTGTCTGTTTAAAACCCCTTCTCAGCACATAAAACAACATTTCTTACGCGTGTGCATGCACAGTGCAAAAGTACACGTATTTAGGGCATGCACAAAATAATTTGATCCCCATTTTGCCTCATTGGTACCGCAATTATTTCACTGCAGTAATAAAACAAACAACAAAAAAAAATACCCTGGTTCTTTACCTCTGCTGTCATGTTGCATCGGGTCACTCCGTGTCACATGATGTGATATCATGGAGCTCAATGCAAGGAGACACATGTCCCTTCTCATTGGAAATTTAAAGAAATGGAGCTTACTTTTCCCCTGTGGGAAACTGTGCAGGTCAGGTGCCCAAGACTAGCTACGGGAAGTTTGATATAATCTCCGTTTCAGTACCTACATATTTCAAATCTGACGGCATTTTGAAAGGAAATGTGTTAGATGCCACAATTCGGCTGTAACACAGTACTTAATAAAGATAGTGTAAAAAGGAATATAATTCCACAGCTTATGTTCCCTGTCACGGTGTGCACTGACACAGATTGCCAAAGAGACTCCCTTAAACAACACTTCTTAAGCTTACTTTTTGAAATACACAGTACAGAACACGAGGGCCCTCAGAGAAACCCAACGCCGCTGAAAGCACAGGGGTATAGAATCAAGGGAAAAGAACTGATTAATGATGAAGCCAAAATAAGGCTTTTTTTTTTTTTTTTTTTTTTGGATGAAAAATAGTGAAACAGTTAAGCACAGAGAATATAGATAAGGAAAATGTACAGGACCTGGGGCCAAGTTCTCCTCTCAGTTACACTAGCATAATTGTGGAATAATTCTGTTTCAATTAATAGAGTTAATATGATGGGAATAGAATTATCTACATAAAGAGCATGATTGAAACATAACAGTTGAACCAGCTTTGAGGTAGCCTCTTTAATGTGTGGAAAGGAAATATGTATTCTCCACAGTTCCACTTTACAGGTAGAGAAACAGGAAAAAATTACTAAAAATCCCTTGGCAGGCCCATGTCCAGGCTGGGACCAGGGAAACATGACAAATTCCAGTCCAGCCCCTTCTCCACTGGGTTGTAATGAATAAATACAACTGAAGGCCATCTTGGAAGCCAAGTGAAATATTATGTACATAAAATCATCTTGCTAACATCACGGCATGCTGCTATCTCACTCCTGAATCAAAAAGGTGCAACTTCATAGTGTGTTGGTCTGTCTAACATGGTGGTAACTTCAGTGTCAGCAACGTCAGCATCTTTGGATGCCACTGTTTACAGGATAAAAGAGTTGAAAAATTAGAAGCCTGAGGAGTACAATCAGCAGAGATAAATGAAATAATATTTTTCCTGCTGATAAAAAACCACAAGGATATATGGTATGGATTCTGAAACTATGGTGATACAGAAACACTGGGATCATTGCAGTTTGAATCAGATGTTAGAGAAAATAATATTACTTGGATGGTTCTGGTTAATTAAAACTATGTCTAAGCTTTTTTGGTCTGCTCCATTGCCTCACCAGGACAGCTCAAAGGCTACCTTCTGCAGAGTTTTGGAGCGAGCACATTTTGAGCTACAAACACCTGATCCAACTCCAGGATGGCTCTTTGGCTTTGAACAAGGCAAAGGAGAGTAACATTTGGATTCTCAGAATTCACATAATTTCATCTTTTTTGCACATTTCTGATAGAAAGAATGAAGAATGAGGTCTCTTATCCCTTTTTCCTTCTAAGCTCCTGTTGGTTCCACAGCCCCAGTCCCCAAATGCCACTGAGTGATGACAACCTCAGTCCATGCCCGCACTCTGCTCTTAAACAAGACATCACATCTTATGTGATGTGAACAAAAATTGGTATTAGCACAAATTTCCTCTGCTATTCTATAGACGACAATAAAATCAATAATTAAGAAACTCCTGCTTACACCTTGGCTTCCCCTGTGTTTTGTAAAGAACTACCAGCCCTACCTTAGAAAACATTTTTTGAGTACTTCATTATCTATTTTCCTATCAGTGTCTCTGATAACAAATGAGGGTGGGAACTCTGGTCAAATGTCTTTAGGGGTGAGTTCAGGGCTCCTGGTCCTGCCCCAGGCAGTGACACCCCAAAATACCACATCATTGAGGGGAACCAGTGCTGGCACCTCGTGTCTCCACAGCTCCTGCCAGCATCAGACACTGAAAGGGTTGTTAAGAGATTAAAACAAAATATGGAACAGAAGAAGTCGAGAATGGTTTCTAGATGGTAAATTAAATAATATTTTCATAACCAAGTTTTCATTTTTTCCCCCTCGAGACATGCATTACAACAGAGAGAAGTGTCTCATCTGAAGAAAAAAAACCCTCTAATTTTTTTATCCTATTTTAGATTGCCCTATCAGCTTAAAAATATTTTTTATATATCTACACCAAGCTGTCTGTGAAACTCAAAGAGATTCATAGATTTTGAGGAATGCATTGATCTTCTCACAAACCCCCCAAATTGTAGAAAAACTATATTAATGATAAAGTAAATGTTACATTTTTTTCACTAGATGTTAGGAAAACAGCAGGGGGGGATATTCATAAAGAGGATGCAAAACTTCCTAACTGTGCATTCAGTCAGGAGGGCATTTTAATATTGAGCATCCCTTCAGATAATTCCATTTTCCAGCGGCAGATGATGGAAACACCAATGTTTTAGAGTCACCTGCTCCCCTAGCTAGCATCTCCCCAATTTTTGAAGGAAAAAAACAAAAAGGAGAAGGAAAAGGGGGAAAAATGGCATTTGGCAGAGGGTTGAGGGTCCGCGGGATCAGCTGCTCCAGCTGCAATCCCTGGTGCTGCTCTGCCCCCTGGTGCTGCCGCGGCCGCAGAGCAGCGCCCGCCGAGCATCCCCCGCTGTCACTTCTCACTTCTCCGCCAAGTTCAAGGTCAGTGCCTAGCTATTTTCAGCTCATCTCTTCTTGATCCATGCAGAGAAATGACAAGGTAACGTGATTTGGGGTCAGCTGTATTACAGGAACCGTTACATAAACGGAGAAAGTGGAAATCAATCCCGGCTGACAGTGTCTTCGGGATAATCAGCGCTCACTCCATGCCGCTGTCAGCTCTCCTGCATCAAACACCATGTTACTTCTGTCACATCTCCTCAACAAAACCAGAGCCTCACTTTTGGCAAAGTAAATAAATATTTCGCTCGGGCTTGCATTTAATTCATTGTTTAGAGAACTTTAACACTTTGGACTTGCAAAGAGTCCCCATTTGGAGGAGAAAAGACAGCTTACCCTGTCAGGTCCATTACTGCCTGCAAAGGGCGCTGGCAAAGATACAGTCGACTCTTATGAAACACCCCATTCCTCATATTTTGTGCTTGATTTCTTGAAGCAGACGATTGTCCTCCAAATCTCCGTTACCGAGCAGACCTCGGCTTCCCGAAGTGCTTCACCTAACCCACGGTCACCCTCGCCCCAGCCACATCACTGCTCTTCCCCTAACGTTCTAGGACACCTTCCTCAATTTGTCTGATTATTATTACTTTATCTGAACCATTTCCTCCCCTAAGTAGACATCTTCCCTAACGCAGAATTATGAACATATCATTTCACAAGATGTGCCGCGTTAGCCGCGTCTCGGTGACAGCACATGGTGTGTCACTTTAGGGGGAGAGCAGCGATTCCATCCCACCCACCTTGTGCTCCCATGGAACTGCCAAGCCCGCGGAGCTCCGCCGAAGAACGATTTACCATAATATTAGTTGTCAGTAAATTCAAAGACGGAACTCCTAAAGCTATAAAATGGATTAGAAGCAATTTAAAAAAGAATTAACAAACTAGAGTAAGAGTATACTGTCAACAAACAAATGCTTCATCATAGCACTGTAATTTGGAATTTTAATTACCCCTCTGCTTCTGTAACAAAACAATGTCTGAACTGGCAGCCATTTGAATCTCTCACAGGTCATTGAGCATTCTAGTTAATTACTCTATGAATAGCCTGTTTTTCTCCCCTCTGGAAACACGTTTCTAATGGCAGTCAAGGTCTGACAAATGTGTCATCTACATAATTAGCTAGGAAGCAACACAAAACATTAAACATGCTTTGTGCCGACAACTATCAAAACATTTCATTTGTTGTCAATTATTCATTACTTTGTAGGTTCTGAAGGGGTTGTTATTATGAAAATAAGTCCAGATGCTAACAAGGTTAGAGTTTTTTATTCAAATTAGTAATCAGAGGACTAACTTTAAAAAATGTGTCTTGTGTACGTTTATGGCAGCGTTCAATCAGCACTAAATTATAAAAGAATTTAGCTAAGTTCAAGTTAAAATAGCCATGGCAGAGCACATACACTAATTTGTCGAGTTGCAGTTCTCTTTGAAGTTTTAGGATCTAAGCTGAAGTAGCAAACTTTCAAAACCTTTGGCAAGACTAATTTGTGCTCGGTAAATAGAGTAAAGATTTTCACAGCGTGAGATAATGTAAGATTGCAAAAAAAAAAAAAAAGGAAAAAAAATGGAGGTTTTTGAACCTTTTTTCTACCCTTCTGTCACACTGAGTAAAAGTCAAAATCAGCAATTCTGACTCATATAATATCTCGTCTGAACTTCGGTTTGGCTTAACAAGGAAGCCAAACCAGTTACATTCACCACTCCCTTAATAGAGCTGAAATGAATTTATCCTCGCTTTTAAGAAGAAATAGGTGCTGGTTATTTCCTTTTTCTATGATCTCATTATGATGCTGCCTATCAAGCTACACAGCTGAAAAGCTACAGTGAAAGTGTGGGGAGGAGAAATAAATGGGGAGTTGAACAATAAAATTAACTTCTTCCTTTTTAAGCCAGGATTATTTCAGCTGAAGTGCTATGGTACAAATATACAATAAAGAATAACTTGTCACAATGCAGACTAAAGGAAATAGAGAGGAGAAAAAAATATTATTCCCAAAAACAAAAGGCTTCTTTTGATCATGAAAACATGCCTGCACAAAAAAATGTTGGTCCTGTAAAAAAGGTTGGGAGGCAAACCTGAGAAAAATCACTTATTGAAGGTAAGCTGAGCCCTAAAATAGCCTCATGCATCAATATTCAACTTTCAGGCTTTAAGTCAGAGGAGTTTATGGTATGGAAAACATACGTGAGCGTGTAGGGGCACATCTGTGCAGGCTGAGGACCTCTGCCCCCGAGCCACGGCAGCTCCTCAGGTGGGGAGCAGGGGACACGGGCACTGGAATGGATGGAAAACTGGAGGAAGGGCTGGAGGAGACAGTCTGGGAGCCTGACACTGAGCAGAGAGCAGATCCGGGTTTCCAAAGCACAAAACCAGGCTGAATACAGTAAGGGGGCATATGACACACTTCATTTCTCATTTTCCGGCCCTGGAACGGAGAGTGGCTGATGTTACTCAACAGATTTATTTTCTTTTAGCAATATTTATGTTCAGGAAGTGGAACCGGACTGTGTTTAGGGACTCACTGCTTCCATACCTAGCCTGAAATATTTGGAGCAAGCAAGGTGTAAATTTGCACTTATTAACCATTCCCACACTTCCATGGGAAGCTCATACATTTTTCTATCTCTGTCCCAGTGCTATTGTATGATTTGTGTAACACCTTGAAGGGAGCACAGATCTTTCCTTATAGAGGCCAACGTGGCTGCATCTACAACAGACCAGTGTATGATGATAATATTTGCAGAGAATAAAACCTGGGCAGTCACTATTAGAACACAATAAACAGAATATTTTTCAAAACTACATTAGGAGAAGGTTTTCTGCTTTTAGGAATATTTTGTCAAGATTTGCTTTTTCCTCCAGGAAAAAAAGTAAACTGGGGAGAGAAAAAAAAAGAGCCATCCTCAAAAACTTTCCCTAAATAAACTACGCTATAAAAGAAGCTCTGATGATCTTGCGGAGATTGAAATAATCCCTTTTTCAGCTAAAACTACCCATAGCAATGAAACTGAAAATACTCTAAAAGAGGGCTGGAGACTGTCTTGTAATTAACATTAAACAGATAACATATTTACGAGGAAGTCAAAATATTTTGGAAGCCGATAATCCTGTAAGCCTTAACGTGGTATAAAAACAACAAATAAATGCAAAGTGTTACTGTTACACATGCCTGCCTGATCAATGGTTTTCACATATTGATCTATAAATGGAGTTGACAGTCTGTGTTGGCTGCACATTTTCCAAGCAGCTCTATTTTTGTACAAAACCAATACGGGCAATTACCTTTGTTTGAGATGCCAAGTCTTATCAATTCAATGTGATTTAGTGTCATTTTAATTAAATATCAGGATCTACTTCAGGACAATCTATACAAACAAAGCCTCAAACTTGACTATAAGCTTGATTTGAAGTAAACATGTACAAGCCCTGCAATTTCAAAATATGGCTCAAAAACTCTGCTAAACAGAAGGCTTATATTTTTAGCAAATTTATTTCTGTCTTTTTGGCTAGCCATAACTTTGGCAAGTGTTCTATGATTACAGGAGTAAGAAACAAAAGAAGATTGCTTCCCATTTCTCTGATAATGTATTAGGGAGATAAATAAACCTACCAGTTTGTTTAACTTAATCAGAGAAAGCTCTAATACATTAACATTTTGAGATGTCGAAATAGGTTCTAATTCTTAATATAGACACCAATAAAAAAGACATTTCATTGTTTGAAGTTGTTCTGAATGAAGCAAAATGCACTTCCCTGGGGTTTAACAGATGAAAATAGCAAATATTAATTTAGGTTGCTAGTTCAGATGCTACCATTAAGCACAGAAAGAGCCCTCACTTGCCGCAGTCTGTGTCCAGCTTCATGATTTGTGCTCTTTAGACTCTACATTAATATCAATTTCCACCTTTGCACAAAGCTCTGGCATTTCCATTGAAATAAATATTGTGAATCCCCAATAATGTCTTGCATGTCTAGCTCCTGTCTTACATTTGCATCTGCAGCACTATAAAATGCACAAGTGCTTATGGCCCGACTGATGCCCGATGCACATCCTTCCCTGTCACACTATGGAAAATAATCTGTCCACCTTCAAAAGTGTAGCCCCAGGTGTGTCTACAAGCACCACAGCAAATGCTTCAGAACACAGCAAATCCCTCAGAGAAAATTAGGCATTTTTCTCCTCTATAAATCACCTCTCATCCTTCTACCTTTGTGCCTGGTTTATGCCCTTTACTGTCCAGAGTGGGCATTTCCTCTCTCCAAATAAGTTTTAGAAATCTACATTTCCATTGATTGTTCAAAATGTGCCAAATGCTGGTTGCTTTAATCCACTAGAGTCAGTAGGTTTTGCATAAGTTGAGTAAAAAGGATTTGACCCATTTATTAATGGAACAGAGTGTGTTGCACACACTGAACATGGACAGCAAAAGTGTAGTACGCAATCCTTTTTTCAGCTGCTTCTAGTTTTTCGAAAGAAAAATCTCTCCAATAATAGGACAAAAATACTCAGTCAATGTAAAGTAGAAAATAAACATAATCAATGGATGCCGCATGGATTATATCCATCATCTAAACAGAGGCAGACTGTGAAAACAGAAAATTTCCAAGTAGAAAGATGAGGATAAATCCTTTTTCTTCTAGCAGAAAATAATTAGCTTTGATTAATACACTGTTAATACATGTCTTTTAGCAGGGATCTGTGTGCCTTTAAATGCAAAAGTGAAGACTGTGTGTAAAAGTGCAATGGGGAGGAATATCTTGATTTTTTAAACAATATTAATAAATGTATATATATATATGTACATATATGTGTGTATCAGTTGGACCCTTCTTTTTCAAGACTCGTGGAAGGATTGAAGATACTCCCCTGAATTATTTCCCCCAAAATCCCTCACAAATCGCATGCCCAGATATGTCAGCACACGGCTGATACACACAATTGGTATTTCACTGTTTCTTTAACTCCCTGCATTTAAAGCCCGTAGTTGAAAGCATTTGGATCCTCAGGAATTTTGCTTTTACTTTGGGCGTTAGCAAACAACTTTAAGAGGCTTATTTAAGTAAATACGCCCAAACACTTTCAGCCTGTCAATATCTAGTCAGAAAATTCTGCATGGCAAAAAGAGATGAAAAGAATTGAAACAGAAAAGAAATTAGCAGCATGGCAAGCTCTCAATCTATTATGTCGGAGCCAAGTTTGCTTGGTAAAATGACATATACTCGGTAAAATTCCACTTTTATGTAATTAGCTACTAAACAAATGCAACACAAAGCAACTTTTCAGCTCCCAGCCAATGAACAGATATTGTACCTGGTGTGGTTGTTGGGATAAGGCAGTGAATATTTATGTCTAATTTAACTTTTTAGAGCCCTTGCTCTGTAACAGTCCAGCATACTATCCCCCAAACTAAAGTTATGTAACAAGGTAATATCAACAATGAGAAACTGCATGATAAAATCCTGCCCAAAAGTGAAAAATGCTAATTTTGTCTCATTTAGCAGCTGGATACAGAAATGCTCATTAGTTTTAAGAGGGTTAATCCTTTTAACTTTTGCATATTGATATGCCAATTATGCCTAATTGTACAAGAGGCATCAGTCAAGGTAATAGTGCATAAACACATGAAAGTTATTAAGTACATCCCAACATGTAATAAAGTAGGTGTTAATTGGTAGCTGAGTTCTGCAGGCTATTGAGGTGGATAATTCATTGAGAGATGGATCACTTGTAATTTCTCTACATAATTCCTTTTGCAGTCTCATGCTGTGATGTTTTCATGCTTGTCAAAAACAACTGCAGCCTAGTGCCTTTTGTTAAACACAGCCAATAAAATGTTAGGCACCATTAAATATACTTAACTTTTAAACTTTTTCAAAGGTACAGTTCTTCCTGGTATTGCATTACTGTATTCCCAGTAAATTATTATAAGCAGCGTTCCAAGTTTTTTGGTGGATGAATATTTCAAGGCAGATAAAAGGAGGAAACATGTGCAGTGTGTCTGAGGCAAAGAATATAATTTAAATGAATGGTAAATTAGTATTTTATCAGCTGCTAAGATGTAAACAGATTTTTCACTCTAGAAATATAAGGTGAAATGAGTTAAGTTATATCAGAGAAATTAATCAGTAGAATAATATATTTCTAAATAAGTCTAAATTTTGAGTTTTAATTTTGAATAAAATTAAAGGTCTTGTAGCTTTCCTCCATTTAATAACTTTGCTAAAAGGCTGAATATTTCATAGGAATCCATTACATCAACAACAACAAAAAAATAATGGTTGGCATGGTTGTGAGAAGTGGCTGAGACCTGGGACTCTGTCCCCAGCTAACAGAGTTTTCTCCCTCATTTGCGTTCTCTGAGAATAAAATGGATCTGGAGTCCAAAAAGTGGCTAACATTGCATAAATAATTTTGTAACATCATATGGCCTCAGCTGCCAGTTGCCACCATTATGGAAGAAAATTAACCAGGGGAGACTCATACCAATCAGTTTGTTTAGTAGCTCACAAGGAGTACCGGGGCAGCGATGCAACTGGCAATAGAGCTCATCACTAACTATTTAATTTAAAAATAAGGCACTAATGGATAAAAAAATTACTCAACTCCTTTGACTCTGTTAACTACTGAAATAATAGCATAAGTTCAGTGTCTGATTTTTGTACAATTCATTCAGTCTTACAGAAAGGCTTATTTTTGTTTCAAAGTTGTTCTTTATTTGCAGTTTGAAATTTCCATTTGTTTTCCTTTGTCTGCTTTTAAAGTTTTCCTTTTGAGAAACTGTGACATGTATCTGAATCTGGAAGCGCTAATCTCTACTTACTTAAGCCTTGCTTAAGTGCTGTTACAACGGAGAGTTAAAATGCTGAGTAGATGTTTTGATCACAGCCACCAAAGCCAAATTCTGTGTTTCATGGAGGAAATTTGTTATTCCAATTCCTAGCAATACTCCTAAAAATGTATTAGTGACTTTAAATCCCTCCTTTCAAAGGGTGATAATGGAACCAATGTCTTCACACACATAAGATAATTCTGTGGATTTTAAAAAATTGAAAGACTCAGAAAATATTAGGAGTGTTTTACTTACAGGCTCGGCGACTTTCACATTCTCAGAGAGAATCATAGATTTGCTTTGGCTCAGCCTGTCGTGGTGACTGTTGGCATTTTTGATCCTCATTTGAACAGACCCTGTACTGTGGTGGGGAGGATTAGGCTTTTCAGAGGCTGTATCAGAAGTTGAAGACCTTTCCATGGTTGCTGGGTTGACCTGAAGAATGTGAAATAAGAGCATTAATCTAAGGACCCTTCATACAAAGATGTATCAATGCCAGGCCTGTGTCACTGCAGTCAGGAGAACAAGCTGAGTTATCTTGCTGGCAAGATCTTGATCATCCTTGCACACCAGGATAACTATCAGCTGTGTCAGCCTGTAGTTTTATTATTGTCCTTATCACTCACCCATCCAAACTGCCTTGGAAGAGTTAGTTTATGTAAAAGATTATCCTTATCTCGAAAGCCATTCTCCTCCATGGTGTAATCTCCCTGCAAGCCTCTGCCACGTCCAGCTGGCAGCCACTCCACTTTGTCTTTGGCCCCGCTCACACGACACATTTTAAATCTTGCAAAGGGAAAGGACACGCTGTGAAGCCAATTAACATATCTTACCTCCGCAGTCCCGCATGGGCGTGCTCCGAGTGCATCGCGGGGCCACGCTGCAACCCTGCTGGTGTTCTAGATCCAAACCTGGAGCTGATAAAATATCCCTTAATTTTCACAATTCTACCAGCAGCACGGACGGGATTTTTGTTTCTTTGTCCATTTTTAAAATCTGAAATTGAGAAATGGCTGAGCTCTCAAGCCCTTAGAGGGACTGAGGGGAACCCAGAGTGATCACAGTGCTGCTTTTCAACCTCCTGTTTTGGTGTTAAAACAACCCAACAAACTCCCTTCTAGCTATTCAAAATCCCAAAGCATTTTTCGTAGGCAAACGCTGCTTTCTATTTCTTGTACAAAACATCAAGACAGTGATGTACAACACTTGCTCTGCTTTCCTCCCCCCTTGCTCACCCTCGTGCTACTGCACGTAACTCGTGGGTGCAGTAATCTACCGAGAGTCACAAGAAAACTGGCTCTTTATATTGCTGTGTAACCACATGAGAAAATGTGTAAGGACGAGATACTACACAAGCTGAAATAGCTGGTTTCCCAACTATGGAGCCAGGGAAATGGAAATCCATTTAAGTGCAGTTATAGTATAAACTGTTGAAAAATCAGCGTTTTCCAAATGGGTTGGAGAGCACGACTATTTCTAGCAACATCCCCGCAACTTCTGAAGGCTCTGAAAGATTAAATTCCTTGATTTCAAGAAAGCCCATTACTAGGAAGACATCTGAGCAGGGAATGCATCGTCCTGGTGTGAAGGTGGGAGAGGGAGATGGGGAGCTCTGCTGCACATCTTGGGGCAGGACCACAGCCTGTGCAGGTGGGAGGACGCAGCTCCCACAGCTCCCACAGCTCCAGCCTCTCTGGGCTCTGACAAAACCATTCCTCCCAGGAAACTGCCCCAGATGTAGGGGATGTTAATGAGAGGACATGCAGTCGGAATGGCTGAGGGGGGAGCAGACCCTGGCAGGTCAGCTGGCCCAACCTGCTCAAGGAGGACCACCTAGAGGTGGTGGCCCCAGGCCATGTCCAGAAGGATTTTCATAGAATCACAGAATAATTTGGATTGGAAGGGACCTTAAAGATTATGTTTTTCCAACCCCCCTGGCGCAGGCTGGGATCTTCAGGGGAATTTATACGCATTCATCAGAGCACTCTTGATGAGAGAAATAAGATCGTCCTTTAATATTAGCCCATTACTCACTCAACATGATGTGCCATGATAGAAACACTGAATTTAATCATACCAAAAACAAAGCTTATGCCCATTGGCTGTTTCCTGCATTGACTCACTTACTCAAGGATCCCCACAGGAGTTGAACCCCAGGTGACAAAAATTAGATTAAAGCTGTTTCCTGTTCCTTAGCAGCATTCCTGGCTATGACTGCTGCAAAGCTGGTGTATGACACTGGAGAAAACTCTTCACACGGATCTTTGGTGGGCAGCACTGTGTGTTCTCCCTCCCCGAGACACTTCTCACCACCCTTCAGAGCAGTCAGCACCCAAATCCATGTCACAGGGACACTTTGCCATTTTGGCAGTAAGGACTGCAGCAGCTCCAAGCAGGAAATTATTTTTTTCCTTCTCTTAAACTTGGAGAGTCAAATCATTTTGTATTTCATGTTGGTATCAAATCAAAATTGCTTCTCAACAGATTTTCAGTAGGCTCCAGGCTGGAGAGCAGATCAGACTCGAGAGACGAGAGCAACACTGGCTCTGTCACGGATCCAATGTTTGGCTGGAGCACATCGCTGAGATTTTCTTCTGAAATCTCCCACCTATAAAACTCTGACATATCCCTTCTTGGGAGCATTATGAGTTTTAATTAGGTAGTCTCTGTCTGGTGTTGTCAGTACACGATGTGCCATAAAAAAGTTTAATAGTGTGACAAAGTCATGCCCTGGATCACAAGAAGGAGCACAGTCAGTAAACGGCAAAGCTGCTAAGACTTCTGAAACTTTTAATTCTAATCTCATTGAACCTTAATGAATTTTCCTAAAAATTGGAACTAATTTGCATACATCAGAGTACTACAAGGAGGCTTTCCAAGGTACCAAAATTACAGGAACCACTATAAAAGAAAACAACAACAAAACCCAAACCAGAACATTTCCACCATCAGATTTTCTCAGTGTAAAACACAGTGAGATCCTGCAGAATGTCAGGGAGGTCTTGCATAATACGGGAGAAAGGTACAAAAGCTGTGCCCTTAGGATTTTCAGGTAGGAATCCTTTGCTGTCCAGACTCCACTCAGACTCCTGACAGCGTTACCAGCCCTACATGCCAGTAGATGGCACCCTGAATATGAGCTCCACAAACGCAACTGCACCACATTTGCATTTGCAAGAAGGAGTTGGTAATCCTCACGCTCTGCCCTGCCTCTTTTGTTTGTGTGTTTGTTTATTTTCGTTCTAACTTTTTAAAAAAATAACAGAGGGGAAGACCAGCAGGAAACAGATAAAATAAGGTCAGAAAACATAAAAAGGACCCTATCTTCTGCATTTATGAGTTGATGCTTCCAAATTGTTATTAGAAGCATCAGGGCCAAGTTTGGGCTGGTTTTGCAGGGGAATTTGTTTTGTATCTTTTGGAAGGCAGAGCTGCCAAGCCCCGTGCAACCGCTTGTGAGGCACTCCATGTTCATTATATAATTAGCTAATTTGCCTTTTGGCAAATAGTTAGCATCTGGATATAAATTTTAGTTTTGAAACCTCCTATGGTTGATTTGCTGGAGAAAGGCATTAAAACAAGACAGAGTTTCCCTCCCCTCCACCCTGTTGTTTAGAATGTTCCTGCAGTAAGGGGTAGGATAACTTTGAGACATCGACCTGAGAGAAGGGAAACAAGGGAACATACTCAAAATTCTTGCAAGTACCTGGTTTTGGGGCACTGTGGAACAGAAGGGGCAGGTTGGAAAAGGGTGAGGAATAGTCAGGAGCAAGACAAATCCTTGACATGAGGTTGGAGGGATGATACAGGAAGGGAAAACTGATTCATAGAGCAGGGGAAAAAAGTTATATCGATATGAGGAAGGAGAATTTTAATTCCTGGAGAAATTAAAATTTAAGTAAATTTACTTATGGGGCAAAAAACTCCACCAAGTGGAAGGAACAAAATTCAGTCCTACACAGCCAATCACTTTCAGAGCTACTTCAGGAGGTCAAAAGCTTGCTTTCAAGGAAGAAGTGGTTCATCCTTTTGTTCCATTTGCTGCCTCAGTGGGTCAATTCTTGCTCTGACTTTTCCCAAAAATGGGTCCACGTGTTTGGGATGCTCCAAGAGGACATAATCCTGCTACACCAGGTAGCATAGCAACCTCATAGTGAAGCAGATTGAGTCAAACCGGAGCTCAGGCACCGACTACAAGGGTGAGCTTGCTGATAAACATTTAAATGACGTTTCAAACAGCCTAAAGATCCTAAAACCCCAGTTTCTAAATGTACAGTTGACTTTCAAACGCATGGCATGGAAATAATTAGTGTTGCAGAGGTGAAAACCAGAAAGGTTATGGCGGATGCAAATCCATGGGCACAGCAAAGCCATCTCATTTCTGAGAATCCGGCCCAGGTTAAGAGAATTGCACGGAAAATGATGAAGATCAGATCTCCTTCCTCACAAAGTGCTGGGTCTTGCCAAAATTCTTCACAAGAAGATTTTCTCTAACATTTCATTTAAAAATAGAGCTTTCACAGAATCACGAAGTTTGATAACAGTGAAAATGCGTCAATTATTTTTGTTTGATGGCGAAAATTTCTTTTTGTCGTTTTGAAAAGAGAAATGAGATGACAAAGGAAACAATGCAACAATGAACAACAAAACAAAACAAACACTTCTGTTGCTATTTAAAGTCAAAAATACCTATCAAAAGAGCAAAAATATACTTTTTAGTTTAAAAAAAAATTAAGATATCAAATTGCTTTTATGCCTACCATTATTACACCTTTTATAGCTGAACTATGGTTTCTGTCTCACAATGACAGTCAGTAAGTATTGCCCTCCTACAGCACTTCATGGATGTAAAATGAGTTTCATATTGAATTTATCAGTATTTTAATCAATTTTACACATGTTGTTTTGTCCAGACAGTGATCCTATAACAAGCGGACTAACTGGTCCTAACCAAGAACTTTATTTCCTGAGTTTTAGTACATTACTGGTAAAGTCAGTGTATAGATTTTTCTACGAATCAAAGCATGCATTCTTAAAAAAATAACAGAGGATAGCAGTATTTCCGAATTTTGGTTTGAGCTATGCCTACATTTCCTACAGCTACATACAGTAGAAGACAGAATGTAAATGTTAATTCATCAGCATCTTGTACCAGAGAAGCTGTGGCTGCCCCTGGGTCCCTGGAAGTGTCCAAGGCCAGGTTGGACAGGGCTTGGAGCAGCCTGGGATAGGGGAAGGTGTCCTACCCATGGCAGAGGGATTGGAACAAGATGAGGTTTAAAGTTCCTTCCAACACACATCATTCTAGGATTCTATGATTCAACAGTTGTAACAAGCACTCTTCTCCAAAACCAGGAAAAAAATCCATAATTAATATAATTTATTGCCTTTGTTATTCACAATTACATTAAAATAATTGTGTACATTTTTCAGTATTTCTCCAAATAAGCTTTTCATTTCTTCCACCTTTTCTTCTTATGGTTTGCACCACTATCAAGCCAGAGGTGTAACAAACGTGAAAGTGCTTGACACAGCTGAGTGCAAACACTGCAAAAATGAAGTGCATCTTTTTGCATTGACTAATTTAAGTACTTTGTTCAAGAACACACTGTACTTGAAGAACATCCACAAAACCTAACACAACTCACGGAAGGATAAAAATCAACACCAGGTTCACCATCACACCCAACCTGCAAGCCTGCAAAACCATGAAAATGGAAGCGGAAGTTGCAGTTAACAACTGAAAAAACAAGAGAACGCCGGACACGTGGCGAGTTGGAACACTCCTGTTAAAGAGGACATATCACTGTGCCTGTGAAAGTGATTAACATCAAAATCAGCACACCTACGTAAATATTGCTGCTCTTGGGTTTTGCCCTTGGCCTGTGCTGCACTGACGTCTCTGCGAGGCACAGCTCTGGGCAGCAAATGCTTAAACACACTCTGATGGAAATCAAGGGGTGCAGATGAAAAAACTACAGGTAAAGGGAGCAGATAATAAGTAAAATGCCATATGAGTTTTTCTAATTATTCTTATCTGCACTTTGCTATTTTTTTTCAGCCATCCTCACCATGCTTCTCTCAGAGCTGAAATGTCACACCCCTGTGCCCAGGGCAGGGACACAAACAGCAAAGGCTGCTGAGGGATACAGAGTCCTGGGCTGGTGCCCAGGAGTGTCCTGAAGCCAGTTCATCTGAGTACTGGAAAACAGAAAAATCCATTGTAATGAAAATGCAAAGCAGATGTAACCTTCCTATGCCTTTCCATTTGCACAAAAATGTCAGGTACTTAGGAAGCAATATTAACTTCAACCCTCAGTCCTATCTTCAGTCAAACCAGGAGATCAGGAATGACACAACATCACCATTGCCTGGGTCTTTGCTCCCGTTTTGTCTGTTTATATCAGGTAGAAAATTAACCAGAATTTAGTGCCGATTCAGTCTGCTGTAAAACGTTCAATGTTCTAAACTCAGCAGCTCAGTTTGCCTTGTCACCCAAAACTGCAATCTCATCACTTACTTGATGCACCCTAAGTCCTACCAAAATGACATTCATCAACATTAATTATCACATCCTCTTTTAATTTTTTAACTGTTTCAACCATATTAGATTTTGGTGGTGTCCCAGAACAGACAACACACAGAGCAAGGATCATGGAGGTCCTCTAAAAACTGGCTTTGCAAATTACTCTTTTCTAGTCTAGTACTTGTGGATATTCTGCAAATAAAAGCAGAAATGGCCCACTCTAATTTATATGTACACTTACCCATCACTCTCCGGTGGTCAAAGAGAAAGGAAATAATCTTTTATGTTTTGTTTGGAGCCATATCCCACTGTCCAGAATTTCTCTGTTAACATGTGTGGCATAAGCTGCCCAAACCATTATTCACAATTTTTTATGCTCTGAGGTATATCATTCAGTCTCTATGAAGTATGCACCTAAAGGCAAATTCCTCAACACAGCTTGACCCAAATCATAGAATCAGAGAAAAATTGAGCTCGGAAAATACCTCCAATGTCATCCATGGAATCTCAGCACTGACAATTCCATCACTAAACTGTGTCCCTAAACACCACATCTACAGGTTTTTGAATACTTCCAGTGATTGTGGTTCCACCACTTCCCTAGACAGCCTGTTCCAATGTTTGATCACCCTTCCACAGAAGGAATTTTCCCTAAAATCCACTTTAAACCTCCCCTGACACAGACTGAAACCATTTCCTCTTGTCCTATCACTTAGCAGACCTCCTAGGTTGTAGCTCAATCCAAGAGTAATGCATTAAACAAGTCTTTAGGCTGAAAAATTTTTATCTTTGAGATTTTAATTTGATTCTTGATATGACGACGATTTCAACCTTTTTGATTTATGCTGTTATACTCTATTTTACAACACTTGGTTAAAAACTACGTAATTCTCATAGCAAAAATCTCACATACCAGCTCAGTATCCAGTAGGAGCAAAGGGTATTATCATATTATATAGTTTCTTTTTGGCTTGTGCCATACAAAAAGTGATTCCAGGCAGGTCTTAAGGGCCTGATTCTGATTTTGAGTTCCCAGTGAACCACCTGAGGCTGATGGAATTACAGCTGGGCCATAGAAACATCAAGCACCCCTGAGGAGGAGAGAAAAAGCATTCACTGTGTTACGGAGCCAGGCAAGGAAATGCACTTTGTGACAAGAGCAGAGGGCACAGACTCACCCCATTGCACAGCAGCAAGGATTTTGTTTAATTTTGAATCTAAGAATGTAAAATTTGTTTTGATGATTCAGTTCCAAAGAATGAAAGCATTATAATGTGGTAGTTCATTTCCCATTCCTGAGGGTTTTCCACACACAGTAGGAATGTTACTCCTTACTTAGAGCAGGTCACAGAACCATGTGAGCCCAGCCTACACCCCATAATACCTTACAGACTTACATTTGGTGCTTCAGTGATTTCCTGTCCATTGACAGATGGGCTAAACCTCTGAGTGGCTTATTGATATAAAGGTTGGCTGCAGCCTTTTTCTATTTTTTTCACATAATAGCATGCTACAAAATAAAAAAGACTTGAAATTATAAAATGAAATAATAAAAGGCTTTTGTCAAGGCCCACTTTCTAGCAAGTGGCAGCAAAATATCCAAATCTATTCAGTGGACATATTCTTAATCTTTACAAACTTTTACTTGGTTTGTCTCCAGGACTGGATGAAGAGAAACATGAAGAGAGAAGATTTATGTGTCTCTTCTGGACTGGCAATGGTTATCAATAAGGGTTAAAAAGGGACCTAAAGTCCTCCTATGTGTTATTCTGGACTTCCATAGATGACAACCCCAGAATGTGTTCCCTGCTACACACAGATAAATCCTAAAAAAGAGCAGGATAGATGACAAAGAAAAACGGTGATATGGAAAATCTGCCTGTACTCCATAGGACAGAGACATGTTCCCTCTGGAAATGCTTTCCTATCTGGATGGAAAGGGCCTGAGAATTAAAAGGAGAGGAGAATGGGAGACAGTGACTATTCTAACGTTTTGTGGATACAATGACAAACTGTTCACATCCACATTTTATCACTACAGATCCAATAGCTCTAATCCTGTAATTCTCCATGACCTGCTGTCTACGGCTCTTCCCTGCACAAATAAAATTTGCTAGGAAATATCACTGGGATGTTATTGAAAACAACAAAAACATATATATTAAGGTAAAAGAAAGTCAACAAGTGACTTCATATGGTCATGTCTCCTCTTGCATCACTTAGTTTCTCAATTATGTTACATGGGAAGGTCTCAGAAAAGGTAGCAGTTGTTTCAAAAGTTCTTCTGTCCCAATATATCATATGGGATAGCATAATGGAGTCTATTTTCACCATTCCTGTGTCAATTCTACTCTCAGCTACGAGTGGAACTTGAAGCTAAAAGTATCCTTTGTGTACAGTTTGGCCTGCATATGTTCTGGGAACAGTTGTCCATAGTAGAAATTCAGTTGAATATGTAAAAGAACATGCCTGGGGAAAAAAAAATGCTGTTTCTAGGTCTTCTTGCTGGCAGCACCTTTCAGTTCTTTCTGGATTGCATCTGATCCATGACACCTGCCTCTATTTTCCGTGCTGTGAGAGCAAGACTGCAATCCTTCAGATGGAGAATATCGGTTATGTACACACAGAATTAAAAACATCCCATATACAGCACCTCTAAAGCTTCCTACGACACTGAACAGCAGGACTAGAATGGTTTAGACATGAGACCAATGGCATCGAGTAGTTTACAACAGCATGAAAGCTCAAAACAATTTATAATTCTATGAATTTAATTGGCTTAACACTAAATGAGACCTAATAAGTGCTAGAGGAAAGTGCTTGGTTATTCCTGATCTGTCCTACTCATGAGGAGACCAAAATTTCCTAATTTCCTTCTGCCTCCTTCCTTTCTTCTAAATAAGTACAGAGTAGATCCACGGCTTTCCAAACACCTCAAGACTGACCAGTCTAAACTCATTTCACACCTGCGCCTGATGCTCGTTGCATGGTTACTTTTTAGTTTAAAGCTGTCTAATCTGGATTTCAAAAAAAAAAAAAAAAGAAGAAAGAAAATCCAATGTTTTCTCTAGGAAGATCACATAAGAATCACAAATTTTCTCCGGTGCTTGAAAGAAATCTGTTCCTATAGCCTAAATGTTCAGAAAAGTGTTGTTACTTTTAATGCTGCCAGATCTGAAGTGATGAGATACTATGGGAAAGGTTATTCTTGCAGTATTTACAGATACAAGCAGAAGCAGAAGTGACAGAAATTTCAAAGTAAGGCTGCTTGAAATACTTCCAGCTCAATTTTGCAGAACTTCTCCTCACAGTGATTTGGATATTCATCCAAGCTTTCCATGCTTACCTGAACTAGACATGTGGTGATGGTAATTTTGGAACAGCCCAAATTCTCTGGAGAAGTACAAGAGTTTGTACCACAAGACAAACTGATGTATTAGAGAAATATTTTTTAAACACCTGAAAGCTTGCTGCAAATAACCAAAAAAACAAACTTCTGTAAGTCCTAAATTTCAGAGCTTTGCCACCAGAACTTTTGGGCTCAATTTGACAGGGGCAGGACTGTCACAAGGCCAGCTTGGGTAGGGCATTACAGCCCATTTGTGCCCTGCCCCACATCTCTGTACAGCCACAGGCTCCACTGGCTGATTCATGGGGAGGAAGCACCTCACCTTCATCACTGAGGAAAATGACACAAAAGTTTCATCCCACTCTGCCTCTCAACCAGCTGGGCAGCACAGAGCACTGGGAGCAGCTGTAAGTCATGCCTCCAGTCTCAGTTCCTGCAGCAGCACCAGAAAAAATGCCTTCCTGAGTTCTGTAAAGCCTTTGGTGAAGTAGCTCCAGTAGTTTTAACCTCTTAGAGTATCTCAGAGTTCCTCAGCTTAGTAGTTTCAATGCACTTTTGCTGTGTCTTAATCCTTTTTGCAGTTCCATATACCCATCATCCCACAGAAGACGTCTGTCAAACTGAGATACTGAGATTATTGAATATCAAAGGCTTTAAATCTTCTCAGACTTTAAAAATAAAGTACATTTATGATAAAATTATTTCTCTTTTTATTTAAAACTTACAATAAAACTCTATTTTTTGCTGACCCTGCCTGCCTCAATAGCTTCTAGAAAAAGGAGGTTTGTCCTCTATCCGGACAGCTCTCCCTCCCACACCCCCAGATGATGTTTGACTTCCCGTGCTGTGCACATGAAACATCCCTCCCACCCCTCTCTCCATCTCCCATCATGTGTATCTGCAGCAGTTTTTCTGCTGTGATCCTGCAGCTGCTCCCTTACTTCTTCTCACTGCTCCCACTTCCCATCTGAGGGAGGAAAAAAAGCCTCCAGACACTTTTAATCTGTTCCCACATTCCATCTCCACTTTCCTTTGCAGAGCTCCTGGTGCTGCACTTCCAAGAGACGCTGCTGTGAAATGCAGCAGAGACGGCACCTACAGTTTTAGGAGAAAACTTTCAAGCTGTGGCAGGAACCAGAAGGGGAAATTCTTTGTGGTTTGTTTTGAGCAAGCCCCTCTTCTGCATTTCATGGGGCCCCCAGTTTGCTTTCTCCACCAGCCACCGCTGCCGCAGAGCGTAAGGCAGCAGTGGTGCCCGCCCCGCCACGCTGCTCCTCTGCTGCATGTGGCAAAGAGGAGAGAAGACAAAGGCATTTGTTTCATGTGATAACATCTGATATCACATCGTGTAGCTAAGATGTCTGCAGAGGGGAAATACCAAGGGCGCTGTGCTGTCACAAAAGGTAATTTCATAGACTCATGTAACGGTTTGGGTTGGAAGGGACTTTAAAGATCATCTATTTCCAGCTTCCCTGACATGATTTCTTTGATGATGCAAGAAGGTTGAGCATAGGCTGTGTGAATTATATTTAATTTTTTTTGCTGCAAATGTAATTCTGTAGCGAGCTGAGATAAAGAAAACTTTATCTCAGTGAGGTGGTTCAGGGTGATTCCAGGAGACCTTGTACACGTTTCCTGCAGGCCAGGAGGCCACAGCCACCTGTGTGTGTCCCCAGTCCCACCACAGATGTGCTACACACAGCCAAAGTCAACAACAAGGGCAGCAGGAACACGGCAAAGCCTGATCCGCCTGCGAGCAACCACACTCATAGTGAGAATCATCACAGCCATTCATCCACCCTGAGCATTGTTCAGGGCAAAAATACTTAATGCCGGTTACATTTTCCATTGGGTTTATGAGGTAGCGTCCTCAAGTCCCTTTTTGGCAGAAATGGGGTGAAACTCAGCTCAAATGAACCTGAGTTAAAATGTCCTTACAGAGCATTGTTCTCTAAACACCTCAATCTTGGTCCATGGTACAACTCTGGTAAGAAATAACTTCATTTAACTTCTTTCATTCTTTTATTTTATATGATCTTTTGCTCCATATCTTAATAGATTCCCTCTTTTCAGCTACTCTCACTCTGAAAAAGGTTTTACAAAAGACCCAAACTTTAGAAGAAAATGAAAGCTAGAAAAGAAGTGTTCAAATTCAAGCTCTGTGCAGCAATTCCGAATGTCTGAGATGTGTGTGACTGCATCCTACTCAACCCAGAGCCAGTGCTGGATTCCAAAGAAAATTCAAGGTTGGGTTTAAGACACCATTTCTCTGAGCTTCTGTTAAAACTTGGGGCACTCCTTGCCTTTTCCAAGGCTTAGGGTTAAAGAAGGAGAAGGAACTGATGTGCTTTTCACTGGGGCTGTTTCTGCTTTTTTGGCATTCCAAGAGAGCATGGATTAATGCTGGATGGATAAATGCTAAATGGGTTAATCCTAAATTTTAAAATCATCACAAGAATTTGATTACTCATTACTATACTTTGTTGGTTTTTTTTTCCCCAATAAATTAACCAAGCATGCAATGTACTGCTGATAATGGAACCATTAATCTCTCTGGATCAAACCTCAGCGCTGCTCAGCCCAACACGCAAATGGCAACATGTGCCAGAGCAGCCCTGACAGCTGGAAAGCCTGATGTGACACCTTCCCCGTGGAAAACGTGGATCCATTCACAGCAAAACTATTTGCTAGAAATGCATTTTTGAGGGAGCCCAGGGAGGCTCCTGCTGGTGTTTGTGGTGGGTGTCTGTGGTGTTGCCATCAGGCGCTCCTGCTCTGCGTGGGGCTGGCCCAATCCAGCAGCACCACGTGGGTGATGTCCCCAAACTTGGGGACACCATTGTCCCACCACGGATGGCTCAGTTCCTCCAACCCCCTGACCCAGCAGCAGGTGCCTCCTGAGCTCCAGCTGCAGCAGGGACAGCAGAAAGCTGAGAGTTCCTGACATCCAGCAGGCTGGGGACAGACCCACAGCTGTGGAGCTGACTCTCAGAGACAGAACTCCGGAGCTTCAACTGCTTTCACAAAATATCTCTGTCATTTCCTTCCTCACCCCCGAAGGAAGAGAGTTGGTAACATCCTGAGTAGCAAATAAACAAGTTCAGGTGCCAAGGGCCGTGTCCTGCCCAAGAGCACTTTTGGTAGCTGGGGTCTGATTCAGCACCAAATGCAGGGGTGGTTTTGCTCAAGGTGTGGCAGAAAAAGAAATCCAAAACAAAGAACAAGCACAAATTCAAAGCATCTCTTCATCTCTAAGCCACATTCACTTCTGTTTTCCCTTCCTCCTCCTCTCCTCCTCCCCTCTTAGCAGGTTGCAGTTGTACTGAAAACTGATGGATGCCTTGGAGAAGGGATCAGAGGTTGCTTTAAGTTCATCTTTTGGAGGACTGTGACTGTTTAGTATATCAGGCACATGGTTTGGAAGAAATATTCATGAAAACCATAGCACAAACCCACAATACCCAGCTTTAAAGCAAGTGAATGATTTAATACCTGCCAATCTCAAATGGCAGGAAGAGTTATATTGGTCTTAAACAACCTACCACCATCCATAGCAGCATCAGACTCAGTTAATTTATTGAAGAAATGCTTCAGTAAATATCCGAGCACTGTCTGAGTTAATGCAACTTGCACATACGCACAGTAGCTTAGCAGATGATTTGGATAATGCAAATATCTATTTAAACCTCCCTTACCTTTCCTGCTTAATTCTCAAAACATTTCTTTCTCATGCTAAGTAAGCTGAGTGAAAATACAGGCTAAGAGAAAAAAGTCAAAATTTTTAAGCATATATAAATTTTGGTTCTTAGTTTCTGCAAACAGGACTCACTTTTATGTGTGCCAGACCTCAACATTTCCAGATTGCTTTAACATGAACCAATAATGCCCTGAAAATCTTCTCCAACATGGCCTGGCTGCATCCACTGACAGCTCTTGCGTGGGCTAGATTTGCCCCATTGTCCGTTTGCAACATCTAAATATCTGTGCCCAGAAAATTATTTCCTAAGCTTCTTAACGAAAACCCAGCTGAATTCCTTTTGCTCCTGTTTCAGCCAGCCTGGAAGTTTGCAGCCCAGGGAGCTTCAAGTCGTGACAAAGATGATGCAAGACTCAGTGACAAGAAGTCTCACTCTTAAAATAAAAATAGCTCTGCATTGAGGAAGTCCCAGTGTAAATGAGGAGCTAGAAGTGTTTGTTTTGTAGTGAGTCTCCAAAACAACCTTTTTATAGTATTTCTCAAAGCAGGGAAGACTGACAGAAGCATGCTGAGGGCGTGAAGGCATGATCTCAACATCCAACACAGCAGACAAACAACAAACTCTGTCCTTCAGGGGCTGGTGAGATTGTTGTCAGTGAAATTAAGATTGACTGAGACCACTGGCTGAAGCAGACCAGCCTTAGGAGCAGGTTTCAGAGCAGGTAACACCAAAACCACTTAGGAGAAGGTTTCAGAGCAGGTAACACCAACACCACCTCACCGAGTGCAGGTTCCCAAATGCTGAGGGCAGCAGGGATTTCAGCCTGCTCTGAGCCTCAGAGGTCATGACATCATTTTGATGGTGAGAAAAGCTGTTGAAAGCCACCACAGAAAGGAAAACGGGACAGTTTTGTGCAGGTTGTGTAACCAGGTGAAAATGAGGAAATCTCTTGCAGTGCTCTGAACGGCGCTTGAATGATCATGGAAAATCTGGGCCAAAATTGTATCCAATCTGCTTTCTTCGAGACTAATACTATCAAAAAAATGAAATCAGGAAAACCACCTGCATGTCAACAGTGTCCACCAGCACCACTTTCTGCCTCTGTAGCACTGAGAAACAGCTTTCCTGCATCCATGTAAAGTCACAGGAGGAAAGTGAAACGTAGAGGCTTTGGCTGGAGCTTAGGTCATGCTTTGTTTTGCCTTTAGAGGAGCTCACCCCAAACTCACCAACACAGGATTAGGACAGGTTCTGTGCAACTTCTGTGTTCCAGGCTGGTATTTAAGAACACACCTAAGCACTAACAGACTTCTTCAACAACAGGAGGTATTTTTTAGCCACATGCAGGTTTTAACAGCTCATTAAATGGTTAACAACTCACACTGATTGAGCTGACACAGCACAGAGGCATCCAAGAAAAAAAAGACAAGAAAATAAGAAAGTATCAGAATAACACATAGTGGGCATCAAAAAATTCAGGAGATGCTGCCTGTAACCCACTGTCCTGGATGTGACTGAGAAATATAGGCCATAATACAGCAGTTCCCACGGCTCAGAGCCCATGGGGCTGCTTAGCAGGGACCCCAGCTGAAGTCTTTGGGCAAAGCCATTCTCACTGCAACACTGCGGATCACGAAGGGAAATCCATTCCACTGCAAGGGATGCTACTTTTTACAGCCTGGCCTGAAGCTCATCACTGCAGAGTAATAATTTCTGGGACCAGAAACAGAGAAATCCAAACCAGAGCTGATGGAATCAACCAGCACCACGTTGGTGGTTGTGGTGTTTTGCCACTCAAACATCAGGAGAAAAATCCAAACCTGCCTCTGTCACCATTTTAGTTCCTGGTTCCTGCTTTAGGTAGGGAGGAACATGCCCAGAACCAGGATCCAGCCCTCTCCTTTGCTGCCCTGGCACCCCAGCCCCGCTGACAGGCACTACCAAGGGTGTCGCACTCTCCAACTCAGTTGGAAGGAGATGGAGCATCTCTTCCAACCCACAATGTCTTTGTGTCAAAGCAAAAGAAAGTTTCTACAACAAATGCTGTCAAAAAAAGGAAATTTTTTTCTGCAATTCAGTAATAGTGTATAGCAGGAGCTTTGAAATACAGAGTGCTTCAGCTGTTCATTCTGTTTGGAAAAGAAAATGAACAAATGTACATCACAGATGTAATTGGATGGAGAGGTAAAGAGAACAAACGTGCTGCTTTGAAAAGATTTTGCTTTGGACACAAAGGGGTAAGTTGCAGGCAAAGGGAGAAAATAAAGACATAAAACTGAAAATTCAAACTACTTCACCAAATCTCACAGCTCTGTAGAAAATGCATTTTAAATTACTCTAAGACACTGCAGAAGAAACAAAAAAGTCACGACAAACACAGCCCAGGAAGAGAACATGTTCTTTTTATACAATTTCCCTGTCTGTGCTGATTTGTGTATGCAGGCAGGACAGCTTTTTTTTCTCTAAAAAGTACAGAAAATATGAAATGCAATCTTACAACATTACACTGAAATCTGTCTCCAATTAGTATGCACGATTCCAAAATGAGCTCCAAGCCACGTGTGATATCTTTCAACTCTGACCCGTATTTCCAAAAGAAACCCAAGTTGCCTGTTACGATAAGGCTATCAGTTACAAACAGGAGCACAAGTCACAAAGTTTGCAGCAAAATACACATTACTGGGATAAAAAATCTTCAGCATAAAACAAGCCTTGCTAATTCTGGCTGTCCTTTATGCGGCCCATAGTCAAAGGGGTTTATTGTGTTATTTGTGCATCTTCCTGAATTATTATTTCCTTGCAAATCTGTGCAGGCAAGAAAGCTGTTTGCCCACTGACAGCCATGGAAATGCATCTTTGCTGAGGGAGAATTTTGAGGTGGGGGCTCAGGACACGCAACCCTCTTCTGGCCAACTCCAGAGCGGAGGAGGAATTAGTCTGGGTTTTAACAGCCTCATGCATGAAACACAACCATGACATCTCCACAGCTCCGTGAGGAACACCATCCACTGCCCAGGATATTTTATGTGAATTGTCCTTTTTTGCCCCATGTCCTTTTCCTACCACTCTATCTGATGAATAATAGAGCGGTATCCAACTTCTTGATACTGAGCAGGGCAAGAAATCCCTCTCTCAATATCTTCAGACCCCACCAATGCCAGTATCAACCAGACACCTACCCTTAGCGTTCCCTGACTTTTGCAGTATCCATGGCTACTAATCACAGCCCTCGTGGTCACCAGCTCATTAATCAAACTGTGCTAAATGGCACTCAGAAAAGGCAAATGCTGGGAAAAGTGATCTAATCTCATTTCCCAGCCAGTGCCACCAGTTCAGCTACCTTTTGGAGACAGCTAGTCAGCTCCAGTGAAAGGATTAGTGGTTTGGGGTACTAGAAAAGGCCAGATAAAGTCGCCTCTTGGATGGGATGCAAGAGGTTTGCTAAATTCTGAGCACTTATTTAAAACATCACGTCTCTATCTGAACACGTTTGTTCATTGCTTTCAAATTCACAAAGGCCTATAGAAATAATTCTGCAATTAAAATAACCTGATTTGAAAGCCTGCAAAATACACGCAGCTATGATTATTTTAAAAACATTTAGCAACTGGTTTCCCAATCTGCACCAAGATGAATTTAAGGCTCCTTACCTGCAGCCTTAGGGACACTGTCGTCTCATCTCATGCCACCATCAAGGAACAACAGTTTTAACTATTTCAAAAGAACGGAAAAGATCAAGGTCACGTGTCTAGAGACAGCATTTGAATTAGTCCACAGCTCATAAAGAGAAAAAGAAATCAGGAAAAAAAAGTAAAATAAAACCACTTCCTGCAAGAGCAGAAGCAAACCATCTCACCAGTGTGCGACTTACATCCAGGGTTAGTGCAAAATTCTTCTGGATTGAAGAAAAAGCCAAATTTTAAAGTATGAAAACAGCTTCTCTGTGAAAATTGCAGCAAACAGGGAAGGTTAGCTTTTGCAGAAGGTAAAGATGAGGTTTAAAAGGAAATGCTGAAAGGAATTATGGTTCTAAGCCTTAAGACAACTTCCCTTTTCTTACCTTCAATGAAACCCTTTGAGTACTGAAATAAATAGCTTGCTACAAATCTGCTTTGCTATTTTGAAGTATAGCTTTAGTAAACAGGACACTTACTGTACTGCTATTTAGATTAATAAAGTAGCAAGGTCTGGGCAATCAGAGTTTGCTACTAAAAAAACCCGGTAGTGACTTGTACTACTGCCTGGTGGAGGTCACCCAGGCAAACACTTCTGCTTCTTTGATTTTCTGCTTTAAGACTTCTCCATGAAGCAGCCCTTGGAGAGCACAGGCACACACAGCTGCTGCCCTGCGTCACTTCCCGCAGCATCTCACACCACAGCGGTCCCTCTGGGGCAGGGGGAACCCACAGAACCTGCAGATTCAGGCACAGCTCAGCACCTTCCAGGCTCTGCAAAAGCCCCTTCCTTGTATGTGCCTTCATCAGCATCTGCCACGTGGCCTTTTTTCCTTTCAGCAAGGAACAACAACATCTTTCTGGTATTTCTAGGTCAACTTACAAGCTGGAGCAGCGGGGGTTCCCGTGCAGGGCAGGGCTGTGCTGCTGTGGGGACAATCACAATGCTGGGCAGGCTGAAGAGCTCTCTGGTAACACTTTGGCAGAATAAGGGGAACTTTTTCTGGTTGTCTCCCACAGAAAACCCCAAACAGCTGCCGTGTGACCTGAGAAAATCATGGCCATCCTGATGTTTAAGGGTTTGTCCCTACAGTGAGGTAAAATGGACTCTGTTGACTGGTGGAACTCCTCATGAAGATGTGTCCCATCTGTACGGAGGTCCAGCAACAAAACCATGGGGTGCCCTAAAGGAGGACCCCACAGGACAACCCATGGTTGTAATAGAGGGAAATAGAGATAATGGAGATAACAAAACCATCCCAATGGATATAGGAACGGAGGGGTGGGGCTGTGGCCGGAGGGGAGCTTGGGAAGACCACAAGGGCATGGTGACATATTTTACAACTCTGCAAAGAAAAAGCTGATTTGCAGGCAGGTCATTTCCTGTTGCAGTAAGAAAAAAGTTCCTGTAGAAAGGAGTTTTAGTACATCGTGAACTTACTGAAGCAGTGGGGAAGTAAAACCTGCAGGGACTCAAGAAATTCTTAAAGCCCAGAAATAAAACAGGGGAACACAGCCCCGTTGAAGGAACGGCAGAGCTCTTAGGTTACAGAGTGACATTTATTATTATTATTATTATTATTATCTTTATTGTTATTATTATTATTGATTTTTTAGTAATTTCTACAACATCCATTTCATGGTCAAAGATCCAGTTATGCCAAAGACCACACAAAGCCAGAACCAAGGCTGTCCTGGTTTCCAAGTGGTTTCTGTGTGTGCTGAGGGGCAGCAAACAGGACAGGCAGGAGAGGGAGCCAAACAGCACAACAGCTTTTCTTCACTGTTCCAAATTAAAATATAATTTATTTGTAGGGCCTGCATTTCAGGAATGTGTTTTAAAGCTGGATTTTTGGAATAAAAAAAGAATGATGTCTATGAACAGTGATGAGTGGTTTCTCCCAGTCTTGAGGAGCTGAAGAAGCAATAAAATGTTTTTCTCTAAACTAACCACTGCTAGTGCTTCAGGGCCTGCAGCAGCACTAATTAAATGCTAACTCTTTTAAAGGCAGTATACATCCCAACTAATTTTGTCACATGAAATAAATTTTAAATGAAAAATCTATTGTGGCTGTGTGGATCTCAAGAATTTCCTCAAATAAAATCACTGGAAGAATTTTTCCAGTCACACAATATTTGTGAGCAGTGTGGACAACAGAACTTCACCACTAAAATGAAAAACCATCATCAAACCTGCAAAAACTGCAGCAGAAGTTGCCTCTGTTACCTTGTCCAAACCCTAGATTACCGGGGATATGACATTTTTCATGAAAATGTCTTTCACTGCACACCTAACATTTCACTTGAGTTGCAGACTGCGTCTGAGCTCCTTCGCATCCATTTGACAGTATGTCAGCAGTGACAAAATTCTATAAAAGGATGGCAGCTTTGCATACAGCTCAAACTTATGCAGCACAAGCTTCCTGTGTGATCTCTGAAAGGCTGAAAATACTTTAGATGTGCAAAAAAAAAAAAAAAAAAAAAAAGCAGTTTTAAATCAAGGTGCTCTTTTANTAAATCTAAGTGCTCATTTAATCAAAGTAAAACGAAGCAGGAAACAGAAGCTGCAGAGAAGACACTACCTGGAGCAGATTGCTGTGCAATAGGTTGGCCCTTGTGTTTGCTGTGCAAGTCAAAGATGGAGCATCGTTTCTGGAGCGCTGGTTTCTCGTCCCTGTTTTAGTGGCTGATGGCGTCATTGCCCATGAGATGTGTCACCAGCTTGGTGAACATCCAGATTGCCTCATCTCATACCTCAGAGGATCGAAGCTAAAAAAGCAGTTTTAAAAAATTGCTGTTGACTGAGGGTGCTGAACTCCCAGCAGATTTTATCAACTCTGTTATAATAAACTAGAGAGGTATCATACGCTTCCTCAGGTGCTTAAACAGCAATTCCAATACTTATTCTGGACCAGCAGTCTCCTGAGGGGGAAAGAAAGCTTGACTTTTTTGTTGGTTTTACCCAGTTCAGCCTTTACTCCCTGTCGTGCTGACTGGCAGGCAGCCTGGTGTCTGGCTTGTACAGCAGACACCCAGCAGCAAAAGTAAATCAGTGGTTACATCAAGCCAGAGCAGACAATACAAACCTGACAGCACACAGGCCTGGGACATCAACTGTGCATCCAGTGCCTGGTTGCAGGAGAAAATAATTTTTTATTAATGGAAATGGCGAAAACTCCAAAACTTTGCAGTTTGTTGGGAAAAACCCTAAGAAATTAGTAGGTTATGTGATGATCATGGAAGGGCCCCTAAATAACCTCCGTTTCCAACCTCTTGCCATGGGCAGGGGTGACTTCCACTAAACCAGATTGCTCCAAGTCCCATCCAACCTGGCCTTGGATAGCAAAAAAAAAAGAATTTTCTCCCACATTCTTCACCAGAGAAATGGCATTTTTCATAATTTTAGAACATTTTAAAAAGGAAAACAAAATATTTTGTCTGCAGGCCCAGTAATTCATATTCTTGCTCATAGAAATCATTCGTTCAGAATGCTGATGTCCATTCAACAGCCATTATTTTTTTGCTACAAGGGCTTTGAATATTTAATCCCAGCAAAAATGTTTCTGGAAGCACATTCCAATGTGTGAAGAAGGCCATGCATGTGGCCACATAGCAGCTCCAGCAGCTCATAGCCCTAGTGAACAGCAGCCCCTAAGATCACCTGCGTGGGCAATAAATGCTCTTTATGTAGGAGTCTGAATGTAAATGTCAGTGTAAATATACAGTAATGGCTAAATTCACACAGCCCTCTCAGCCATAGTGTGCATTATAAATATTCTGGTATCATCTTCCAAATCCTTTTACTCTGAGATGACTTTTCCCCCAAACAATCCATTTTACTCACCAGAGTCTTCAAAGTGCGAGAGACGTTTTAACGAAATGGTCACAGGTGGTAGGAAATAGATCTTTAGAGATTCTCCAGCAGTTTAATGTTGGCTCTGTGGAAGGAACATATGTGCTGTGACTTGAGGTCTAAAACCCAGAACATTCACATTTTTAGGAGAAAAATTATCTTGCATTAAATCACTTAATAGCAGAGCGACTAAAGTTTTGATAACAGATACACTGTACAAAGCAGCAGAGAAGTTTAGGATAAACTCTCTGAACATTTACTTCCTAATAAACTTCATTTTGCCTGAAAATGAAGTTAGGATTTAGGAATATTCATACCTAAGAAAGTAACATAAATATTTTTTGTTTACTCTCATTATTTTTCAAGCTTAGTTAATGTAATACCTAATAGTTAAAAAAAACCAAGACAATAAATTTAATGAAAACTACTAGGAAAGAAAGTTCTACATAAATCCAAACTGGTCTCTTTCCCTCTTTTTCAGGTGTTTTTAGGGATCTTGTCACTAATTTTGAAAGCCAGCCTTGCCTAGGGCTATATTTAATAACTTAGAAAAGCCACTCCAACCCATTGTATCACCATACTGTACTAAAAAAAGAGACAAAACCCCAGCATATGTTGATGCATTATGTAAAGACTTTCCTTGACAGGATTTAGTTACATGCAAGCTTGAAATGCAGTGTAAATGTATTTTCTGGAGTGCTAAAAGTACTACAATACTGAACTGCCAAGAAGGTGGTTTTACATCACACAATAAGGGACCTTAAAAGAAAAGAGATTTGTGCACTCAGGGAGACAATATCTTGATCTATGAGCCCATGATCAAGTCAGAGTTACAAAAACAGTCTATGTTTTTACAGTAAAGGAAGAGCCTGCAAGGAATATGTCAGTCCTTAGCACAAAAATAATGCTCCAGCCAGTGTGATTTCTACCTCTGCTAGAAGGGTTTCAGCCACCTGGGGAATAGTTTCTACTGGAGAAAGTCCTGAGTCCTGTAAAATCCCATGCTGAGGATGAGCTCAGAAGAAAGATGAGATGTTCTGAGATATTTTCTCGTTCTGCTTCAGCCCTTGAGGAAAAACAATCTGATTTCTACGGTACCAAACTTCCCATTCACCAAAAAAAAAAAAAAACAAAAAAAACAAAAAAAACAAAACCAAAATAAAACAAACAAAAACATAAACAAGCAGCCACACAAAGTATTCACAAAAACAATGTGTCCCCATCAAATCTAGTGGAAATAAGAATTGCTGAAGTAATTTCTTGTCTCTTCCTAATAGAGGCTTTATCTGAGTGGCAGCTCTGCTCCCAGCCTGCTCCCTTCCCATGCTGCCATCCCAGAGTGCATCAGAACTGCCCAGGCATTGGTGCCAGAAAAAAAGCGCAATAAATGCCAGAAAAAGTCAGTTGCAGGATGTCAAACTCCTCTGCAGACAGACGAATGTCCTCTCTTGTGTCCAGAAGCTTCCAGGGGAGACTGTGGTGCCTGAAATGGACTGGGAAACAACAAAAAAAATCAGTTCATCAAAGACTTGAAGCAGTTAGTTGAATTAATTAATTCAGTGTGTCAGTTCCAATCACTTCCTATGATTTTATTTGCTCATGTAATACATAGAAGCTTCTAGTTTATGTGCGTGACTCTACCCCTTTGCCCTTTGTCCCAGCTCCCTGATTCTGACAGGCAATTGTTATTGTGTATTCTCATGGGATCTGGGAGATACCAGGAAATCAGGTTATTTGTGAGCAGAGGTGTCCAGATCTAAGAAAGGGGGGGATGAAAAAAAAAAATATATCCTCAGTGCAACTCATGGCCACCAGGCTGAATATTAGATATGTTTGGTATTAGATATGTTTGGCTGTTTGCAGTTCTTGGAAGATTTAGTCACAGCAGCCACCTACAGAAAATAAGGATGTCCTTACTCAAAGCACTTCAACATATCCATGGAAATACAATGAATTTCATCTTGGTCCAAGCAAACAAAAATAGAAAACGGATAGCCCTCATTGTATAGCTCTTGAGCTTGTTCCAGTTTTTCAGTTCCTTTTAATGCTATAGTCTGTGGTCTCTTAAGTCATAGACTTCCTTTTCCCTTGTTTCTCAAGACCTCGTTGTCCTCTGTTCTGGTCCGTGCTTCTCCTATTGGTTTTTTGAGCCCCTTTTAATTTTATTAATCTGCCCAGGTTAATAGAAAGTCTCCTAAAGCAGATTCACAGCACTGTCACAGCCCAGTGCTGCAGTTACCTCCTCAGGTTATCATGGAAAAATCACCTTTGGGCCACAGCAGAAGGAGCCTCAAGCCATGTTTTCCATCCCCACTCTTGAATGATGTGTGTGTGGGGGGTGTTTAACAAAAAATATTGCAATGTGAATTTCTTCCCAGGCAGAGCTGGCCCTTCAGAGCCGTGAGGAATGTTCATCCAGATACGTTATTTCCATAAGTCCAGAGAAACTCTGCCACAGGACAAAGTGTATCATCAGCAGCTCCGAAGGAAAGCGGTATTTAGAGCGAGGTAATAATTTTAGGAGTATTTAGGATGCAGGAGAGAGGGAGAGGGGGAGTCTCTGCTGCGGCCTCTGCGTGTTTATAACCGCTTAATTAATTACAAACCCTTCAGTCCAGCTCCCCACCTGTGTTATCAATTCACCTTTATTTCAAGCTCCAGTTACCGTGCCCCTCCTCATTCTTCTGAGCTGAAAACCATTAAACATTAGGCCTGTTGCGAAAAATGCTCTCCATGAGGCTTTTTAATCCTGGTTTATTCTTCCCTCGTAACAGGGTCTGCAAAACCAACTTGCACTCATTACTCGTTTCTCCACAGAGCCAAGAGTTCTTTTTGATAACCTTTAAGAGCGACAGCCGATGGAGGCACCAGCCCTTCTCCCCTTGTGCATAAGCTTGCAAATCTAAAATTGGGCCTTAATGAAAAAAAATTTAAATATTATAACTCCACAGTATATGTCATTATGATATATTGAATGCAAAGCAGCTGTTCCTGACAGATTTGGCATATAACGGGGGTAAAGTAATTTTACACAAATCATTATGTTCATTATATTAAATTAATAGATTAAAATTAGTCAGCGATGTTTTGTAAGACCATCTTACCCACAGAGCCCTTTATCCTTATATTCTAAGAGGGTTTTTTTTTATTCCTCAATATTCTGTGCAGAGAGGACATAAATGCCCTGATCACTTGGAGCATAAGCCCCTAAATTCATGGCTGTTGAGCCTTTTCCAATATAAGCATCTGAAGAAAAGGTACTTAAGGGAAATAGAAAATGACATCATTTTTTTCCTGATCTTTTGAAGAACGATTTTTTTTTTTTCCCCCCACCATCCTACAGGAACAGATTCTGGACTAATTTTTCCTACCAAAGGCTTTAAAGTCTAAAATTCATCAAACATCTTGTCCTCAGAGACAATGTCATCCAAGTTCAAAGGATCTATAGCCCTGCAAAGCTGATGTCTTATTTCAGAGCTAACGCCTTTGTTTTCATTGAATGTTTGATTTCATCAAATTAAACCACTTCTTACACTTCCCAGAAATGTGAAAAAAAAAAAAAAAATTAAAGACAGAACCAAACCTCTTGATTCTCTGGAGAGGAACACACATATACATACATATAGATGTACACCTATATCATATACATTAATTTGCTATGTTTTTCCAATTTTTTTTTCAGAGTAGAATTATTGTATATGTTTTCAGGTTTTTCACATGCTTTTGAAGAGACTTTGAATGGGAAATAGTCATCTTCCAAGGCATTTGTTTTAATGATCATCATCATAATTAAGAGCATGCTTTTCATAACTAAATATAAAAAGAATTTTTTTCAAGTCAAGTCTGGGTCTGATTACTGATGGAGCAATTTCAAGATCTTTTGTTGAGAAGCATTTCAATATTCATTCAGAAAAATGTCAGGAGAACAGACTTCCACACAGAACTTTGGTGATTCATACTTATTCTGGTATTTTATCACTTCAGCTTTAATATCCAGTTAAAGAGAGAAAGTCTGAATAAAATAAGAATAGTAATGAAAATCAAGCAGTCATACGCTGCATCGTCTCCCACAGAATTTAGGATATTCCAAAAATTGAGACATAGCTTCATCCTTCATCCATACCTGATACAGAGCAATACAGAATCTTTCATTTAGCAGTTAAATTTGACAAGTTGAGAGTAACATTTTTTTTCAAAATTCAGTGTACTTGTCACTGCTGTATTAATGCAAAAGAAATTTACTTTTTCTAATCCAAGTTCTTTCAACATCAAATAAAACTTAAATGTTATAATGAGGTTTATAAATTCATTAAATTAATCTGCCACTGAACTATACTAAAACTAGAAATCAAACAAAAAAATTAAGGAAATAGCATAGTGGTGGACTTGGCAGCATTAGGTTTATGGTTGGCCTTGCAATGGCCTTGCAGTCTCTTCCAACATAAATGATTCTATGATTCTATAATAAGTAGGATTTTCACATTAGTTTAGAAATTAAAAAAAAACCAACCAAACAAAAACAAACAAACAAGAAAACAAAAAACCCACAACGCACTTTCAGGGTCAATTAAGAGAGCTCAGAAGCAGTTGAATACAGACTTTCACTCACAATTTTTCTAAATGAGACCTTCGCCTATTTTCTCTTTGAGTAGGAGCAGTGCAGAAATATCCAGAAGCATTCTTAAAAAGGAAGATGCACAGATTCACAAGTTACCCAGCTGCAAAGGGTTTTCTGTATAAGGTAAGGATTGGCAGCATCTGTTGCCTCATGGACACAATGGTTTAAATTAGATATCGCACAAAACAGCATCTGAGCATTTTGCACAAACTTTCAGCTGAGATGTTAAAACTGCTTCAATGTCCTGTCTGAAGGATGAATATTTCTGAGTATTGCCTTTCACCTCCCAGGTGAAAATTAAAATAGCACACTTGTTAAAAAGGATAAGGGTGTTGGTATGCTTGACACACCTCGCTCCGTAAAACAGAAAATACAGGCAAAAAAATTACAGGCGGGTTTCTGTTAAGATTAATTAATGACATTGCATTCTGAACGCCTTGTGCTCAGGTGTCCACGTGAATTTTGCAGATGTCCACTCCCAGTCACCCTTGGAACAGCCACCCCAGCCCAGGCTTTCTCCGGAAACCTGAGGCACCAGGAATATTCTTGGAGCGGCAAAGTTGCAAGTTGAACTCAAGGGGTTCAATTCGGCCTCTGTGGCCAAAATCACCAGGCAACCCCCACCCCACAAGACTTCATACACTTCATCTTTTTACCTTGTGCAGGGATGACACAACCATCACTCACTTTTATTTTAAACAAAGGGGTCCGGGTGCTGTTTGCCCCCACGCTCATTTCAGAAGCCTGTGCAAATCTTCCTCCACGTGGGAATCATTTTGAACATATTGAATAATGATTTTTCTATGCCTCTCCCACTTTGATGTAGCCTCCAAGGAGAAAGAGCTATCCTGGATGTACCACTTGGTCATGTTTTAACAATTTCAGGATTGCTTCAAAATTCTTCAAGAAAATGTAAGGTAAAAAAAAAAGAACATCATAATTAAGTTCAGTTGATAAGAGGCCCTACCCCCCCCCCCCCAAATTATAATGTAGCAACTTTTTGAACATATACTTTAAATTCACAATTCGTTTCTTATTTTTAAAGCTATATTTTATCATTTGATTAATTGCTTAAAACTGTACACAAAGATAAAGGGAACTTTGAAATTCATACCTTGGAGTATTAACATGTACTCAGGACTAGATGTAAATGTCAGAGAGAAAAAAGATCTAATGAACTCTTTATTGGTGAAATACAGTATTGCAGCTGCCCAGAATTTTAAAAGGTTTGTAGCAAACTCCAAAGCCAAATAACTACAGAAGTTTACTTACAGCAGGACTCTCATTCAGCATTTCCAATCTCTTCTTCCAGGGCTCTTTTAACATTAATAAAATGTCCGGAGGAAAAAAATAATAAAAAGGAAAAAAAGTGCAACCGCAGAAGAATTTTTCTGTCTAGAAAATTACACCACCATAAGTTTTCCTTTTCCCTGATGTCTTCTCTGCCATAATAATGGTTTCAGGATTTAAATCCTTTGCTGCTATTGTGACTTCAAAGCCTTAAAACTGCAATTGAATGAAGTAGTTCATCTGTCATTATTCAAATATGAAGCAATTATGATGAAATAAAGATAGAATTCCATTGAGAAATACCCCAATCAATTCTCACTTATATTTAACTAGAAACATAAAACGATGCTTAGAAGAGTAAGTTTAGGTAATAAAAACTCAGGATATAAAAAGTATGAATTACTGATCTATAACTTACTCATTTCTGAATAAGCTGTCTAAATATATTTCACAAATATTGACAAAAGTTTAAGCTTACGGTGCAGAACTGTCTCTCAGCCGGTCTCAGAGAATGAGCAGCTTTTCAGAAATGTATTTACATCCATTTGAGTGCCCAGGGGTTCAGATGGGAACCTGCCGAGGTTTTTGGGGGTCGCTGGGTGGGTCAGCACCCTCTGAAATGGGTTTTATAGGTGGGGGTAGGAAATAACACACCTGGCCTCAGCCATGCCCTCACTGTGATGGTGAACATGGCAGAGCGGGGTTGGTGGTTGGACTCGATGATCCTGGAGGTTTTTTATAACCTCAGCGATTCTGTGACTCATGGAATGGTGTTAAAATAAAATATTGATGTTTCTGCTTTGATAGCAACACATCCTCTCAGGGCCCTCTGTGGATTTAGCCCAAAATGCTTATTTTTCACCTTTGTGAACCCAACAAAAGCCCATTCCTACCTCAGGGGCTGCAATTTCACAGGGAGTTCCCATCTGTACCCAGTTCTGTTTCAGAATATGTAACATGGCTTAACAAGTAAATTATTTGCTTTAGTATCTTCCATACTTTCTTTCTCCTTTCATCATTCTTGCTTAATCTCCCAATATAAAATAATTTGCTGGTAAAATAAAATCAAGGTGGGTTCAGTATTAGTGAGACCAAGGAATTCCAACATTTTGGGTCTTAAGCTTTGCAAATGGGCCACATCCTTCCCACTCTCAGTCAAGCCACAAGCTCAGATGAAAAAATGACCAAGTCATGCCTTTTTCTTCACTCCGAGTGTGTTGTTCTTTTGGAAAACAAAGGCATTCTTTTCTGCTTATGGCAGAAGACTTTGCCTTCTCTTTGGTGTTCCCGTGGCAAACCAGGGTTCAAAATACACAAATGGATCCTGTAGTATTTTTCCCTCATATTTTCAACAGTTGCAGTGAGTTTATGAGTTCAGTATGCTTTTAAATTTTGTTGTGTTGAAAAGATCACACACAACTAGGGATCTACATATTCACATTTACCTTCATTTTCTAAGCTCACTCTACCTGGGAATCAGGTTTCTGTCATCTACAGATCTTCATGTCCTGCAGTTCAATTTGAAAAATGTAATTTCTTCAGACAATCCAAGAACTAAATGTTATCACAATTAGAAAGCAGTGGTACTTAATATTGAATTTTAAATCAGAAATGTAACTAGCAAGAAGCACTTGGGGTATATACAATTAATTATTTCACACATAATTATTCCTGATATTACTCTAACTGCAATAACTTAAAACATTTGAAAAAGCAGACTGTAACATTCTTTTTTTTTTCACAGAAGCTCTTTCACTTGATATTCTTTTGCTAAATAATATGTAAAATACTGACACCTAATGTTAACTTTCAGTATTATTCATTTTGCAAAACTTTTACTTCAAGTAGGGAAAGACCATGTGAAACTGGTACTTTTGCTGTAATTTTTTTTTCAGTAAAATGAGTAAATTGCAGTATGGCCTTCCCTCCCTTTTTGGAAATAATTTTCTGAATTTATATATCTGCCTATAAATGCAAGGAGATTTCAGGTATATCACCAGAGTTCATGGGTAAAAAAGAGAGAGTAACTCAAAAAAGTGGAAATAAGTGAGTTTTAATGCACTGAATTTAATCAAATCCATCAAATGGAACACAAATACTTCTTTGTAAAGCCAATATTTGTACCTCTAGCCTGAAATGATACTAAAATACAATATATTCTCAAACATTTATTATTATTCTGTCAGTCTTTGAACCCTGAACTGCATATATTTGGTACTTTACCCACTACTTGGTTCGCTTTCCTCAACCAGAGACACAAAAAATTATTTTCACAGTTTGTGAATTAAATGCAGATCTCAAACTTCACAAAAAATCACTGTTTATCTCCCCATAACTGCCGAGGCAGCTCGTCCAAACCTGAGGTCTTACTGCTATTTAGAAAGAGATTTTGACACTCTTACTCCTCTGGGGTTTGGGCTGATATCAAATAAGACATTTGATAATATGACCTAGATCCAGATCTGGATTTATATTAAGCTTACCTTTGCAGGGAAGACATAAGTGACTGCTGGCACTGGCACCCAAGTGCTGCAGAGGCACCGGCACCGAATTAAACCCTTTTTCAGCACTGTGGACCTGCACAGTTTTATATTCAGTGCTTTTTGCATCAACTGTCACTCTGTGGAAAAAGGTCCTTTTCTAAGATGCTGTCACTTGGCAGATAAAATCATTGAGCTGTAGGTGCAAGGGTAAAAATAAACCCACAAAAATACAGGTACCTGGTGTGCAGCACAACGATCCAGTCTCAGCTAAACTGAGCAGAAATGACACCAGTGTAATCAAAATTTCTTGAGTGAGACAGAGCTTTCCAACGGATGAAGACTCCTGTGCTATTCTTTATAACAATATTCTGGTCAAAGAAGCTCTTCTTACTCTTCACAAGTGCTAAAAATACCAACAAATGCTGTATTTGCAGTTCTTTCAGCTTTTCCCTGCACATTACAACCAATAAAATAGGAATTACCGCAGCAAGGATTTTAAAACTACACACCTTTGGGGAATTTTAGAGTACAGGTAGATGCTCTGAAGGCCCTTGGGTTTCCTTGTGCAGCAGGAGATGCTCTAAGGGTGTGAAAATTTCAACCAGCAAAAGTGAGTGTGAGTGAAAATGGAGTAGTCCTCATTCCCCCCAAAATCCTTCCTCACCCTAGAGGCAGAGTAAGAAGAATCATGGAATTGGAGTAGTTTGAGATGGAAGGGACCAGTTAAAGGCCATCAAGTCTAAACCCCCTGCCATGGCAGGGATGCCCTCAGGTTGCTCAGAGCCCCATCCAGCCTGGCCTGGAATATTTCCAGGGATGCATCCACCACCTCTCGGAGCAACCTGTTCCAATGTTTTACCCTCTTCATTGTAAAAAACCCTTTTTCTCTAGCCAACCTAAATCAACCCTCCTTCCTTTTAAAACCATCCCCCCTTGTCCTGTCACACCCATTTATCCCCATCGTTGTTACAGGCCCCCTTCACACATTGAAAGTACTACTGGATGCAATTTTCTAAGTGTTTCATAGCGAAAATCAGACACATTGAATATCAGCAGAAAGGAAGTTTCAGCTGATTCCTGGAAAAGGCTGCGTGAATAGCTGCAGACTTTAGGGCTTAATTGCCAGTTATGCCAAGGTGTTATTTATGCCTTAAAACAACTTTGGATAAGGAGTTGGTGAAACGTAAGCAGTTTTTCTACATTGCTCTGGCCTGCCTAGTGCAAATCTCTGTAAAAATTCGGGCCACACGGTGAGTTAACTATGAGATATTTTGCTGCTGCTTAAAGAGCTCAGGGTTCATTTTGCCTAATCCAAATTAAGCCTCCCTAAAGCTGCAGGGAGTGCTTGTACAGCCCTTCACGCTGCCTTACACTGGTCTGCAACTGTTCTCAGCTTTCTCCAGCTCCTCCTCTCCAACATGACTACCTAGCAAGATAAAATGTTGGTTTTGGCCAGCTGTATCACACCAAAGAAGGCATCTGCATTGTAAACTCATTCTTCAATTAAATCATTTATTAAAGCAGAATTTCAAAATATTTGGGCCCTTTTAAAAACTCGGTGTGCAGCAGTTAGGAGTTTTGAAACAACTAATTGTTCAACTTTTACTTTTCAACCATATCCTGTACTTTAAATAGAATTACTAAATTAAAAATGTAAATTGGACTGTATCTTTTAACAGTTGGTGATTTGTCTATTTTCCACATTTTATTATGCATAATTTTTATAATAAAGAAGGGATTTTTTTTCATCCCTGTTCTAGTTGATAGCAATTCTTCCATGCTTCTCAAAGCTAATGCAATAAAACTACATAAAATGTTTAAGAAAAGCCCCATTAAAATATACAAAGCATACTAATTCATGAAGTCAAAGTCAAAGCAGAGTGGAAATATGAGCTTTAATAAAACTATGTCTGTTGTAAATAACTATTCAAGCACAGTCATTTTTTTGCAAATTGCATGGGATATAGCTCGGTCTACTCGAAGCAAAGAATTGCTCAGCAGCATAAATGCATCTTGGTCAGAAATAGATTAAAAGATACAGCTGAGCCATCAATAAGAACCAGATAGCACAGTATTATTTGCTGTTTGTTTTGAAGATGTAATTGCAGATCCCAGGATTTCAATAAATCTGTGCACATCACGGAAAGAATTGTAGAGAGGAACTGGGGCAACGCGAAGAGCATTTGGTTCTCGCATGTCGCACTGCAAAACAGAGAGGGAACATTCAGGAAATTCAGGTCACTTCATGTTTATCTGTCAGGCTATATTTTTAAATGCCATCCCTATCTTCAGGGAAGAATGACTGCACTGACAAGGAGACGTGTAAAAACTTTGGGATCCTCAAGGAATGACAGAGAGAAGCATTACTGTAAAGAACACAGAAGAGTAGGGTCTTGCCTAAAAAAATGATTCAAAGCTCAGGATGGGCAGGACTTTAGCAGTGCCACTGAGGGCTCCAAACCAGCTATGTATCCCCAAAACTCACCTTAGTGCCTATAGCAACTCAGAGGTGAAAAGACATACAGGTCATTACAAAAAAAACCAAACAAAACCACAAAAAATCCCTTTCCGGAATGTGAGAGTGCCTTGTTCTAAAGGAACAAGTAATGGCCCAGGCAGTGCCGTATTTTTCTTCCCCTCTCCGTGATTTTGAACATTTTCCTGAATATAATAATCTCTCATATTTGAAAAATATCACTGCATTGCAAAGACAAGCCAGCAGCATGAGGCCCCGTGGCCTTTTAAAAGCAGGAGTTCCTGGAATTCCCTGGCAGCCCCAAAGCAGCAGCATACGTAACCTAAAAGAGGTGCCCTTTGGGGAGACAAGTCACCAGCAGAAATACAGCTGATATCTCATTTATATGGCATTATGCTATCAGTATCACCTCCCAGCACACCTAAATCACCCAATGTACAGCCTAAATTTCACTTTTATTCTTTGGAGCAGTGCTCGGCCGTAACTGTGCCATTACACGGAAGCGCTGCTCGGTGGCTTCTTTTTCTGAGTGCTCAAACACATCTCTAAGGACTTGGCAGCTTTGCCAGTGCTCATCTCGATTCCTCACAAAGCTTTTGGCCATTTGTGGATCGAGAAGGGGACTGATGTAGGTTCAGAGCTCCTTGTCATGTAAATCTGTGGTTGTGCCTCCCATCCTAATGCACCCAGGATACAGCTCCAGCCTCAGCAGGGACTCCAGAACTACCAGAAATAGGTCAGTAGAGAAAGGGAAATACAGAGTCTAACAAATAATTTATAAAATAACTCTACATCTTTGATTGTTTGCATGAGCGAAAATTGAAGATGTAAGAAATTGTCATCAGTCCTAGTGGGTTTTTTGCCTTACATGAGACTATATTTTAATAAAAGCAAACTAATACTTTGTTACTTGTTAAGAAGATGAAGTTTGATTTACTCACAGCTACTCCTCTCTTCTCCAGCTCTTTAAACACAGATTTGATTGGAACGGAAAATGACAGAGTGAGTTGGCATCCTCTGTCCTCAACCCGAGATGGGGTGATGATTCTTACAAAGGGCTTCTCTGGATTTGCTTTATCCTCACTGTAGTAATGTTTTATCAGGTATTCCAAGTAACCAGTGAGCAGAATGGATTTCCTCCTCAATGCTTTCATCGTAGTTTGGCAGAAAACCTGTAACAATTTGAAATCATTAGAATGAGAATGTGCACTGTAGAAAATGAAAATCAAGTAAAGAAAGGTGTGACAGATTTCTCTGCACATTGTCACTGAAATCAAGTAGTAATAACAGATAGACATTTTACATAAACATGGTAGGATTGGGCTTTTGAAAACACAGGATAATGTTATGCTTTAGATAATGAAAGACATTTGTGCATACTGTGAAAAAGTTTCACACACATCAGTGTCTGCATAAACGAACTTGCACTCAAAGCCAGTTTGCTAAGAGAGCATTACTCTGTACGTCTGACGAGGATCCATAAATCCTCTACAGATGCAACAGTGCCCCTTGAAACTCAACATCATGCAAGTTTTCCCTTGTATGTATTTCACACCTCACTCTCTACAACTCCCTGCAAGGAGGGTGTAGCCAGGCGGGGTTTGGTCTCCTTCCAGGTAGCAACTGATAGGAAAAAAAGAAACAGGAAAAGCTGTACCAGGAGAGGTTTAGGTTGGATATTAGGAAGAATTTTTTAACTGAAAGGGTGGTCAAGCGCTGAAACATGTTGTCCAGGGCAGTGGTGGAATCGCTGTCCCTGGCAGTGTTCAGAAAGCACACAGATATGGCACTTGGGGACACCGTTTAGGGGTGGGCCTGGATTGCTGGGTTAGTGGCTGGATTCAATGATTTCGGAGGTTTTTTCCAAACTAAATGATTCTACCAACAAAATCCAAGGGCCAAGACTGAAACATCATGACTGGTGTATAAATTCTTGCCTTTGAAAGCTCAAAATGCATACTAATATATTGACTTTACAGCTTTGAGTCCTGTACAGGATCTTTCTCTCCTAGTCTGCATGAAGAAAAAAAAAAATCACTGAATTCTTGTTTGATAGCTCTGTGCTCTTGCACATCTACAAGAACTGGTGAGCTTCAGAAACTCAAAACACCATGAGATGTGCAAAAATGACTGCTTGAAAATGGCAGTGCTGTTTGCCACACAAAGAGAGATCAGCATGGCAGAGCACTTTGGGAGCAGAAGGTGAGACAGCTTCTGCTTTTGCTATGGAAAGGCTTTGTTACAGGGAATGATGGAATATGCAACCCCAGAAACAATTTACCCCTTCCTTCCTTGAACCCTCCCTTTCCTTCTTCCCATGGAATTAGCTGCATGGGAAAATGGGAAGGTACAAACATGCAAGTGCCCAGCAGCCACTTCAAATCACAGCCTGGCACATCGATGCTCACAGGCAGTTATCCCTCCACTGATTGCAGCTGCCAATCAGGGGCAAGGCAGTGCCCTGGATGAAAACCCATGATCTTTACCCTCAATAAATCACTGTTCCACACTGAAGGAGTAACAATTTTAAGATTACTTATAGCCCAGAACAACTTACAGAGAGGTACCTGAGAAATCCTACTCAAAATACAACAAAGTCTGGTTTCCAGCAGCATCAGGAAATCATTCTTTCGTAGAACATCCCAAGTCTCACTCCCTGAAGCCATCACAGCCACGAGATGCTGCACAAAACCAAGAACCCCTGCATTTGTGTTCATGAAATGGAATATGGGTTGTCTTTGCAAGGAAATGAATGTGACAGGGACCAGGCCTACCAGCAGTCAGCACTTGCACACATCAGCAAAAATCTAGAGGTGCTTCCCTCAGCAGCCAGGCAGGCAGAGCTGACACAGGACTGTTCAGTGCATTATTAGAGGGAAAACAGAGACCTGCCTCCTGTTCCTCCAGGATTTGCAGCAGTGTGAGGGATGGACCTCCTTAGGCTGCATGCAAAAATCTGTGTCCACAGGCTTTGTGCAAGGAATATTCAGTCTCCGGGGTGAAATTTTTTGAAAAAGGTCTTTCAAATATGTCTGTAGAGCACTCCCCTTTTTCCATAAAAGGCAGCAGCTACTGCCATAACAGTCACTTTAAGCACTATTGAGGAATAACATCCATTAACACTTGCCGTTTTCATTGTTTCCATTGGAAACACTGCCTTCTGCTTAATGTGTCCCAGTGAAGGTAGCATGCAATTTCACTAGCCATCTCTTGCCAGACATGAAAACTATTTTGTTTCCCACTGTATGAGAGCAATTAGCACTGGGAAATCCTGGCTGTGCCAAAAGGTAATGTGGGCAGGGAAAGGGGAGGCGATGGAAACGGCTCAGCCCTCATTGTTCGAGGCTCCCTGCAGTGGGCTAAATGACACCAGCCCACACAAACCCGAGCACTGACAATCTGGGTCATAGCAGAATGGCTTTCAGCTTATCTCGAAGGTCACATAAAGTTTAAAACAATATATTGGATGTTTAAGGACTTAAAAAAAAAAAAACTGTCAGGCGGAACAAGAAGCATGGCTGTGCCCTTTGCAGTCCCTCAGCATTGCGTGTAAGATGGAGAGAGCATAACTGGCAATTTTCTGACTTTGTTTGCTTAAGATGCTGTTTTTCCAATAAATACAGAAGGGGCATGTACAGTGCATGGACACTGCTCTTTGTTCCACCATTGCCTCAGCCATACCTCTAGAATCAATGGAATGTTAAGCAGAAATAAATTTCTCCCATTTATGCTGGTGGCAAAACCTTGCTACCCAAGGCTGCCTCGAAAATCAGCTCAAGGAGGATTTCACAGCAGAATATGTTGCATATGGCAGGTAAATCTGAGCACCACCACCCTTCTGAGCCACAGAGACCCAGAGCCCTGATTTCAGGGGTGAACCACCTTTAAGAGAAATCCTGGTGGGTCTCAGGATGAAATGCAGGTGTTTGGAGAACAGCTCCATGCCCTCAAACAGGGATGAGCTGTGCTCTCCAAAGTGGAGCAGAGGTTTTCAGCACATGGATCACACCTCAGAGAAAAGGAGGAATTAGCTCTGTGTGGCAGAACAGCCGTGGTGTCAGCGATTCATACAGAGATAGGTCAGAGAGGGGGCTCTGCTCCTTTGACCACCAGAAAATTAATGATTGTGTGAAAGAAAAGATAGTCTGGAGCTATGCCACACTCATGAATTCCTGTTTCAGGAAACATTTGCACACAACTTCTGTCTATTCTGTTTGTAGCCAAAGAGAGGACAGATTCCCTGAGCCACTGGTTCTGTTGAGACCCCAGGACACCCAGTGGCCACGTAATTTTCTTTCATAAAGGATATAAGCCTGCTTTTCTCATGGAATATAAAAAGCAGAGGCTCTGGATGCAACTTCTCAGACTGGCATGATTCCTTTGCAGGAAGATGCTGAGCAGAATCCTCCCTCCAGTGAGGATTGTACAGACATAAGTCACCATTGGACTCAGTGATCTCAGAGACCGCTTCCAACCCCAATTATTCTGCGATTTTGAGCCCTGAATATTTCTATGGGGTAAATGTGCTGTTTGTCCTGAGCTCCTAAAGGCAGGGACAAACACAGAGCTAGAACTCAGGTTTGGAGGTGCAAACCTCAAAATACTCTGGGTCCAACTCTGGTTCCTCCAGCAGAGCTTGTGAGAGACGTGGGGAGATGAGTATATTCATTAAAGGCCTTGGTCTCTCAGGGCTGTGGAGTTATTTTGTTTGCTTTTCATTACCTCTCCCCTTCAATTTTCAAATATTTCACAGATTTCTTTAAGGGAGACAGCAATAATACATGTAACATTCATTAAATATTTTTATACTCTTAAATTCAGGCTCAAAGTAAAGCAATTACTTACCTCTAAACTGGCATGCAGAGCACAGACCAGTAAAATTGGAGGATTTGATAACCGGAATCCATTAATTCCTTCACTTAGTTGTAATTCTGGAAAATGAATAACTTATATTAGTGTTTTTGATTTCTTCATTTTAATGGATTGGACCTTATCTTGAAGTCTGTCCTCACGCAATAAAATATTTCCCTAATGTGGCCCGTAGGAATGGGTCATTAAAAGGAAATAGTAATCTATTCCCAGCTAATACTTTTAACTTCGAGAGAAGCCCAATTTTATCCAGCAGAAGACCTCATTAGCAGCTTCATGGGAACCAGAGAACTGCAATTAATTTGTTTAAATGGAGTGTGTTAAAACCACCTTTACACTTGAATCTCTTTTAAGGCTGGCACGAGGCAGAGAAATTCCAAGTCAGCAGAGGCACGCTCACGCGGAGCAAGGAATCACGTTCCTCAACTTTATCGAGCTGACGAGACACATGGGAGGCTGCATATGCAGCTAAGTGTAGCTTCAGGCCACGTAGAGGAGTTGCCTAGACTTTGGGCTGCGAAATCTCACAAAATCTATTTAATAAATCTACAAAGCCTCGCTGTAAGTTCTGCGTCACCATTCATATTTCATGCTCCAGCGCCGGAGCAGGAGGATGCTGAGGAGGAAATGCTTTTCACGCACAGCAGACTGGCTAATTTTGTAATGCCCAACTTCTCCCCTATAAAGCGCTCGTGGAAATGAATAAACAACGTTTTTCTTCTTCTAACAGTATTTCAAGGCAATTTGTGTCTCCTGCTGGCTTTCCATAGTGCCACTCTCTTGTGTTTGGTCTGGAAACAAAGAGCAGACTGAGGCTATTAGAGAGGTGCTCTCCAGCCAAAGCCACTTCAACAGGCGCTGCCACAGAAAATTAAAAATATATTAAAAACAAAACAACCAATCAAACCAAAAAGCTTCTTTCTCATCGTGATCCCTCAGGATATTCTCTCTGCCATAGTTTAAACTGGAGCTGAACAGTCTAGCTGTCAGATTTGGAAAGGAGTCCTCATTTTGTGTTGGGACAATAAACGCTATTTCAGAGCAGGTTTGGTTTTGTCTTACAACCCATCTTTCCCTAGTGCAGGAAATTTGGAAATGCTGAAATATTAGTGGGATTTCATGACTTATGTCATGTTGCCTTACCTTTATTTATATAATTTCTCATTAATTCCAGTGGAACTAATCCTGAAGAAAGATATTACCCCTGTGAATGATAGCAGATCCTCGCTCCTTGGAGACTTATGAATTTAATCCACTGAGATACTCTGAAAGTTTCATCCATATTCTATATCTGCATTTTGAAGGTATTTCAGCAAAATGTCTAGGAGCAGACAGCCAAACCCATATGCCCACACATTAATTTATTCCGACGTTTATTTTGCTAACTCCATTGCATTACATGTTTGGGATGAGTTTAGCCTAATGCCTTTAACATCAATGAGGAAATGCAAAGTGTTTTCCTTTCTCCTGAAACTGCTACAAAAGTGAAGCTGGTTATATATACATAAATCAAATAAGGTAAAATTGAAAATGTATAATACATACTGTTTTCCATGAGGAATCGTGTTTTGAAGTCATGACCCCACCAGCCGATTAGCCTAAGATTTTTAAAAGAAAATAAATTACTAGAAATCTTAATATTTTTTAATTTAGCTTTGAGAGTTAAGAATTATATAAGATTAAGCAATATATACATTTCTAATAATACATTTTATTTCTAACAATGACATAAAACTGCAATAAATTCTATAAAGAGTTAGCACTAAAAACTTAACATTACCATTTAAGAATTTCTCTTTTACTGCAAATGATAAAACACACCATATCTTTCAATTAACTATTGATTTTAACAATATCCATTTTCCCTGAATTTACTTCACAAAACAAAAAATAGTACAGAAATATTTCCACTGTTCAGTTCCAAGGCATTAAATTCAAACCATTCTCCCCCTTCTTTTAAACTTAGTTTAATGAATATTGAAAGCATAAAGGTGTTATAAAATCTGACTTGGTTGCACCAGGAAAAGGACTTTTTGATGGACGGCAGGGAGACAATAGGACCTTGGAAGGAGGATTCTGGGGGCATTGCCTTGTCCTTACTGTGAGACCAGCATGAATTCTGCATACACTTTTATTCTCCTGAACGAAATGTATTATTCAAAATATTTTCTTTAAAATAAAACCCAAACCAGTTTAATGCGACACTACTTTTCCTGAGATCATCTCCAGAAAAAAAACCCAAACAATTATTTTAAAAATAATATGTCTGAGCTTGGACATTAATATGACACTACATTACTAACTCATATTTAATGGAAAATATCCTTGAGGACATGGCTATAAACAGTTTTCCAGGGCAGCTGGATGCACTGGATCACCTATGGCCCAGGGCACTGCAGATAAATCAATATTGCAATTCCAAGGGGTGTCTCCCCATCTCCCTTGGGTTCTCCACTCAGCACACAGTGACATCAGTGATTGGTAATGCCAGTCCTGCCTGGCATTCCTCCTGTATCAGTGTTATTACAATATGGAGAAGTCACCGTCACCAACTCTTTCCTGAACTTCTCAGCTCTGCAGGACTGGATCTACTGGACACCATTTTTGCCAAGGCTTTGCTCAGTTTTCCCTGTGCCAGAGAGCAAAGTTGTCAGATGTGAAGTCTGCCAAAACTTGCAATGATAAAAAATCTATAAATAATAGTCACAGCCTTCCTGGAAGTAAACAGGGAAAAGAAAGTCATGGCCCCTCTCTAAAGCAGGAGCATTTTGCAGTTTGGCTAAAAGAGCTGAGCTCTGCAGAATTAAGACCACATTTGAGTTAGAAACTTGTTATATGAACACTGCAGAGTGTAAAATAAAATACTTCGTATTTCTGTATAACAACACAGGTTTTATGTTTACTTCTGTGAGAGGCTCTGAGCTGCATCTAAACAGAGGGTCTACAGAAAAGGCACGTTTTTTTCTTTATTGCTGCATGATTTTTTTATTATTCTAAGACCCATGAAAATTAATAGTGCAATATACATCCATTTTAAATGAGATAGTATGTTGCCAAAATGAATACACCCCAAATAAAGCACAACAGAACCTCTGCCCGAGTGACTCCATTACTGATGCTTCGAATCATAAAAGATATTTCAGTTATTTTATAGGAACTCAATAGTATATAGACAACATTTTACTGTAAACCCTGAATATTGTACGTTACTGCAACAATCTACTGATATCAATGGCACACATTCCATGAATTTCAAAAGTTTTATACAGGAAAAAAAGAATCCATGGGAAATAAAACATCTGGAATAGTAATCTGTGAGAAGGAGGAAACAATACTGTGTTCTACTTGTAGCACACCCAAAAATCAAAGACAAAATAGGGATCAATCAGACCATTACCCAGATCAGGGCTGATGAAAAGCTCTCTGGTTGCACTTCGAACGCTCAAAACTTGCTAATTCTGAAGTTGGCTTCAACCCAGATCTCAGCTGCAGCACCACGGAGGCAACTTGGAGAGTGAAATTTCAAAACTTTTCCCAAATGACAGAATGAAGGTTTTTTGTTGGTTTTTTTTTAAAGACAGTTTTAGCTGTCTTGCCCTTTCCTACCATAATCTGACAATTTGTTTTTCTCTTTTTTTATTTTTTCTCTTTTGGCTGTTCTAGAACTTCAGAGGTGTCACTGAAGGATGTGCACTTTGAGGCAGCTCCGGTCCTACACTCTCATTGATCTAATGGTCCATATGGATGTCACGTTATTTGACATTTAAGTTGACAGGCTTCAAAGTGTGGGAATTAGCAAAATCTTCACAAATTATAGCGATTTGCTGTTTACAATTTTCTGTGAAAATTTTGAAATGAAGGTTGCCACCGCTATGCCAAATTTCAACCTGTTGTGATGGGAGAGAGCTAAGGTGTTAAACCCCAAACATAACGCTTTATAAATGCTCACTAAAAATAATAGGCAATAAAACTGCACATTAACTTACTGCAGTAAAAATTCTTATTAAAGAGTTGTTACTCTGCATGCAAAGTGAGCATTTTGAACTGCAGTCACCATTTCAACTGTTCCTGCTTCAAAAAACAAAGGCATCAGGATCTAAATGGATTCTTAATTCCAAACCATAACTTTTGGCAAAATACATAAAGTGGGAGGCTCTGAAAAGTCATATATGATGTGTTTGTGGTTGAAAACACCTTAAACATGTTAGCAATGGCACTGTCAAGTTACACGCTTTCCATGGCAGATAAAACCCGTTGTGGGGAACTGTGTTAAAAATCAATGTCTGAGATAAAGGTCTAGTTTAGCAAAAGTTCCACTATAAATTTTAAAATGCAAATTTATCCAGACTGAGCCCTTGCTTTAACACATCACTAATCAAAATTGCTATCCCAGCCATGGATGAGCTGTGGTTGCACATCCAGCTGCCAGCCCCAGGTACTCCCAGCAGCCTCCCAAAGCTGCTCAGAGGAGACGCTCCTAGGACACCTTCATGGAGAACAGCTCTCCATCCTGGAGCAAAAGCACAGATGAAATCCATTGAAAAATCATGCCAAAAGGGACAGTAAATTAATGTCCAGTTCGCTGTGGATTTTTCTGCAAGGTGAGATTGTTCTTACAAACCCAATTCTATTAGGAAACAACTTTTGAAATAGATTGTTCCATTCTACGCTTCAAATAAAACCATTGATATCATAGAGTGGTTTGTGTTGGAAAGGACCTTAAATATCATCTCTTTCCAGCCCCCTGCCCTATGGGACATCTTCCATTGGACCAGGTTCCTGAAGGACCCATCCGACCTTACCTTTGTCCTCATGGTTTGATGACACTGAGACTTTCCCAGGGAATTCTGCAGATTTCCAGTCTGCACAGAATTTTTACATGTGCCACATAAAATTTAAAGCAAACTGTTACTAGCTCAGTTTCATGAAACAAGTAAGAATATAATGAAATATTGCTGAAAGGCTTTCAAATTCCTTATTTTTCTTCCAAAATGTTCTCTTGTTTTACAAATCAATGAACAAAGCTCTGCTGAGCTGGAAAATGACGGCAGAAAGGAACAGTATTCTCTTATTTAGTCATACTCTCTTTAAGGACATTTACACCAGGGAACAATCTCTTCAATAAGTATTTTTACTCAGCTCATTTTCCTCCTTCATATCTGTCTGCATTAGACTGAAGCACTGGTTGTTCATAACTTGAGTCATCTCATTTGTAGTTGCATTAATGATGCAGGAGTGTGGGATATAATGATCGTGATGTATGTGCAGTGTAAACATCAAAGAAGATCCAGTTAAAGAGCGCAGAAAAATACAAAAAAATCCCTTTGACCTTTGCTTCAGTGTTACAGATGATCATGCTACTCATTTATAATTTAGAGCCTGGAGCAACACGGGTCTCATTTCCCTTCTCAGCAAGAAAGAAAGAAACTCTTGAGTAGTGGTACATAAAACAGGGAAATACCATTAATGTGGCCCAGCTTTTACAGTCCAGGGTATTGTGCTGGAAGTATTCTGTCATTATATTGTGTGAGATAATCATTTCACATCCAGGAGAAGGCAAGTTGAAAAGCTCCAGGAGCACAGTGTGAAATTTGTAATACTTGATTTTACATCTCCCAGTTTCCCTGGGCACAGAAGAGTTTGTCTCCTCTCCCCTTATCAGGTCACAAAGTGAGCTGGAAATTTCATAGTCATTATTTAGATTATATTAGGAGCATATACCAGCAAAGCATGTTATGTTTTTGAAAGGCTGGGTTAAGCTAAATCATAAACAGGCAGTTTTGGGGCAGGCTGTGTTCTCAAAGCAGCTGATGTAACTGCTGGGTGGCAGCTAAGCTCTTCATTCACACATTGCTTTAATTTTGCAAAAGCATCCAGGTGTTGGCAAAAGATTTGTTTGATTTTTTCATGCTACTCTTCCAGCCATGAGAAAGAATCAGCTCTGAGGATTTAATGAGAATTGTCACTGCCCCCAAAGTTCATTACACAGAGCTAGGCAGATGTTACACTATGTCTGCAAAGGCAGCCTCGTGCAGGGAAAAGAATGAAAGGGCCAAAAATAATCATTAAGTTCATTTTCCTGCAGTCCTGTGTGTCCATGGCCCAGCTGGCTGGCTGAAGAGACATCCATGTCTCAGGACACCCTAAAGACCTGTAAGAGGCCAGCAACAGGCACAAGTACAGTGTGACACAAGTTCAGAAGTCAATTGTGACCCAAAGATCACTCTCTTAGCAGGGAAAGTGTTACACAAACACCCACGAGGTCATAAAAATTAAACTGCAAAGGAACACAGAGAGCCTGGAGGCTGGAGCCAGCCTGGAGCTAGGAATGATCCACATCTGACCATGTTTCACCATCATCCTTCTGCCTAGAAGAATGTGGTGGCTCCATGTCACTGGTGCCACATCCAAAGTCCAGCTTTCATATCCCAGATGCCAGGAAAAAAAAAAAAAACAAAGAAAAAAAAACCCAAACCAACAAATGGTAAAGCAGCTCCCAAAATCCAAAACCATTTCTAAACACGCTTTACATCCATATATGAATCTCCAGCTCAACTGAAAGTTTAATTCCATCTTTTGAGGTACATTACTCCAGTTTTCTGGACTCCATGTAATGCAATACAGATAGAAAAAGTACCCAGTGCTCAGGTCCTGAGCAGGAGCATCTCCTAATGCTGCTGCACTCAAAAGTCAGTCCCAGAAACCAAACTCATAGAAACAGTTGTCTCACCCCCTGAAAGCCACCTTGCTCTCACCCAGACCGACAAATAGCTCTCCACGACCTCTGAGCAGAAACCTGATCCCCAGGCTCAACAGCTGGGCTCGACTCTTTGCATTCTACTCTGCATTAATTTTATTGCAGTTTTCTAATTGCGTTTTTTATATGTTTTAATTTAATTTCTATTGCATTAATTTTATTGCAAGCACATGAGAATGATTGTGTTTCTTTGGATTCAATGCCAAAATTCAGAATAAATAGAATGACACATACACGCACCAACTAAGAAAACAGAAAAACCTGCTCGTTGCTTTACATGGCATATTTTTGGCTCACTGGCTGGAATTTGAGAAGGAATTTCAATTTTCTTCGCTATCACAGACTTGTCTGATCATTGATGAGTCATTTGGTCTCTCCATGCCTCAAGCTCTCATCTCTAGGAATTCTGCTCAGGACTGCCATAACTCTCCAGTGAGGGATGAGAATAGATTTGTTAAAATGTGTTCACATATTTAGCAATGAGGGCCATGTAAGGATGAAGAAAAAGATTTATTTGGAGCATCTTATATAGGATTTTTTAATATGTGGATAAGGAAAGGGTTTTTGGAGGTACAGCTGATGTCACTTGGTTTTTTTTCCCCTCCTGTCAGCCTTTGCCCAAATTATCACCTTGCCCTCAAAAGTTGTTCCCAGTGCCAGGTTTCTATTAATTTCAGAATCTAATATTTTTCCTGATCTAGATCACTTAACTGGCATTTCCAATAACAAAAACCAAAATTTAAAAAAAAAATTAAAAATCAATATTTCTATTGCTTAATTTACAGCTATGCAGAAACATAACTACCATAACTAAAGCCCAAGTGGATGGACAATGTTATTCCACACCACTCCACCCTCTCCATACTGGGCAACCCAGCAGGGTCCTGCTCTGGCTCTGGGCTCCCCTGCTGACAGCTCACTGGGAGGGAGAAACAAATATTCCAAATGATGTTTGAAATGGTGAGGGATCTGTTTAATCAAAACAAAGAATAAGGGAAAAGTAGCTCCAAGTTTCATCATTGAAATCAAGAATTCAGTGATTTTAACCCCCTTGTGTAGGTGAAACTCTTCATACACCGTGGAGCTGTCAGTTATGGAGTAGCTTCACACTATATATCTATAAGGGCTAGGATTTGCACGGGGGATTAAGGGAGTTATAGCAGCTACCCGTGTTAGACTTTAGCAATATTTCTAACCTAACTCTTCCAGTCTCCTTCAGAAAACCTTGCCAAGATTGCCAGAAGCTATATTTAAAGCCTTTTTTTTTTTCCCCTCCCTTATTATCTATTTAGATATCCTTTATCCCAAATGGTAAGCTTGGACTTGTTTCATTATTCTTTTCTGTGCAGTGCCTGTTAATTTTAAGTAGGATCTGTTGTTAGAATTTGAAAAGCTTTTGAAGCCCAGGTAATTATTAGCCTCAGACTTCTGTAGTTTAGGACTTGCACACACTCTGCTGCTTTCCTTACCCTTTTCAACTCATTACAAATGTTTCCTAATTATTAAGCATATGTGACTTGTGAGCGGCGCCATACATTATTAATGGACTGGTCTCTTAGAACTCGGTGCAAAAAATCAAAACTCCTTATGAAAAGTTGCTACTGTGAAAGTAGTAACTTTTCATATTTAATATCAATGAGGCTTTACTTTGTCAAAGGACCAAAGTAATGTGATTGTATTAGAGGCTAATAGCATGACATTTTTCTTCTGTTAAGAGGCTTGCATTTTCAGTACCATCTAAAGGGAGACAATTTTTCTCCTCTATTTTGAGGCTTGTCTTGGTTAAAAAATAGCTAAATTCACTTTCTGCCTAGCAGCAAGTTTTAACAGCAAAAGACCCAAATCCTGAAGAACACTCTCATAATTTAAACAATGACATTTAACTATGCAACTGCAATGGATGGAATTAAGAAACTTCTAGATTTGAGTAATCACCCTCTTTCTGAAAGCAGCCGGGCAGCTCTCAGCTCCCTGAGCTTCGCTATTCTTTGAGCTGGGGGATTTAACACCACTGTTGCCACAATTAGAGAGGCTCTAGGGTGAAAAACCTGGGCTGTTTGGTCCATCGAGTACAAGGTGATTTACAGCTCACGGGTACTTGAAAGACAGCGGCTGCACAGCTCCTCTTGGATTGATTTTTACCTTGTTAGTCTTTTAGGCTCGGCGCAAGTGGGAATACACCAATTTCAACCCGTCCGTACATATCATCCCTCCAGGACAAAACAAAAGGAGATTGAGTTCACTTTCGTAGCGGGAAACGAGTCGCTGTGATCGGGGCATGAGGAAGAGGAATGGCTGCAATGCTGCCAATCCAATCAGGGCCCTTTGGAGCCACGCTGAGCTCGCCACCAAACCTCTGAGGCGCTTGCGACGAGGGATGATAATTTCATTCGCCATCATCAGGCAAAAGAAAGGGATGATCCAACAGCAGACAAAATGGGAGGCTAAATTAAATCCCAGGAGAAGGTTTCAGAAAAAAACAAACCCCCTAAGGCTAATGAAGTTGAATTAAAAACTGTTAAATCAGCTTACGAACAAGTATTATCACAAAGTGCTCATATAACACTTTCACTGGCCAAATATCAGATATATGAAAAGGAGGAATACAGCCAACAGTATGTTCACACATTTAGTAAGGGGAAATTGAATATTCTGCTTAACACCAGAAATTAAAAATCAAGCAGGGAGCCAATTTACTCATAGAGATATTAATAAAGTTCTCAGTGATTTTTATAAAGTACTGAATAGCTCTCAATTATTTTACGGCAATAAAAAAAAAAGCGTGCTACATTCTTTAAGAATTCAGTAATTTTTTTCTATGCTGTTTCAAATAGATTAAATTAAACAAGTGAAAGCAACAATCCCTCCTAGAGCTACTTTTAAATGTGAATTCTGACTTAAAGGAGACTTGGATAGTTTTGATTACTATGACGAGTTTACTGAACTATACAGTCTCTGCAACCCCTTGAACAAATCTTTCAGGGGAGGATATCTAGATAGATTTCTAAATAATAAATGGATCTGACTGAACTATAATATAAAAATGTTAAGATCTGGGAAGTTGCGCTTCCTTGGGTCTTTGTTTTTGAATAGAGTAATCACAATATTAATGCAAGGCCTTTATCATACCAGAATCCTTATTAGCTAAAATGTAAGTTATCACCTCTGCTCTTTGCCTGAAACAAGAAACAATCCACATTAGATGAGCCTTTTTTTTTATGGCGGTGGCTAGAACTAATTGAATTCAGAGTTTGAAGTGCCAGCAAATTTGCTGCAGAATCCAGTAGTTGTGTTACAAAACATTTACCAACACTAAGGGATACTCAGGCAGAAAAACTCAGATGGAGCTTTTTCAACTGAAGTCTAAGATATGAAATAATTAAGGGAGAACCGAAATGGCCATCTTTCAAAGTTGTTTTAAAGAGTTTCTCCTCAAAAATGTTAACTTTCACCCATCACTAGAAAACAAGAAAAATATGACTTAGGGACCTTTATTTATAGGGCTGTAGCTGTCCAAATTTTCAGTAGCACATAAACTATCAGACCTTTGGGGTCTAAAAACAGATCTGACATGAGGCCTGATGTTTGGCATGAGGTCCAATGTAAATATGTCACATTTGACATGAAGTCCAACCCTGGTTCCTGGAGCCCCCAAGCCCTTCTCACAGCAGAAGCAGGTGAGAAACATCAAATAAGGACATTTATATGGACTTGTTCCTGTGTCAGAAAATAACTGTGCCTGCAACTCTGACCTTCAACACACACTGACAAAATCTCCTTGCACTTGCTCACAAAGGGTTGCTCAAAAGTCATTTCAGGAAACTGTCAGTAAAAACAGAGGGATGCTGAAAAACTGGGTTACGGTGGGAAACCATTCTATTTTTGCGCAATAATCTGCACACAGTTAAAGAAAATAATAAATAATTCTTCACATTGAGCAGCTGTTTTTCATGCCATGGGACAAAAAGCACCTAAAATTTTCCCAAAACTGTTGCACTGGTGTGATTAGATCAGTGAATCGATGTGATGCTGACTGAGAAAAAAGGCAGAGGAAAAGGAAAAGGAATATTCTGTGTTTCCCCCAGCAGCTCTCTGGAAACCACTCCTCAGACACTTGAGTGAGCTCTCTATGGCTGGAGCTGCCCTGCAGTTTCCACACAGTGGAGAGCAACGAGAGGCAGCTGCCAGCAAGCACTGAAAATTACTCCGGTGAAAAATGAGGAGTAGTCACTGTGACAGTAAAAATTTACCAGCAGCGACAAAGAGGTGCGAAAGTAAGTATTTCACAAATGGAAAGTGAGAGGGAGGATGGCTTGCAGCAAGTGGGCAAGAAAAGACAATATATGTCATGGAGACTTCTAGGAAGCTCCTGATTCAAAGACTTGTGGAGATGGGTAAGAAATAAAAGACAGCAGGCTGTGGATGAACTTTGCTGGACTTGGCAAGATGAAATAGGTTTGATCAAGGGAGACAAAGAAAAAAGGAAAATATGAAGGTTTCTGACCTGGTGAGACCTTATCCTGGTTGATGCTGAAAAAAAGGTCCAGGAGAAAGAGGAGGCATGAGGACTAAAAACCCCATGAACATGTGGAAACAAATAGACAGAAGTGGTAAACCAAGCAAAAAAAAAGAAAGAAAACCCCTACATAATCCCCAATGCATACACCCAGAATGCCAACTTAGCAAAAAATAACGAGACTGAATCACTTCCTTAACCTGGGCAATGACCTTCCAATGACCTTTGAAAATGCTCACGGTTTGAATCAGGTGCTGGCTGTGAATCACAACCCGAGCGGTCTGCGTGACCCCAGAGCTGCAGCTGAAGCCAGAGAGGTGTTCAGCGGGGTCAGGGACACGAATAGCTCTGGAGACATCCCAGGCACAAACCCCTTCTGAACCCACCGCTGAGAAATACAGGAATGTACTCCAGGGGACATAAATGGGAAGAAAACTGGTGACTATGGCAAAAACGCATAAAGGCTCTTGCTGGTGCTTTCAGCTTAAAGCAATTTCAAGCCATACCATGATCTCAAAGCACATTCTATAAGGAAAAAAATAAGAAACTATTCCCCACTGTGGTCTAATGAACCAATACAAAAGCATGAGGAAATCTCATTTTTAAAGGGCATGTGCAGTGTGCAGGTTTAACTGAGAATCTTAGGAGGAAAGATTCATAGAAAGTTCCAAAATTTTCTGAAGTATAAAAAGTGAAAAATTATCAGATACTGAAAGTGAGTCAATATCTAGTAGGAAATCCCAGATGCAAAATCGCATTAGTTCCAGCACATTTCTGCACAGAGGTAAGCGAGCTCTTAGTGAAAACAGCAGAAAATTTGCTTGAGGTTTTTTTGTTAAAAATAAACTCTTTCCTCCCGAAGATAGAAAGGTTCAGTGAGGAGGCTACAGGAACACACAGGTAAATAGATACGAATAAGGAGAAATAATGCCTCTTTTTGTGGCTTATTTAAAAAGTGGGTGAAGAGGGTTTTCCTTCCATTTTCTTAGAGGTGTGTGACACCAGTACAAGCATTTTATTTCTGGAAACTGTTCAGCAGGAAGGAAGATTGCTGCTTTTTCTTATTGGGAAAAATCAAGACACAGCAAAACTAGCTGCCTGGAAGTGGAGCACTGAGGCACAAAGAGCAGGCAGAGAACAGCACAGAGGCTTTGAATTGCTGGGGAAAATCACAGCAACCATCCAGACTCCAAGGAGAGCCCCGGGATCCCTTCCTTGCTAGTTAACGGGATGCAAGAGTCGCCCCCAGGCTACATTCACCTTTCTGTCGGGCTAAGCCTGTTTCTTTTCATGCGTTTGAGCAGTTGTGTCTTACACTATGGATGAGAAAAGCGAGAGGCGGCAGATGGGAAAAAGCAAATCTGCAAGGACCAGAGCCCCCTCCCCGTCATTCCCGAGGCTGGGAACGGGACAGGACCATGGCAGAGCACACAAAGTGATGTCCCATCAGCGTGATCCAGGAGGAAAAATGTGTGGGAGTGCACTCAGGGAACGAGAACGGCGCGTTCCTTCCACACTCACCCCAACGACCCCATAGGTGATGCAAAGGACCAGAGCCCCCTCCCCGTCATTCCTGAGGCTGGGAACGGGACAGGACCATGGCAGAGCACACAAAGTGATGTCCCATCAGCGTGATCCAGGAGGAAAAATGTGTGGGAGTGCACTCAGGGAACGAGAACGGCGCGTTCCTTCCACACTCACCCCAACCACCCCATAGGTGATGCAGCGTTCACACACGGCACCTTTACAATCACCTTGAAATCCAACCAGGGCAAAGATGACAAAATAAAGGGGAAGACCTTCAGGGAGGAAAGAACAAGAAGGTTATTTATAATGAGAAAAGAGGCAAGATTGCTTGAAGATACAGCTTAATTACACGGGAGGATTTGAAGGAAGCGAGAGAGAGGAAATGCTTGACAGAGAACAAGAAGACAATCATGGGAGCCACATAAAAGGAGCCGAAGAAATAAGAATGGGAATAGATGATGTGAGTGCACATTAACCTCTCTCGTTTTTTTCTCCCAGAGACTCACTCCAAAGTTAAAAAATGCTCTTGGATATTTGCCATGCAGTTGGTGAATCCGAGAACTCACCCCTGCAGGCCCATCATGGGTCTAGATTGGCCTAATAAATCATTTGTCCCAAGACAATGCAATTAAGCCTAATTAGCCAATAGCTTTATTCCTAAACAGTCTCTTCCCAAGGGAGGTTTTAACTTTTGGTTTCTAAATTAGCTCAAGGAGCTAAATTGCTCTCATCTCCTTGGCAAAGCAACAGTTCATTTCTACCTCAGCACAGGATACTTCATGCTCTCGGGGGACAACGTTCACTGCACGAGGAGTTTATTTACAGTAGCCCACAATTTGAGTCCAGTGGGACCAGTGAGAAACCCTTCTGGAAACAGCAGAGTGTTCACTTCCATCTGTCACCACTGCCTTCCCCACCTGGCTGCACTCAGCTCAGCTTCCCTACAGGTCTCTACATTGCTTCTCCAGATCCTCTCCTTGACCGGGACAAGGTGCCCTGCTCTGATAAAGCTTTCAGCAGGGCTGAGATACCCAGAGGTGACAAACTCCAGGGGCAGTGAGAAATGGACCCTCTGAGCCCATCACCTGAGTATCACCTGACTAAAAGACTCACTCTCAGTAAAGAAATTCTTCCCTGGGAGGGTGGGGGGCCCTGGCACAGGGTGCCCAGAGAAGCTGGGGCTGCCCCTGGATCCCTGGAAGTGTCCAAGGCCAGGCTGGACAGGGCTTGGAACAACCTGGGACAGTGGAAGAGATCCCTGCCCATGCCCTGCTGCAGGGGGTTTGCAATGAGAGGATGTTTGAGGTCTCTTCCAACTCAAACTACTCCATAATTCTGATTCCTAGAACCATTTTAAACAAGAGCAGCATTAGTTCTTTCTAGTATCATAGATATAAAACAACATTCCAAATCCTTTTATGACTGTTCTTTTCTCCCAACTCACATTCCTCCAAAGTTACATTCTTTTCAGCAGTTTCACAGAAGATTCAGCTCTTTATTTTGGGGATTATGTGACCCTAATTCAAAAAAGAATAATGTGATATCTCTTTATAAATTAAGAAAATGAGCAAGGAAAAACTTGGCTGGTGATACCAGTCCTAGAAGGTGGAGAGTAACCCCTTGCAAAACAGAGTTACTGGACAGAGAAGGTTTTCACTGGAGCAGGATGGGACCCAGAGTACCTGGGGAAAATGGGAAGGGGAAAGTACGAGGAGTTGGAGCAGCATCTCTGTTTATCTGATGCCAGGGTTAAAGTTCACAAACCAAAAACACTGTGCAGGTCTCCATAAAGAAGCAGCTGTTTGTGCTCTGGCATTTTCATTGGCATCAGGACACCAAAAGGGGAAGTTGTCAAGGAAAAGAGCTGATATCTCACCTCTGTCTCTGAAGAAATTGCCTGAAGATGCCTTCTGTTCCTCAAAGATAATATGAAATTGTTACCTTTTTTGCTTCCTGTTCTTTGAAACTTTTTTTTTTTTTTTAATTCTATAGTAAAAGCCAGCACATTATTTGGACATCAGCTGCTTCCTGCACATGCAGCATCTCTTCACATGACAGAAACTTTTCATTTTTAAACTCAACCTGCTGCTAGTGTGGGCTAAAGTCTTGATAAATCCTTTCATTTTAAACACTAAACTCTGTACAGTTTTCATTTAATCCTCTGCAAGGGTTTATCTATTATTCTCCCGACTGCTCTACATGCATTTATTTCCCTTTCATCTCTTTAAATTGTGCCTTAGTTTTTCTTATTTTACTGTCTCAGGGGTCTGCAACTTTGTCCCCTCCTGTCCCTTTTTCTGTGTGACAGCCGAGCTGAGTCCACTGCACATCTACAGCTGCAAACACCTGCTGGGAACCCCGACTTGTGCATCTTCTCCCCGAAGTGCCCACAAATACTCACATTTCATTACACCTGAATTGCTTGGTAATACAAGTTATCCTTTTTATAAACGGAGAATTAGGGAGAGAGAGAGAAATTAAGAAAATTATATTAAAAAAAATTTTAAAAGGGACATTTCTGGAGCACAAACAGCTAGACAACAAAATTTCAGTATTACTAGCTCACTTCAGTGCTCTCTGTGCCTTGGAAACCTCCCTTCTGCAACACCTGCATGGAAACCTGGTAGCACAGGCTCAGCCTGCATTGACCCAATAGTTTCAGTAGTATTTCATAGCTCTGCTCTCCCCAGGTCCTTTCTCTTTTATTTGAAACCTCCCCATAAAGAAATCACTCTCACACAATTAGCCAGGAATATACTGCATTGTGATATATAGAGCAGGTATTAAAAAAGCTATTTGAGTATGAAGAGACACTTCAAAGAGGTGAGATCATGAGAGAACGGGGATCTGTCCGACCCATGTATGTCAGGCTGATTTGGTTTTATGGCTCTAAGGAGAAAGATGGGGACCAGCAGAGCACTACCCCACATACTCCGGTGGAGATGTTAATTAGGTTACAACATGTCACTTTTAGACCCCTGGCCCCAGCAGTGAATTAGAGACCACCCCAAGCTAAGCCAAGGTGTTTGCAGGACACAGGATGGTGTTTGCAATGACACAAAACAAGAAGGGGACACAGAATCACCCTCAGCCTCCATCTGATCTAAGGATCAAACCCTGCCCTTAGCATAAATCCTTTCCCAAGACAGAGAATCACCAACTTTATAACTCTGGTGGGAAGCTTGCACTGCCATGAAGAGTCAGAGTGGGGCTGGTTTGCCTTTTGTGTGCTGGACATGCCATGGTATCGCTGATTTTCGAGATTGGGTCGTGGAGGTTTGCAGTGAGGCAGCCCCAAAGCAGAAAACAGTTCTGGCATGACCTCAGGTACTGTTGGTAAGACTATCAAATATTTTAATAAAGTCTTCCTCAAGTTGCATTTCATAAGAAAGCAGCAAATAAATGTTTCGTTGAGCAGCTGGACGGGAACCCAGTTTCCAAAACTGGGCATAGGATAAAATCATGCTCACAAAATTGAGAGAAGTTAAACCAAAATACCTAAATTCCTTTGGTGATGTGCAGTAGCTGGGTTTGTGGGGTTTAAAATTGAAAATTTGGACAGAGCTGTTTTATTTTGAATAAGTCCTTTTTGTCCCAGCCTCAGACAGAAAAAGCTAAATGTTCTGCCTCTCTGAATCATGGTCAGAGCATACATTTTCCTATTAAGACATAATAGATTATTTCCATATAAAATAACTATCTAGTCGATAACTTGCAGGAAATATGAAGGATGAGACAAATTAAAGAAATTTATATAAATGGGTAAAAAGTGACTCACCTAATACCGGCTGTGAGTTAAAACTCTATTTCAGACAGTTCAAACGACAAAAGGCTGTCAGCTGGATTGGGATTTAATTCCCTGCTTATGTGTGGGCTGAGGTGCAAAGAAACAAGTGGTTGGTGCCTCTGTTTTTGACTGAAGTTGTGTGGCCACTGGGTGTCATCCTTGATTCAGATGACAGCCAGAGACGCTGCAGCTGCAGCGCAAAACCTGCAACTCCCGAGCAGTTAAATTCCACTCTATTTGATTGTACAACATACAGCAAATTGCTCTGCATTTAAATCAGCTATAAAATTGAATACTTTGACATAGACAAATTCTCCTTTGTCTCAGTGCCTTATTTGGAGACCTGAAATGGCTGGTTGATGCAGGAAAGAGAAAAGTAATGCAACCAGGGCATAGGAACTACAAACAATTTGATGAGAGATTATCAAATCTAGGGAAATATGAAATAACTATGATTAAATAATGCAGAGGGTCGATGCAGGAAGTTTGGAATTATATCCTTAATTGGTCCCCAGGCTGGAAAAGCCTGTTCCACATAGGTAATTGCATTTAAGATATTCAGTATCCAGATTCAGTACACAAATTAATGACTATGTATGAAGAAGCTGGTTCAGGAAAAACTCATTTAAACTTTCACTTACAATACCAAACAAGTACCCTCAGAAAAGTTCCAAAATGTCATCAAGGATCAAAAGAGACTGAAAGTCCTTGATACTTTATTCATTCCACCTGTAGCTATTCTATATTTTTTCACATTTTTCCCACTGTTCAGCATCTTCCCAGTTCCCCACAGCCGGGATCCACGGGAGCCACGCAGGCAGGTGTGGCCATGGGAACAATGCCTGCACCTGGCTAACAGGGGAGCAGGAAAAAAAAACCTTCCAGAAGAAATATCCAGATATCCGGAATAGTTTGCCAGTGTTCACATATAAGGATCGAATCAGCCCACAACAGGTCATATGTCATCCTAATGAGTTTTCTGTTATGGGTGGCTGAGAAGAACTTATCAGCGTTGCTTTGTTATCTCCTGGGAGTCTAGACAGTCTGAAACCAGCCCAGAGTGCAGCAAAGCTGCTTATTAAAATATTATTTGTCTCTGAAACCTGATTTAGTTTGCCTTCTTCACGCTAAAATAAAAGGAAGTGCCAGCAATTTCTCCAAGCATTACAGCCAGAAATGTTTACATTTGTCAGTGCATTAAGAGTATTAATCTCACTGTTCTTAACATACATTGATGGAGTATAGCCATATAATGGCTTAAATAACAGGTATTTTTGTTAATGCAGCTAACCTCAGTTGATAGCTCAGCTTTCCATGGATTATAGAGTCTTTCAGAACAGATCTCTGTGTAATACTTCCTAGCTTTACCAGTGGATATAATTTTAATGAAAACATGCCACTACTAAAGAGCTATTAGGCACAGAGTTGAAATTGTCTTTGATTTTGCTCACCGACCAAAGTCTTCAATGATCATTTTAAATCCATTTTCAAAGGAACATGTTAAATATTCTCTTTACATTGAACAGCCTCATAGACACGATTTAGGACACTTGTTTTTAATATTATCAACACTCTCTTTTATGGTTCTATTTAGTTAAGAACTGATAGCAGACTTAAAGGAGTAAATGCATTTTAGATGTGAGCATGTACATTAACAATTTCAAAATTTACTCAAGTTAGAAACAACCCATCTGAAGTAACAGAATCAGATAACCAAATTGTCAAAATGTTTACTACCCTTTCCATCAATGCAATAAATCAGTGACAAATATTAACCCCGTGAGTTTTTCCTGAAAGAGGAATTTCCTTCTGTTTCTATAAATATGTGCACAGCTGCACATGCCCATATTCTATGACTAGGAATCAACACAATTTCACTTGCACATCCCAATTCAAAAGAAAGATTCTTTCCCATTTAACCTTCATGCACCTTTTATTTGGGAATTTATTATTAGAAAAAGACTTACGTTGGTTTAATACTCTTGGAATGCTTTTCGTGGATGTAGGCACCAGCGAGGCCTCCTGCTCCAGAATTTAAATACTGCAAAGAATAAATCAACATGTACATGCCATGTTCATTTTCCGTAAAGTATCATGTTCCCTCCCTCACCCTGATCTATAAAACAAACCAATTTTAACATTTCTAGTGGTTTCTAGATGGAGATCTTAGCATTTGTCACAAAGTGCTGATGGAGGAAAAAGCAGGTATATTTTTTCACATTAGTTTTAAAAGTATGTCTCTTGGCTTACGTACGGTATTTGAAGTCTAACAGGCCAGAAAATTGAAGTACATCTGAAACAGTTCCATATCATAATATATATAGCAAAGTCATCAAACAATTCATGTCCGTTGAGTCTTAATCTCACTAGGAGTCAAAGGAACTAAAGATACCTTGCTCTGCGATCTGAAGTTATTAAAGCTTAGGCAAGAATATTCTCTTATTTAGGGACCGCTTCATAAATTCCTATAGCTGTCAGACCTTCTTGGTGTGGGAAATGAGAGAAAAGCCCCTGATGCTGTATCCACAGGGCAGATGTTTAACTGCCACCAGCATTCATCTCACACCCACAAGACCTTGTAGGTCATAGCCACTATTATTTTTGGAACCTCTCATAACCATCGAAGTCAGTGTCCATCTCCTCATTGTGGCCAATTCAAAGATTCAGCCAAGACTTTCTCAACAGCTCAGGTGCAGTTCTTATTCACCTGACCTGTGTGCTGACCCATAATATAACTGGCATTATGGAAAACAGTCTCCAATAATGAATTTCTTTTACCTTGTAGGAGCACCAGCAGGCAAAATCTACTCCCCAGTCATGTAAATGAAGCTCCACATTCCCAACAGCATGGGCCAGGTCGAATCCAACAAGGCATCCCTGCAGGAAAGAGATGATTATTGGGTTACTTACTAAGATCATCATTTTGCAAAGAACACCTTTAGAACTTAACTTGCTCTTTCTGTAGGCAGGCTATCTAGGGACTTTTTACGGAGGCGGAGAGTGATAGGATCAGTGGGAATGGATTTAAACTGAAAGAGGAGAGATTTAGAAACTAGAAAGTAGAAATTGCTTTCTGTGAGGATGGTGAGACAGTGGAACAGGTCACTCAGAGAAGCTGTGGCTGTCCCATCCCTAGAAGTGTCCAAGGCCAGGTTGGGTGGGGTTGGAGCAACCTGGGATAGTGGAAGGGGTCCCTGCCATGGCAGGGGGGTGGAATGAGATGAGGTTTGAGGTCCCTTCCAACCCAAAGTCTTCTGTGATGAATCTATCAAGTCACTCCTGTTTTGAGTTATTACTAGAAACCAGTTTTCTATACCATAGATGCATGTAGAAGTCATCGATTGTTCTGTGCTTTGTCTACAAGGATGCTTGGGTATGGTATAGATTCCTAAGGTTTTGACTGTGCAGTGAAGTGGAATCACTTGAAACAAGTATTCAGATCAAATGCATAAATACAAACACTTGCATGGCACAGCAAACCCCAGGCACAGACAAAGCAGATGATGCCACAATGCTGCCAGTTAGCCATGAACAATAACATTCCAATATATTGTTATGCTCAAGGTGTCCGTGATATTTAAACTAGGAAGACCTTGCTCTTTGGGAATCCAAATGGATGAGACAGCAGCTTATGTAATGTCTTGATCTTTAAGAACTTTATACTTGTCCTTAAAAAGAAGAATTCTGTCATTTCTTTGTGAAAACTGTTGTTTTTGCCATAACTGCAATTTGCACAGGGTACTGGGAAAAAGGGGGGGGGAAAAACCCATCTAAGGACGAGAGATTTCTAGATCTAAAAGTAACAGTTTTACACATGAAGTAACCACTGGATGGCAGCATTTTTAAACTAAAAAGTTCTTCCAATCTTTGCTATTTATTTAAGAGCAGAGAAATAAAACTGGCTTTTGTTCCTAGACTTCAAATTAAATGTTATTTTGCATTTTGCTTTTAAAACACAAACAGCTTGCCTGCAAGCAGCAGGGTAGGAATAAGAGTGAGAGCACAGGCTTCAGAAAAATCAACGTCCAAAAATAAAACAAAGAGGTTTTTTTAAGAAATCTCCTGCTGTTTCTTGTATGGAGGGAGTCTTAGCTAAATTATTTAAGCAGTACTTTGGTATATTTAATCTTCTGTATAAACTAGATAACAATTTGAATGGAGCAGCATTTTAAGAAGATGTGACACGCTAATTCTAATGAAAATGTTTGTGAAACTATCAGCTTGAGGAGTTGCTCCAAAACGATGGGAAGAAAACTCACTGCCGTGGCATTTGCATGATCTAAACGCTGGAATCAGAGTCCCAATAAATATCTGTGGTGGCTTGATTTCACAGGGACACACGGAACTGAGTGAAGACAAATCAACTGAAGTGGTGAAGCTAATGCAGAGAGGCTGGGGCGCATTGAATTCCAGTGGGAATGCTCTCATTCAGGGATAAAATGGCTTTGGATCAGAGAAATAAGCTTCAGCAAGCTAAAGCCAATTGCCAGTGAATGAGGAGGTTCTTGCAGGGTTTTAAAGCATTAACTTCAAAACTTCAGTTGACTGGCTCTAAACAGTAACAGGTACATACATCCCACCCAAACTTTTGGAAGCAATTCTAAGATTCCATTTCAAGAAACCAAGAATAACATGACAGGATGACAGTCTTGCAGAATGTGTGTGTCTGGCTGTACATCAACAAAATGGAATGGAATGGAATGGAATGGAATGGAATGGAATGGAATGGAATGGAACAGACAAAAATAGAAAAAATAGAAAAATAAAATAGAATAAAATAAAATAGAATAGAATAAAATAAAAGGGAAGTAACCCCTAAGGCAAAAGCACATAAGAAATTTAATTCTTTAAATTATGTGCTAAAAACAGTTGTTCTTTCCCTGTCAATATCTCGTAAACTCTACAAAAAAGTATGTTCAACCACTCAATGTCAAATTATGAAAATGCAGTAGATGGGAGGTAGGAGGAGATGCCTTGGCACAGGGGCAGGTTGGATGTCCTCACAGTAATGAGGCTCCATAACCACATGAACACGTGTGACCTTGACGTGTACAAACTTTCTCGGGCACTGACAGCGGCTGCAAAAGATCAGCTTGGACCCACAGTGGGCTCAGAGCCCACAAAAAGGAAGGTTTTTAACACAGCACCCGTGGGTCACGCTCCTGAACTCCTTTAGCTGCTCCCCACCACTTCGAAATTGGTTGGCAAATCCTACTGGGCACTGTTTAATTTAGCATTGAGGCACAGCCTGGAAATTTGGGTTCGGTGCTGGCTGGGTTCCTGCATCGTCTCAGAAACGCCCACTCGCACCAGTTTGTTCGAGTCGTCATCTGCAAGATGGGGTGTGCTGGTTTGCTTTCCCAGGGAGGTGTCTGGCACTTGAGTCACACAAACAGCAAATGTTTAGCCACACAGATTGCATGGAAAAAGTAAAACAAACTGAAGCAGCTCTCCCCTCACAAGCCACGCAGAACCAGGACTGCGTGGGAACGGCGCTTCCCCAGACTGGGGGGAAAACAGAGCTCTCCATCTGCTCTGGGCAAAGGAGAGGACATGTGCTCTCCCCTGCCTCTTCCAATTCATTCCAACATCTAAAAGTCATTTCTGCAAAGTGTCTGGGTAGCTGCTGATAACCAGCAGGTAACAACTCAGCATGGCCAATGACATTTGGAGAGAGGGAGAGAAATGACAGCTTCACGCCAGCAAAGCTGGGACATTTAGAAAGAGAGACAGGAAAAGAAATGAAGATGAAGGATCTTAAAGCTCTTCCTACTGGGACTCAAGAGATTAAAATATTTTACATAACCGTACAGAGTCAGTGGAAAGTACAGTACAACTTATGAAATGAAAATTGTATTTGAAAGGTAGAGTCTCCTAAAAGTCAGCCATTTCTTCACTTGTAGGAGAATAAAACAACTCAGCCTCCTCCATCCTCTAGAGCAAGCTTGAAAGTACGAAACAAGGAAAACTGTTACATCCTCCTCAGCCTGCTGATGAGTCTCTTGCACAATACGTAGTAATTTTGATTTATCTGAGAGACCTTAGATGGAAAAATAGCCTGAGGTAATTTTTCAGGCTTAATTTAGTTCATTTAATATTTAATGACTTAATGACGCTGTCTATGTGCAGAGCTTTCACTCTGGGAGGAATCTTAATGTACGCAGAGAACTTAGGAAATTGGCTTAAAAAATGTAAAAGGAAATCAGTAACTTAATTCATAAATGATTGACCTCAAGAATCCTAGGACATTTTCCAGGTCTCCAGAGCTCACAGCTCAAATCTCTAACCAAGCCCTGATAGGGCACAACACTGCGGGATTTTATTTCAATTGTACATTAAAAGAATTATTAAGACCATCTGTGTAGGACTTTTCTCTCTGACATACTGGCTGACAAGTGATTTTTTTCCTCTCTTCTTCTCAAATGACATTTTCACCTTGTATTTTCCCCTCCTGACTCATTTGCTTGTCAGCTCTCCACAGCCAATTTTCTGTTCAGGAGCAGAGGTCATTCACCACCCTTCATCCCTGGCAAGGAGAACCTAGTATTTTTACCACAAACGTGGCTTTTCAGCCTTCTCCTTCTTTTTAAAGGACTTTCAGCCTTTCTGCCATAACGTGTTATCTATAAAACAATGCTGGTTTCATCAGGTCCAGAAACTCTTGAAGGCAACATGGTCTTTAAGACCAATTAAACCCATGGATATATGGATGCTAATGACTCCACTTCAGCAGCTGGGTTTTGTTCTCCTCTAATCCAACAGCAGCTCCTAACCCCAGCTCTGGCCTGGCAAAAAAGGAGAGGAGCTAAATGCTTTTGAAGATTTCCCATTTCGGGCATTTTGATTAGCAGAAGCCCTGAGTCCAAGAGAAGCAGCAGGGAGCAGAAACGCCTCTTACCAATATTAAGAGGGAAATTCTTCATGAATCAACGATTTTGTGGTTGTTCGAGTAAATATTTGTCATACACAGATGTTGAAGTGTGGTGCAACAGTTTTGCTACGTAGAGGGTTTGTATAAACATAGAAACATGACTTAACCCAGGGGCAGAATCCGTAAGGACATTGAGCTGAGTGTATTTGACAGGAGGGAAATAAAAACACGGCTGGCTCATGCTTTTCAAGCCTTAAAGGCACTCAAACAGTTCTTCAGGTTGAATTAATTTTGCTTTTTTAGTATACTAATGATATTTTAGTTCATGAATCTACCCGGATCTCAGTCCTACACACTCAAACCACAAAGACACTAGCAATTCAATTTGGTGGGTTTTTTTCTTTCTTCCTCTTGAAAAATCTCTGAAAGAAAGAGATTCACGTCTACATTATGTCATTTCTAACAGGCATTCGGGTGGAAAAGGGCCTTTGACATCGACCTGTTCCTGCTGGAATGCTGAATTGCCGTCATAAATTGCTCCCCTCTTCAGGAACCTGATACAGTCTCTGCGTAAAGTGCACAGTGTTTTTGTGTGTATCCCCATGGAACACCATACCCCTGAGTTAATATTGTTATTTGCACTGCCTTACAGAAATTTTAATCTTTCTCCACCAAATCCTGGTTAGCTCCTCAGATTTTATAAACATCAGATCCATTTTCACTCCATGTAATAAGCTGTGAGTGACCACTCTCTCCCAGAACACAGGTTCTCAACCACTTTGGGGCAGTTTAGAGCTATCGGTGAAATTGCATCTCTTCCACTTATCCAAGCATGCATCCCACAGTCCAGAGAGCATCCTTGGAGAGCTGGTGAAGTGATACGTTTTTCCCAGGTTGCTCATCTTTATGGAAGGGAAGAAAGAGAGAGAGAAATCTTTCTCAGACACCTTTCAGACACATCACGGAGCAGATTTCTGGGAAGCAGCGCTGAAGACACGTAGGTGTTGGCAGCTGAACGAAAGCTCTGCTGCCACCAGGAGAGAGAGAGCGGAGCGGTGGGCGGCATCATCCTGTTAATAACCTGTCTTCCCTTTCTAACATTCCAGCAGAGCCTTGTGGTTATTTGTGGTCAGCAAAGGACTGGAAGACACTCCAGGAAAGCGCTGTGACGGGGCTGATTTTGGAGCTCACACACAAACCCTTTTCCCATGGCAGCTGACTCCCCACATTTCTTCTCAGCCTACTTTTCTACATCCGTGTCAGGAGTTGGTTTTGTTTTGCGCTGTTTTTAACACCGCTTTTGTCACCAGGTGCTGCTCTGTGAGAACATTCCCTTTTTATATCCCACGGGCCCTGCACTAGCTCTCACACCTGCTCTGCTCTCCCAGGGGGGACTTTACCATCGCTTTCCAACAGCAAAACTTATGCCCTGATGTCCAGAAAAAATTCCACTGCCAAACCTACAGCTACAGAAGATGCACAGTCTGTTGTGAGGTAGGAACCTCTCCAGGGAGCTAAACCATTAAACATCAAGAGTTAGCTGGTCTGCCAAAAGTCTACTGATACTAAATAAGTGGTTTAATCTTGTATGAGATAAGGCACATCCAGTAAAAGGCTGCCACCGTGGAAAGTCTGGTGACCTCCTGTTGATAAGACAACTTAATTAAAAACCATTTTCTCCTGGATTCCTACGGCAATTGAGATGGTTAAAGAGTTTTGCAGCCATGTCCACAGAACACACTGCCTGCAAGCTCTGGAGGCTGAGTCATCACTAAAATACATCATCTTGTGATGTTGCGCTCCACATTGTGCCTGTCTCCGGAAAACTCATCAGCGGAGTCTGAGCGGTGCTGGCTCCATGGGGAGCTCTCATGGGGGCTAAACCTGCCATGGCACGGCTGCAGGAAAGGAGGAGAATCATGAAAGGCTGCCAAAAAAGCTCACAAATCACACAAAAACTAACTTTCAAAGAGAGATTAGAGCTGTGATTACCTCCTCCTTCTTCTGCACTGAGGCTCTTGGTATTCCATCCTTCAGGAAAAGCCATGTCGAAGTTAATAGTCATGGATTATGTTTTCCACATAGTTTGAGCCTGAAAGATTGCTCCCACATGGCTATTTCTTTGTGGAGCACACAGTTCCCAAAGGGTCTGGGCACAGACTGCTTTTACATTTTACCAGAGCCTCACAAGTTCCCATGTTTTGTTACACAAAAAAAAAAAAAAAACCCAGAACAACTGACATTAAAAATATTTCATATAGAAAACTGATCTAAAATTGGTGTGAAAAGGATGTATCTGGAGAAGTCCTACCTTTTTTTGGCCAGCCTTTGTTATTGTAGGGATGTCAAACAACTGTCCCGTGTAGTACTGCACCCCACTGAAGAGAATGACAGCAATAGAGTCCCCCTCCTTCTCAATTACAGCCAGGATATCTTCAGTCCTCAAGGTCTCCTCCCCCTAAAACAAAGTTAAAGCACACATTTTACATCAACTCTGGCAGTAATGAAACTGTCATTCCTTATTTCATGATCTATATTTTACCATGAGCCAGGCTGCTTGCATGGGAGATCAAAAGCAAATCCTTAGCATGGTAATGATATACAAAGGTAGTGCTATGAAGTAGCCTTTGAGCAAGTAACCTCAAAAAAAAAAGGTAAAAAATCATTAGTAAGTGAATCTTGGAGGTGCCAGTTATAAAAAGTCTATTCATTTCCTACTCCAACATGCTTCATACCCTTTAATATTTCTGACAGTTTTAATTTACAGTCAAAAATTCCTGGTGAAGACAGAATATCTAATGATTTTTAAGTGGCATCTGAAATTTGTGACACCCACAAGACTTGAAAGTTGTCTATCAGTTTCACTCTGTACTTTTCTGATAAACTTGGTATCCCACAGGAAGCTATTATAAACCTGCCATATTTATATTTCAAAAACAATAAGTCTCACATCATCAAAAGTACAAAAATCCCCAAACCTGTGGTCATTAAATATAGAAGAATTTCAACCACAAGGAAAAAAAAAAAAAAATCAACCTCATTTTTGATTCTTTATAGGAAAATTACTGCCCCATCTTCCTCCTGTCTTCCTAGCAAGGGATCTTGTAAAACATACCACCACCTAGGGATCAATTAAGCAGTGAAAACCTAGAATTAAATTAGACTTGTTACTGAAAAAAGCTTGGGCAAGATGGTTGAACTGCAAGGGACTGTTATTATCTCAACAATCTCTGCAAATCTATCAAGCGTTCAGGAGTGGGCTCTCTACTCACAAGATGACTCAGATTTCAGAAGCAAAAGGTCACCCTCGGTTTATAGTTAGGTGACAAAGTTCTTAATGCTGCAGAAGTGAAGCGAGGCAGCCTTTCAAATTAATCTGAATTGCATATTACCGAGAGCAGACCTTTCCCTCAGCCTGTGCTGATGCAGACACCGTGGTGCTCGTGCTACGGCAATCTCTTACCTCAGGACACTCAGAGGACATTGGGCATTCTCAAGGAGTTACTCTATTTTGCAGGTGACTCAGGAGGCTGACAGTTTTTTTTGGAAACAGGAAAAATAGAGGAAATAGCTTTTGTTGTTGTTCTTCTTCTGGGAAAGCTAACTATTGAATCAGCAATTATAAAATGGGGTTTGATGTCAGAAGCCTACGCTGAAACACGTCTGTTTATGATTCATAAATTTTCTGGAGGTTTTAATAAACACACATTACAACTTCTACACTAGAATATTTGAGACTATATGCCTCATTTCACATGAAATATGTTCCTGGCCCTGGTGGCAGCAAGCAGAAGTGACAGATTCCTCACTAACCTGCCGTGGCTGCAGCAGCACCATGCTTTTCTCCACATCCAGCCCATGCAGCCGGAGCTGGGACTCAACAGCATACTGGAAGAGAATTCCACGCAGACCCCGTTAGCACAAATACATGATAAACAACTAAGAGGAAAAAAGGACAAACACATCAGGCCTTTAAAAAGGTGTTCAGATGCCTCGCCTTTCACTGAAAGCAATGCTTGAGAGTGTAATCCAGTTCCACTGAGAAATTCACAGATTTCCTTTGGATTAAGAAAGATCTGAATTTAATTAATGTGAGAGACTGCAAAGACAAAGTCAAAGCCTAAATCCCACAGGATAAATCCATGGAGCAGAACTAGGGTGGAGATGGGGCCACGAGCAACCTGGTCCAGTGGGTGGCACAGCAAGGGGACTGGAACACGCTGATCCTAAAATCCGTTCCAACCTAAAGCATTCCATGGCTCTGTGATGTGATGGAGGATGCATTTCACAGGGATAACAGCCAAGGAGAAGCCTCAGCACTCCTCCTCCAGGAGCCCTGGGTACCCACATGTCCTGCTGCCAATGCAGACTTCCTGCTCTGTGACATTCTCACCTCTTCTATTTGCTGCACAGCTGGGAGGAAATAAGAGCTTTAAACTCTCAAGCTGCTTTGAAAATCCTATCTGCTGATTTTATTGATAAATAATGGTCCTGGAGATCAAATAATAATCATCAAATAACAGTATAAAAGAGTTTAACATTTCACAACAGGAGCCGAAGCAATGGCAGTCACAGAGATTATTACTGAAGTGCCATAGAAATTTAAGAGGATGGAGTCCAAGTGTACGAGTGCACGTGGAACAAATGTGGGATTAATCTGAACATTACTTAGAACAAAAGCAATTTGAGGTTTATGCATCTGTGCCACCGTCTTCATTACAAATAAACCTGTTAATAGCTCGAGTCCCTTTTATCACACCTTAGAGATCAAATTTGTTATCAATTTCCAGGAGTTTACGGCACTGATGATGAAGTAGCAGTGGGCCACAAACCCAAATATTAATTTGCTCAAAGATCTGATGCACAGGCTATTGTCTCCTATTTTATAGCAGACAAATTATGTTTGAACTAGTAATCTAAAGTGCTATGAACAAACATTTCCATCTCTGTCTGGGGATATAGAAGTGTTAATGTTGTGAGTTTGTATTGATTTGGTTTCATAAAGTAAAACAGCAACAAGAATTAATAAAACATTTACAACTTTAGTTGATTTAGGCCAGTAGTTTGCTCAATGTCTTTAAAAATACTAATAAATCAATGCAACCATTCAATCTTTTCCTCTTGCAACTCTTTTATTTGAACAAAAGGAATAAAGCTATGATCTGTAAAATATGCTGAGCTCAAAAGCTTCTGACAGATTTTTTTATTGTAATGTTACTTGGACAAGATGAGCTAATAAATATTCAAATCATACTACCGATATTCTTTGGAAAAATATGATTAATAATACAAATATGGTAAAATATTAATTTCTTACATGGTCAGAGGGAAAGGCTCTTGCTTCTAGAAGAATTTTATAGCGTCTTGGAGTAGGCTTAAAGAAAGATAGCTGTTAAGGAAAAAAAAAAGAAATGTTGAAATTTATCTAAGCAGAGATAAGAAAGATGCTCCCAGCATATAACTTAATAAAGGCTGCTTTACATTCACGCAGACTTCAGAGAACCCCCCGAAATTACAAATATTTCTTTGTCCATATAGCATTTATCAGAGCAGGAAAGTGTTATAATACTGCATTTCACATATCCATAACAAAGGCCACCAAAACCCAGCAGTGAAAACTGGCACTTGCAGGAATCAGAGGCAAAGCTTTGGCTGCAGCCGGGGAAGCTGGGATTTCACCCAGCTCCCTCCAGCAATCAAAAGCAGCAGCTGAAGAGTTGCAGGCAGTGAAAAAGAATTGGATTTACATTCCTGGCCTAAAACATTAGTTATAGAATCATCCCTGACCAAAGGACTGAGCCCTCTGCAAACACCTGATCTCAGCACCTTCGGGTGGGTGGGATTTTCTTCTCAGTTCCTGGCCAGCTTGGCTGGCCACCCTGCCAGGAGGGCTAGGGAGGCTTTCGAGCCCTCCTGCCCAAGTTAGCTGGGGTCACACGATGTTCTGCAGGGACTGATTACTCGAGAAATTGGCACCTAATTCAGGGCGGAGTAGCCACGGGAATTGGTTTGTACTGAGCCCATCCTGCCCGGCTCCAGGTTCCTGAATTTAGAAAAGGTCAGAGACACCCCCAGAGGAGCAGATCCAAGTGATAAAGCTTTCTGTGTGAGCCACACAAAGCGAAACTTCACACCCACACTCAGATAAACCAAATCTTTGGAAATAAAGAAAGAACCAGAACCCGGCTTTATGTAGCCACAGAGACACCTGAGCATAAACGAGACGCATTTATGGCTGCTATGTCATGCAAATCAAAGTGCTTTAGCACATTTTAGGCTTATATAAAACAACATAATTCTAAGTGTCATCTCTTGTGTGCATTCTAAGCTTGACTGATATTACAGCTTTGTCTTGCTCGAAGTTGAGCTCCTGTTTCCTTAACTCTGAAAACTGGCACAGAACGGAAATTTGAGAAGATACTTGTAAATATTTCTTAAATAATATGGTTTTCTCTGGTAACTGACACACAATACATGCGAGAACAGCTGCAATTTCCCCTACAGAGTCCTTGAAAATATTTCTCTGTCCAGCTTTCCTGCTTAGTATTGAGTCAGGCCAGGTCTTGCACATACATTATTCAAGATACGACTCCCAAAGCTTAAAAAGTTAATCTGTTACCCGGTGCTGTCTCTGTGAGGTCCTCAGAAAGCACTTTGCTTGCACACACAAAGAAAGGAGGAAAATACTTGTCAACACAGCATCAAATATACATCATAAAGACATACCATCTGAAGGTGCAAGTTAACAGTCAGCCCGTTCATTAAGGCTATTTCTTGTCTTTTGGCCCCTGGAATAATAAAAAGATAAAAAGTTTTTTAAATGGTCAGAGTTTTCTTTAAAATTTCAGAGAAATATAATAAAGTGGTGAGAAAGCAAAATATTAGTTCAGTCAACAGCTCTCCAAAGACTGGAAAGGAAACGAACATTTGAGGTGTCATCAGAGTGAAGTAAAAAGATTTCTTGTCTGACTCTTTACACTGCACTGGCAGGAAAATATTTATTTTTTCAGGTCAGACAGAGAAAACAAAAAAAATAATTAAGTATTTCCATTTCCCAGCAAACCACCAGCAGATTTATTATCATGAATACCTCAGACAAATCAGGTCACACAGACAATACGTAAAGCAAGGCTTGAAGACTTATTTTTGTCAGAAGTTCATATGCAACACAAGTAAGAAAACATACTGAGATAATCATCTAATGTAAGTGGTTGCTCTAATGTCAAGATAAGTCTCATCCCTAATTAAAAAAAAAAAACAAAAAAACAAAAACAAAACAAGCAAAATTGACCTATTGGAGATAACAGACCAGTATTAATGTAGCAGCTTCACAAGAAGCCATGGCCACATTACTCCAAGGAGGACGATAACAGATGCCTTTGGACTACAGCTAATCACAGGCAGAGCTAATTAGTAACAACTAATTGTTGTTAGCAACTCTTTAGTAACAAATTCCCCAGCACTTGTCAAGCCCTGGTGAAAGGTTTTAGGCAGGACAGGGAGCTGTGTGTTGGGCAGGGCAGCACCAAGATATGGAGAAAATCAATTCCTGTTGCCTTCTGGTTTGCTTGATGTCTGTTGCTGAAAAGCAGAAATTCGCCCTTGAGACAAATGAATATCCTGAGAGTCTTCATCAGGTGGGAGATTGGCTCGTGCACCTTGTCCTGGTCACCACCCAGCCCTGGGGTCACCAAATGTGAGAGAATTTGCAGACAGGGAGGGATGGAGGCAAATGAAATCCGGCAGGGAGGGCAACAGCCACCCTTTATCGATTTCAGGAGGAAGAAAAACATGATTTTGGGACAGAAAACTGTAAGGGGATCCACGAGAAAAGGAAAGCTGAATCCTGAATTTCTCCTGTCCCTGACACCTGACACGCTGCCACCATACCCCAAAGAGCTGAAGTTCGTGGAGTGAGTGCTTTGCCAGCCTAGGAGAAAAGACATAACCATGGGTTCAACTCAACACGGGCAAATATAGCTGAAGAACATGGAAATCTATAATTATAATTTATTCATCAATTCCTCCTAGGCAGGCTTCAGCTTCTGCCAGCACAGGAAAAGCTGAGAACTATTCTCATTGAGGTGCTCAGGGACATTCCCATGTGTTGCTGAAATCTCAAAGTTTTGGACAGAAGGATTTGGCAAATAGTCATCAGTGACTGGGAATGATCGGTCCAGGGGTTGAACCACAATGAAAACGAGATGTTGTGAATAAGTTCCCGCTTTCAGACACCAGGATCATCAAGTTGTGGAAAGAAATCTATGAAGGACTAGTCCTTCACAGGGAAAAACAAGCCTTTTTCCTCTCTTAAACTACTCCCCTTTGCTTTCTTTTCTTCCTTCTGATAGTACTGCATCTGCAGGCTCCATGCTGCTGGAAGAGGTCACCTTGGGGCTGTTGCAGATACAGGAGACAGCTAGAGAGAGTGATTGCAGCTCAAAACAGTATTATTTGCAGTCTTAATATTTCTATGGAACTCTTGAGGCTGAGAAAAGGGACAGGATCAAGAAATGGCATTGTTCTTATTTGTCCCTCTGCTCCTTCTGTGAAATCTGTGGCTTTCACAGCAGATTCTGCACAGCCTGCTGCACTGATTCCGTATAAAACAAATGGTTAATCTGTAGATCACTTTTAGCTGCATGCTAGTATCCCAAATTAAATATGACACTACATTTGTCATGTAAGTCTTGGTCTTCCGTAAATTATATATTTATTAAAAGCCTTCCATTATTGAATTTCATGCCCACAAAACAAACCTCATCCATGTCATTGGAAAACTGTTATCCTTTATAACCTGCACTGCATTTCGGAAAACAACCTTTCTGTGATCCAATTAACCTATTACAATATTCAAAGACCCGGCACACGGGAGACAAAATTATGTTTGCCTTCCTTATTTCCTAACTTTATACCATATCTCCAGGACAGGCTAAAACCTGTATGTTCTGCGTGATAAATCTCCTCTTTAATAAAAGGAAGCAGCGTTTGCAAAGTACAACTTCAGAGACAATTATGATTGCGTTAGGCAGACACTGCCATCCTTCTCCTCTCTGACTGCTAGGGAAGTCTGATCCTCGATGGAGTAAGTAAAAAGCGTTTTGTAAAATGATTGAAAAAAGGCTAAGGGCCCCAATTTCGAAAACATTTTGGTTATTTCAAATAATCCTTATCACTCAAAGTCACTCCAAATCTGCTCAGCATTCAGTCTTCCCTCAACAGAGACCAGCCCGAGCACATCGTGCAGCAGCAGCCACACAGTTAATCTTGTTCCATCAGAAGGTGATCCTGCCAAGGTTGTAATGTTTTAATAAAGTCTGGTAGGAGAAGCAGAGATTGCCTTCGCTGTGTTCTGCCACTTGGTGTGAGCGCAGAAAAAAAGCTTTGGCCTCCGCTGACCTTGACTCTTCATTTCACAAGGTATTTACTACTGTAACTTTCATTGAACAAGAAAATGTGACTGCATTTAATAAGCAAGGTGCTCGTGCACTATAAACCATTAAACAGACAAAGGTGTTTTACAGTCTTTGGTCCATTCCTGAATAAATCTCATCAAAGAGTTTTACTTCTTTCCACTACTTGGGGTGAGAAATGACAATTCTTTCTCCTTCTTCTCCACCATTACATGTTCACCACTGAATAAAAAACACGGTAAAATTCTATTATTGTTCCTACACTAAAGTCAGTAAGAAAGTAAATTCAGAATTCATTCAGCTGAATACTCATACATAATCAATATTATTTTTTGTTGGAAAACGGTACTTAAACATAAATTGTGAGTGTTGGAACTTTAAGATCCCTTCCAACCCAAACCATTTCATGTTTCTATGAAATACTACATTGACAAGAACATTTTAACATAGTTCCTTCCCCTCCATTTATCCTTTTAGCCATTTTAAAAATTGGAATTTATTATGATGCATCAATCATTTGGGAAATATTAATTCATCTGCATTCTAAGAATTGCTCGCCTATGTCTGGAAAAAAAGCCCATGAGGATATTTTCAAAACAAAACCCTGCACATAAATTTGAGGGCCAGATTTGAGCCCCTATCACATTTTACAATTCAATCAAACAAGGCCCAAAAACTCTGGAGAACAAAATCCAAACCATGCCCTTTATCTTTGAGGAAAACAACAGGACTAGGAATCTCTTCCTAAGAAACAATTTTAAAAGCAAAAATTAGGTTAATGGTAGGGTGACCTCAGTCATAAATTTTGTTGAAAATTTTTAAATATTTGTTTATCATGAAGAAAATTGTAGTAAGCTCATCATGGTTAGGTCATGGTGATAAAAAAGCACCAGTGTCACACAGAGATTGGTGTATAAAAGGAAAGTAAGGAGATGGACAAGCCATTAGATGAAATTCAAGCAAAGCTCTCACTTCCCTCTCCTTACACCTAGAATATCAGTTAAATATCAGTTAAATTAATATTAAAATAGAAACTTACTTGGCAGCCTCTACAAGACAGATGGTGAAGGGAAAACGGGTCCCAGCCTCATTCCCCGCTTTCGGCAGTGACTCTTAACCTAAAGCCGCAGCCACAGGGACCCTGGCAGTGGCAGGGGCAGGAGGTCAGGGCTCAGCCTGCCATGGGCTCCACATTTTGCAAACAAAGCAGAGGCAGACAGACACAGAAGGTGATGCAGAGAAAGATGAAAATTCAGGAGTTTCCAGCTGTCCTTCGAAGAGTCTTGGCTCTCCTGGTTATATGAAGAACATCAATGGTCTTACCTTGTTTATTAATTTAGGTGTCTGGGAGTAGGACAGAAGAGAAGTTCTCAATTGCCCAGTGAGTTAAATTCAAGGTTTGCAACGGGGAATTCAAAATCAGCTTCCCACACCTTCCCAGTTACACCCTACCAGAACGTGAGTATCCACTGGCCGAGGGAGATGGCTCACCCTGGAGAAACCCCTAACTCAGCTGCATTCAGCATCTCAACACCCTCCAACCCTCTCTATTTTCACATTTTTACGTTCTATCATGCTTAACGGATGAGGGTGCTGTGCTTGTCCTTGGATGTAACGAAAGCAAGAGTCGTAATTTCTTAACCTCCTGAGCAATACCAGGTACAACAATAGCAACTTACAAAATCAGAACCCCAAGTCTGCATTTTGGGGGTTTTTATTTCATTCTATAGATTTTCTACATAGCCCAGCGATGCCCAGTGTAGCCACAATCATATTTACCTTATCTCAATGTTTACATCAGGGATAGACCAACTACAACAATAATTTATTGCGTCTGTTCTGCTCCAACAATAACACCCACTATTTTAGATATTTGGAAACTTCATAAAGAATTCAGAGAGGGATTTTATTTATAAGTTTATAAATAAACTTGTCATGAAACATCTTTTAATGTCTCTGCTTCCAATTGTTCCGACCCTGTTTGCTTTTCTTGAAGGAGAAAAACCATAATTTTCTCATTGAACACTTGTCTGCAGTTGGAGGAGTGATTACAATACAATATCTAGAATACAGTAGGTCAACGTAATGGCAATTTTTTTCCTTATTGATGGCACAAATGGATGCTTGATAATTCAGATCTGACAGTCACTATTGAGAGTTGCCTTCAACACCTACATTGAAATATGGACCAAATCTTCCCAAAATCTGCTAATCTAGCCTTGGCAACAGCTAGGAGGGTTGGGGAGAAAAACCCTGCCAAGATAATTTCTCTTCCCCCTTCAGAGAAAACTTTGAAGGAAATCCCAGTGAAAGATTATTTCAGCAACTACATGGAGTAAGAAGCGATAGAGGAAATTTGCATTCAGACTCAGACAGATGCTTTCACGGCAAATTCACCAGGAGGAGTCTCCAGGGCTCCTCCATCTCTAGAAGAACCAGAAGCACTTCCTGCCAAAGTCCTGCGGCACTGCAGGACTCAAGGGGTTCAGCAGGGTAATGGGATCTCATCGATAGCAGGTCCTGCCCCAATTATCTGCTCCATTGACATGAGCAGCTCTCAAATATGAGTCTGGATTTAGTGGCAGGGAAAAGAGGAAAAGCGGAAAATGTCTAGATAGAAATCATTTTTCAAAGGGGAAAGTTCATCATTTTACTTCTGGGACAGCGACTGAGAGTCTGTAGTACCAAGTGCCCTTTAAAAGAGCTTCACGTGTTAGTCCGAGTGGTTTATGAGGCCCCAAGAAATGCTCTGCCACAATTAGTTTCATAATATGCATGTGGCCATACATTATCACATTTAGGAGGATTCATCTCCTAAATCATTGACAGCTTAAAATACAGTGTCAGTCCATGTACTAGAAAATCTACTTTAAAACAAAAGAATAAAAGGTACTAAATTCTGCTTACAGTGTTTCAGTTTTTTGAGTCCTAATAGAACCCAAATTTGTTTTCGTTTCTGGAGAAAGATTTTCCCCTGCAGCCCACACCTACCAACCAGCTCAGCCATCAGGTCCAGGATGCACTCGTCTGCCAAAGCCCATGGGCGTTGGCCATTGAAATGGCCATGCACTCCTCTGAAAAGGAATGGAAAAATGATGAAAATGTGTGGTATTCTCTTTGGATCAGTCCTAAGAATCATACCTGATTGGAGTCTCCACATTGGGAAGGTATATGACGAGGAAGAGACTTGTCTAAACTGAGCACAACACTTTCCTCATGCCATTAAACCTCGTAGCAAATACAATTTATTTGTTGGTCTTTGACAGGACTTCAGTTGCTTGAACATTATTTATTTTGGCCCACAAAGTTCCTCTAGAAATTCCTCAGAATTAAAGGTGATATATTTTTCAGAAGCCCTCTGGAAGTGTCTTCATGCGTTCCAGAAGCCTCTGGGGACAGTCACGCTGGGACAGGGCATCCCAGTATGGGATGGCACCTGCTGACCCAGGCTCACATCAGTGCACAGACAGCAGAGATCGCCCCACAGAACCTGCATTTCTGGATGGACATTATATGGCACAGAGGATGAGAGACTTAAATATGCCATGCTCCCAGACAGGAATATTTCTTGTCAGAAACAATTTCCATCCTCCTGCATCTCCTGTCTGAGCTCACCCTTCTGCATAAAGCAGAGGGTACTTCATGCAGGGGCAGGTGCTTCCCTGCATAAACAGAGATGCTTGCTAATTTTTATGGCTTCCCTTCTCCCTGAAAAATTGTTCAAAGTCTAAGTGTGCATAAAGCTTTTTGGGTTGACAAAGGCTATTTTAAAACTTTATATTGCAAACTGCTCCTGTCTGCAGGGGATCGTATGGTCACCTTAAACCCAAGTGTTCTGCTACTCTGAAGTGGCAGACATATAAATTCAGTTGTGGATTAAATGCTCTGAACTAAAATTTCCTTCAATTACGACAGAGAAGAAAACTTCTAAGGTAGCCACATTGCATATATAGATAAAAAGTTGCCTGGTTTCTTAAACATGCAGGGTGTAGAGTACAGATTTAAATGCAAATGGAGGCAGATTGAGGAAAGTAATAATGGTGCTAATCCAGGGAAACATTGCTCTGGGCTCCCATCTCACACTGGATGATTTTCATATTTGCTGAGCACCACGGGGTACTTTGTGGAGTTGGGAACACCAGGCTGCATGAGGCTGAGTAAAGCTGTTTCAAAATAAGGACAAAGCCAGTAGGAAGCCGGGGAGAGACCAAAGAAGCCCTAAAAGCTTTGATGTGAGAAAAAAAGAGAAAAAAAAAAAAGTAATAAACCTTTTAAGAAGAGTCAGCCCACAACGTTCACTCAGAACCACGGGAGGACAGCTGGCAGATTAAGCCATGAGAAAGGAGGGTGCAGGACCCACTACCCCATCCTCCAGGCTGTTTAAAAGATTGGTTTTCACTATCCACCTCATACTTTCCCTTCTCAGGTAGAGTTTCATTCTGTCTCCCACAAAAATTACCTGGGTGTTTTACAGTCAGACCCTTTTTGATTGACTTGGGTCTAATTCAGACCTCCTAGGGGTGTTTCCAAAAAGAACCACAATCCTAAAGAACAGGGGAGCTGCTGCAAAAAAGCACAGTTGTATTAACCATTTCAAGCCTCTCCTCCTTGCAAAACACCATTTAATTTTGAACTAGGTTAAGGTAACAGCTGAATGAGTGCACAGGTACAACTGAACATCTCTTAGAGAGAAAATAACATCCCCACTCTTAACAAATCCAATCCCACACAGACAAGGAGTGCCCTGCTCCTCAGTTTGGATAAGGTCATGCGACAGCAGCTGACTGCTTTTCTCCATTTTAGAATTGCTCTCTGATGAGTCCTCGACAGCAGAGTGCGGGCAGTGTGAAATAACCCTCATTTACAAGAACATTTCATAGATGAGGAATAAAGGCAGTGGGTGGGGAGGGGAGGAAATGCGGTGAGGGGCAGGATTAGTGTTAAAATGTCCTCCCTTCTATCAGCCCACAACGCAGCTGCATCCCCTGAAGACAGGGTATATGTTTCACAAACAGCAAGACATTTATTGGTAATTTCCTGTCTTATTCTTAACTGTAATATAGCGATCAAGGGACTTTAGGATAATACAGACTGTTAAAATAAAACCCCCAAAGATCTTCAGTGGCTCCCAGCCTGAGGAAATCTGTATTTCTGAAAGAAGATAGCAAACATAATAAGATAGGAAAAATAAGTCCTAACTACCTATGGGATTCTCTTTCACTAGCTTTCCCTGATTTTATAGCCATTAGTGTCATCCTAATGGGAATTTACTAATGAAAGTTCTCTCTATCAGCACACAGGGCTATCAAAATTTCACAATAAATTTCCAGGTTATCATGGAAACAGTTGTGAGATTTTGGGCATGAGAATGTTTTATTTTGAGAAGAAAACATGGACGTTTAACCATATTGAAAGAAGGGAGAGGCAGCATTTATTATTATTCATATTATTATTATTACAGCACAGCTTACAGCTTGCCTCCCTCTTGATGGCCAATATAAATGCCAAGAGACAAAAATTATTGCCTCTAAAATGGTAGTTAAAAGCATACTCTTGGACCCTTTTTTTTTATTTTAATCACATGAAACTCTGTAGACTTTGCTGATGGCACAATACATCCTATTACATTTAGGCTGTAAAATTCTATGCTCTGCCTCAGAGAATTTATATCTCTGTATATTATGCCACCCCTGTCTCAGCTCTGGTAGGCACTGGGGTAATAATCTTTAAGGACATGAGTACAGCGCTCCTGGCATTCCCCTCAGACATGGAGAGCCTACATCCCTTTTTTCCCCCACTGCACCCTAGGTAGAAAAAGAGATTTAAATTGAGGTATCCAAGTTAATGGATGCAAAACTTCACCCAGCAAATCAGAGATCATCAGACAAACAAATAGTTCTTCTACTTCTACGAGAGTTTCTCATTGTGCAAATTAATTTTTAGTCGGTTACCATTTTATTTTCAATTTGGCAGGAAATCACAATGCCACATTTTATTCACTGAGGTCTGGTTGATTTAAAGCTTGCTAGGGGAGCTGGAAACATTTTCTGGGATGATCCCAGGGTTTCAAAGGCGGTGAGAAGAAGAATTTAAATTAATTGCCATCTTCAGGAATCTTCTGCGCTCATCCAAATCTTGTTCAAGTGCAAATTTCCTTCTTGCTCCTTTGCCAAAAATGATGCAAGGTATTTAATGAGCCAGTACAGACTCTTAAATTGGACTATGGTTTCAAGCAAAGAAATAGCCAAAAAAGGGAAGACATATTGAAAGAAAAAGGAGTGTATGGGCCACTAGATTAAAGACAAAACTAAAAAACGCAGGGCGTTACAACAGACATTTGCAGCTGTACTGTAGAACCTGATGAAAGGCAGAGTGCTGAGCATGGCAGAAGAGGTGGTTCTGTCACTCAGGCCTTGGCCAGGCTGCTCTCAAACCTTGCAGGATTCGTTCAGCACAGGAAACCAAAAAAAAAAAATGGCTCTGAAAATAGCCTTTGCTACCACAAGGGTTGTAAAGCCTTCCTCAGACCACGAGGTTGTGAATCTACTCAGTTCATGGCAGCCTCTTGCCAGGCGGCTTCACTCCTCAGAACTGTACACACAGCTTTAGCTCCAGTCTCAATTTATTAAGCACTAGTTTATATTTACTGTGCCAATATACTTTTCACATAAGTGGCTCCTTCCCTCCCCTACGTTGATGCATCCACAGAGAGCAATCATTTTTCCTTTCAGTCTTAATTTTGCTCAATTTAGCAACTCCAATCCTCAAGACCTGCGTGCAGCAGGTTCCCCACTCCCCAGTCGCCCAGCCAGCCCTTCACTAGAGCACAACAACTGGCTATGGCAGGCTCCCTTCTGTTTTAATTGTTCCACTTTAATGAGTTACTCGGACGTGAGAAACATTGCCTGCTGCAGTGAGTATGCTCACACACAGTAAGGATTCTATAAAATATTTTAATTAACTAACCAGTTCTGGCAGGGCAAAGGGAAAACTAGGCACTGCAAAGCACCTCTTGGCCTTTCTCCAACCAAAAAGTCCCTTGAAGTTTGGATTTTTAAAACACTGGGTTATTGGCTACTCTTCCTAAGCATGAGGGAAGAAGTCTTCATCTCTTTTTTGCCCCTCATTCAATAAATCTTGGATTTAGCTGAAATCATAACTGAAACATGAAGTCTCAAAGGCTCGTTTTTAATCCATACTAAGAATGCCAGTGGCTTGGATTTGTAATCTTTGTGCATTAGCATAAAAAACAGAGGAATGGGGGATATGGAGAGGAAGAACACAAAACCAGAGAAGGTACGAGGGAGGCAGATGTGAGAAAGCAATAACCCACCAGTTAAAGTGGAGATGGGGGAAAGGAACTAAGCACTAAGAGGGAACACAAAAAAAGAGGCTTTTCCATGCTTTTCTCTCCCAGCTTTGCCCTAATGAGTTGCCATCACTACCTGCAGATAAAGCTGCAGCTTCCCTGTCCTTGACCAGCACTGGATAATCTCCCTTCTCACTCTTGCCATGAACTACAAGCAGCGAAAGCCATTTCAATAGACTTGCAGCTATTTGAGATGGGTCCCAAGACACAACAAACAGAAAATGCAATAAACCAATTTATAAGAAAGCCAGAATCTATACCATTGCTGACTTGATGGATGTACCTAATTTGCATGCCATTTCTTAGATCCTTGCTGCTTATTTATCTGCGCCAGAGCCGCTGCATCCCACACTGCCCTCACACCAGCCATTGAACAGCCTTCAGCTGGGGACAGCTGCCACCTTGGACGGGATTTTGTTAAGCTGCCCTTGGTGACTGGAATAAAAGCACCCATTTCTGTACCTTCAGCCACCTATTCCTTTGCGTCCCATTCACCACCTTCTCTAGGTGTGCCTCCTCAAAATTAGCTTGATCGTACCCCGGCTTTCTCAGTTGCTGTAAGTGCAGGATTTTATTCTGTTTTATTGTTGATCTAATTTGAGGGGTTCTGCTTGGTTGGTTCTTTGGGGTTTTTTTGTTTTAATTTGTTTTTAAACTTTCTGATTTAAGGCTTTTGAAGCCAAGCCGTGTTTTTGGCAAACAGCCTTTTTAGTTTTGCTCCCTCTCTTCCAGTGGCTTGAAATCAATGTTCAGCCATATTTCCCCCTTAGATACAGTTCCTGAAGGCACTTTTGATCTGAAGAAACATGCTGCCTATCCTTTTCCTCCAGGTTTTTATAGCCATTGAGGAAAAAGTCATCCCTCACTGCAGCAAAGACAAACACAAGAATAGAAGTGAGCCAGTGAAAAGATGCAGTGGAGGAGCTGAAATACGTTTGCAGTCCCAGTGCATCACTCCAAGAATGTTATCTGACTTCTGCCTGTTGAAGGAGCTCAGCTGTTTCCCTGATAAAGTGGGATAACAGAACAGAAATGGACAGGGTTGCAATTTTTTCAAACAACTGAAGAAGCCGCATTGCTGTGCTGACTGAACAACCGGACCGAACAAGTTCTTCCCAAATTCCCACTCATTCCCATTCATTCTCAACCTCCTTACTTGCAGAAATACAGGTGATAAATAGGAAACAGTAAACCACATTGATGAACTCCCAGCATTCATATATTAACAATTGGAAAAGCAGCTACAGAATTTTCACATTTGCATTGAAAAGCCTCCATCTCAACCATTCCTGCTGAAACAGGGCTGCCCACTTAGCAGAATTCATTTTTCCTCTTCTGCCTCTCCATATTTCCTCTGCTCTCTCACCATGAAATCACATCTGTTCCAGTTGTATCCCACACCCTATAAAAGAGTTCATCTCTCGCCCAGCTCACTCACTCATCTGGATGTTATTTTCCTTTTCCACCTTCAGTTCTCTGTTTTTTACTCATCATTTTCCTTACTCATCCCTGCTCCAGCTGCTCAGGCAGGTGCTGGATACCTCAAAGCACAGACTCTTCATGGAAACAGAACACAATATTTTAAAAACCTAAATAAAGAGTAAAAAAAGCTTTTTCTTTCCCCAATGTATTTTAAAAATCCCCATTTGTTATGACAACAGTGAAATGTGCAACGTGTCCTTCTTTTATCCTGTCTCTTTCACATCAGGTTCATTCAGCAAAGCTTGTTGCAATCCACACTCAGCTCCTTGCTGAGATGATACTGAGAAGACAGGAACGTTTCTTTCTAAATAAAATGAACTTGTCAGGCAGAGACCTGGTTTAAGAGGAGCCAAAAAGCTGCCAGCATTGGCAGCAGCATCACCTGCATTCAGCGCTATTTCAAGGGGAACCGCAGGGTGAATCACACGCCGTTAAAAACATTAATCAGGAAATCACAGGGCCTGGCACCCACCACATTCACAGGAAGCAGCAGCAACCAAATAGGTCTGTGTGCCTTGTGCTGATAAACGCTGCTGGGCAGGGGTGGTTAAAGTGCACAGCTTCTCCAGGTGAGCCAAAGCACAGCCACCCTGCACAGCCCGGGTTAACGGAGCTGGATTTACCTCTTTTCCTGCTCCTGCCTTTAAAAGAGATTTAAACAGTGCTAGGGAAACACTGAACGTGTTTTACTCCTGGGCTGTAGCGGTTTTAACAGGCTGTTCTGCTGTTCAAGCATTTCCAGGGAAGATCCCAAAATAAAGTGCTCCTCTGAAGACAGGTTAACATCTGGCACATCCTGCAGGTACTCACGTTCGAGCCCACTTGTCCAGTTCTTCATCCAAGTAAGTTTTAACTTTCTTCGGCTGGAGCCCAAGAGAATTCCCAGCAAAGTACACACAGCTCTCTTCTCCGTCCACCAGGCTCAGGTCAGCTGTGGAGGGAAAGCAGAGAAATGAAATGCACATAGGAGTGACCCCAGGAGGGTCAGCACACATGGGAGTGACCTCAGGAGGGTCAGCACACACGGCAGTGACCTCAGGAGGGTCAGCACACACGGCAGTGACCTCAGGAGGGTCAGCACACCTGGCAGTGACCTCAGGAGGGTCAGCACACACAGCAGTGACCTCAGGAGGGTCAGCACATGCAGGAGTGACCTCAGGAGGGTCAGCACACCTGGCAGTGACCTCAGGAGGGTCAGCACATGCAGGAGTGACCTCAGGAGGGTCAGCACACCTGGCAGTGACCTCAGGAGGGTCAGTACACACAGCAGTGACCTCAGGAGGGTCAGCACACACGGCAGTGACCTCAGGAGGGTCAGCACTCCTGGCAGTGACCTCAGGGGGGTCAGCACACACGACAGTGACCTCAGGAGGGTCAGCACACCTCCACAGCCCCCCAAACACACGTGCCACCCCAGAGCTCTGTCCATGCCCCACCCCTGGGACATCACGGTCCCCACATGTGAACAGAGGTGTCAAATCCTGACCTCCCTCCCGAACATTCCTCAGGTGACCCTGCAAAGGGTCTAAGGAGGACAGCAGGCACTTTGCAAACAATTATTCACCTTTTCCTCCAACAGTTTTTGGAGCTGATGTGAGTTCAGGCCCCACAAAATCCACAACTCCCAGGGGCTGTGTGAGAAGCAGGCACTGGCACAGACTGAGATTCCAGGTCTGAAACCAGCAGTGAGAAAACAGGGAGCATTTTCCCAACCAGGGTATCCCCTTTTCTTCCACCACCAATATATGCCTACCCTGAGTCGTGAAGCGGCTTGAATCGTGCATTTAATAAAAATTAAGACTAAATAAATCTATGTCTTTCATGTAAGTTCTCCCTGCACGATTCAATCTCTATTTAGAAAAATGTAGCCATTGCACAGAATATTTTAAGGCAGTCTCAAAAGTTCTCATCTTGTCAGCAAATACTGTGGGCTGCACTTCATGTCATCGTCTGAGGAGGAGGAGGAAATCTATGTTGACAAATCCTTTCAATGATTAGGAGAAAAGCAAGGCGGTAGAAATTTATAAATAATAGCTCTAGTGAGGTTCTAAGCAATCTAATTACCCTGTGTCATCATCTATCAATCCAAACACAGCCTTCTCCTGTTATTTCTCATGTTAGAGATTCTTGGAGGGACAAGTGATGGTGACCCTCTGGAAGTGGTAATTTGCATTTGTCCATACCCATCCTTACAATAACACAAAAGCAAATATCACATATAATTTTGGTAGATATAATCAATATGCCTCAGAATAAAGATCAAATTAATGAATATGTCAAAATACATGCTAAAAATTATCCGCAAGATCACAATTCACTGTGAGAAAATTTTGTAAGGACTGTAGAAAAACAGCCTGGAAAATGTTTCTTACTACCTTTTGCACTAACAATTACCAATTTCACTGAACTTCACCAGAAACACATTTTTTCAGGAGTATAGACAACTTGGGTAATTTCTTAATTAAAGTTTTAGAGGCTTTTAAAAAGCGTAAGTCAGGGAGCAATCTCAGCCTAATCTGTTTTGCAGATGCTACGTCTGTTTTTCATCTCCATTGTAACATGAATGAAAACAGAGAGGCATGAATATTATCCATGGCCCCAAATTGATTCTATTAACAGTTCTTTTCCTACCAAGAAACACAATAATGCTGTCCCACTGGGACTGGAGAGAAGGATCTTTGCTCAAGGATTTGGAGCTCAATCTCACTAAGACTCATCAGTAAAATAGGTGAGGAATTATAAACAAGCCAGCTTTTCTTACAGCACAGTCCTTTCAAAATAAAAACACTTCTTGCTTACTGTTGGAGAAATAGGACATTGCCTTTCTGATAAAGTGCATTTCAACACTTTTATACCTGTTCCTTTGGATATTCTTTTTTTTTGGTTAATTTTGATTCTTTTGAATCTGGATTAACCTTTTCTCGTTTTGCAAAAAGCTCTTTACTTCCCTCTCCCTGACATCACTAAAAGACTCATTTGGACCATTGCTGCTTGGTTTTTTTCAGCATCTTTGTAATTTCACAACTTCTCCTGACCAGTACAACCTCGTGCTCCATCAATTCCACATTCACTGTGATATTCTTAACAGTAATACCATTTGTTTTGCTAAGCCTGGCACTTGTCTTTCCCCAAATTACATTAATTTCTCACAGTATCAGCCCTTTTAATTTCTGGAGGAGCTGTGGTTGATTTGAAATATATATGGAAATATTCTAATAGGAAATGTGTCCAACTGAGGAAATAGAGGCAAAGAAAAAGAGAAATAATTATTGAAATATGTTCTTAGAGTAGCCTGAATCAAGAAATAAATTTACATTATGATTAATTAAACATATAATATATTCACACACCTACTCAGATTCATGAAAGCCAGTTAAATCTAATCCCATACATTATTTTGCATACTAATTATACCCATTCATTTACATTAAAGATGCATCTCTATACCTTTTAAACCTAAAAGAAAAAGCAGGTTTATTGTCAGAAATATTCAGTCCAAACAAAAGGGAAAAATATAATGGGGTTATTAATTGGAAAGGAAGGACTAAATCTGCTTATACTTATCTGATCTCTGTCTTTAGCTGAAAGATAAAAGATCATCTCTTCCACACCTGCCTGTACCCCCTCACCAGCCCTCTAAAAAGACCGATTTTTATGATTAACCACTACCTTTAACCATTTCTTCCGGGAAATACAGCTCAACACTTTCACTCCAGGGCATCTTTTTATCCCCAAGAAACCCAAAGGATTCCCTACTCCTTTACAAGGTGACAAAACACAAGCCATAGCCTTAATCAGACGGGTGATTTGGTGCCCAACTGCATCCAGTCCTTCGTGCCTCCTCCCTGCGGGGCGCAGGGACCGCGTTAAACAGACTGCGGTGTCAGCTCGGAGAAGAGCGAGGGGATCCAAGCATTTCTCTAAATCTTCTGCTGTCATCTTTTCCTATTTGCTCACCTGAGCCTCATCCCTCATTCCTGCAGATAAACCTCAGAGATTTGCAGGGAGTCAGGCTGCTACTGGTTTCCTCCTGATTGATACAACAAATAAACAGCTCTGACAGCTCCTAACTTGATAACTAAATTAAACTATTATAATGACTTCCTAAATATTTTCCTGTACGTCATCGTGCTGTTGTCTCCTATGGATGTTCTCATCTGCTTCTTGTGAGGTTTCATTTTAAAGCCTCATTGTAATGTTTTATGTAAATATATAAAGAATATTTGATGGCTAATATCTGTAATGACATTTATCTTCAGGAACGCGTTATCTGGCATCCGCTCCTGGGCGCAGATAAATGTCACGGCAGATCTGTCTCTATGGTATAGACACACAATGTAAATATATATCTATTTACACCCCTGCTGTTCTTCAGCAGGGAAGCTGTTCCTGATGACAGCTCAAGCACAGAAAAGAGAGAGCAGGGGGAAAAGAAAAGGGCAAAAACCCCTCAATTTGGGAACACAGGAATGATGTGTTCTCTGCGCTGTTCCACTGGTACAACTTCGTACATTATCTTCCCTAAAACATGTATATCCACAGCCTCGGGACTAAATATTACTGTAACTCCATTGAAAAGTGACTTTTGATATTCTGGAGAGACATTTGGCACTGTGCAGGCACAGATCCAGCTGCTCCTGCAGCACAGCCAAGGAAAGGGCAGCAGCACCACTGCCACGGGAAATGTGCTCCAGCACCTTTCCAGCTCTAGGGACACAACCTACAGCACCATGGGGGCAGCTGGAGGGGCTTTGGGTGCAGAATAGTCATACCCAAACAAATAGATGGCCTTCAGGAAACTCTTTATAGCAACCAGGATGAAAAATAATTTAAAGGAAAAATTACAGAGGCATGGAGGAAGCACATAATAAATTGCAAATTGTCCAGCTCTGCTCTGAATAATAGAAACAGCACAACTCAAGGGTTTGAATGTGGGGAAAGATAAGCCAATACCACCAGAACATAAAGAACTGAGATTTATCAGCCCTGTGTCCCAAGGGCAGGAGCAGACACATTCCCAACACTCATCTTTGCTCGGCAGGAAGACACTGAAGACAGAGAGAGTTTCAAAAGATGTTCAGGAATTCAGACTGTTGACACCATTTTCTGTCACCATTCCTTACTGGACACACTTTGGTGAATGCACCTTCAATCTCTCTTTTACCATCAGTACTGCTCCTTTCAGAAGAAGAAAATCTGCAGAAAATTAACTGCATTTGTTGGAAAATAGAAAAAAGAAAAAAAAAAAAGTTCTATAATATTTTTTTCCTTTGATTTGCAAAGATTTGCAATTTGCCAAGGCCAGCAAGGAGGAGAGTGACTATGCCTATATATGTTCACCATTCAAGGAAATAATCTGCCATTTCTGCGGCATCCAGGGCCTGCACAGCCAGCACAGATTTTGCTCTCCATGTAACTGAGATGAAAATAAACCCAGACAGGACTGAGGAAGCAGGAGAAGAGACCAGGACCTGCTGTCTCCATTGGTGGCTGCTCCCACCAGATTTCCTTTCATGAATTTGGTTAAAAATGCTGGCAATTGCAGGCAAAAAAAAAACCCAAAACAACAAAATGTGGAGCTGGTTTTTACTTTTAGGTGGGAGTGTTAACCCAAAGTGCTTCCCTCTCAGCCTGCCACCCCCCTTTCCACCCCTCCTGCCTCCACACCAAGCCCTTCCCATGCCCAGGCTTGCCACAGGCTCCTCAAAAAAACCACCATGGAACAGGAAAGAAGCAGAAAAACATCCAGAACAATTTCACACAGCTACACTGAAGCCAGGTGCTATCTATTTTTAGGCAATTCATGAGGAAAGTGGGAAATATCTTCAAATAAAAGGCTTCATTATGAATTATTTAACCAGATCAATTATTTGTTCCGAGGCACAGAATTCCATTTGGCCTCAGAGAGAAAATATCTCCACCACCAGCAATAAGACAGAAATGTTCACATAATATACAGACTGCCTCTTTCATTAACTAAAATAATTGTAACTAGACAGATAATACCAAACTGAATCACACCAAGGAAGCAACTGCTCTGAACTCTCCCAAGCAATGCTGCATTTTGAGCCGTTAGACAGAAATGCCTCTGCCTGTAATTTCCAATCAGTCACTATATTGTTCAAAGCTGCTGACTGACAGCATAAGCACCGTGTAAGTACTGGGTCCTCACTTTTGATTCAGGATGGGAACGAGAACACAGAGCTTTTGGTGCTAGAATAAGCTGATGGATTGATTTAGCGACAGCAGGGACATTCTGTGCTTAGATATAACTACAATTGCTCAATTTTCTCATGAGTGATGATGATTTCCAAAGACTGTGATAAACACATGCAGAAGATTTGAAGCCCGGCCCTTTCCCCCTCCCTCTCCCTCACAACAATTATAATTCTCACTTGGAGGCAGATCTTTGACTTTTGGGATACAGAAACATTCACGAAGATGCTTTAACTCGTCTTTTTCATCTAAGTGGAGAGCGAGTTTTCTGTCCGTGGGACTGCATCCGAGCTGCAAGGCAGTTTGTTCCAAAATGTTTGCTGGGAGCTCACGAGAAGATGGATCCATTTTCAGGTCATTCAATTTCACCTGAAAATCAGAAATGCCAGTTTAGCTTCTGCAGTTTGCATAGTCACGAGTGGCTGATAAGCAGCCACTAAAGCTGCATCATTCAAGACCCAAACTTACTTGATTTAAAGCTTTTAAAAAGTGAAGTGTCTGAATAGAATGGTAAAACTGATCAAATATTTCCAAGGCAACACATTGCTGTAACCCCCAAAGGCTTTTTTCTTTCCCTTCTATAGATACAAAGCTCTTCCCTTTTTAAGCTTTATCAGCCTGTTCTGAGTTCCCCCGCCAGACTGACAGCAGCTCCAAGTGCTGGAGTGTCACTCACAGTTTGGAGATGTCAAAGCCAGAGGCAGCATTATTGTTTCTGCAGTCTGAACTCCTAAGAATAGCAGGTGCACAGAGACACTGAAGTTGTTTCCAGGCTGTGCGATGTTCAGCCTCTTTCAGCACTTTTTGCCTCAAAAATTGGAGGAGGTGTTTGTATGCGGCCGTGCTCATGTGTAAGGGCAGAGCAGGCAGGATCCAGGTGTCAGACAAACACAACTTTCAAGATCAGGACCTGGAATTAATATTTCCTTTTAGCTACAACAAACATCCTGCTGGTTTAGTTCTGCTCCTCCTCAGACAGGAGAGAAGCCCAAGCGAAATCAGAAATATTACAACCATGGATTCTAAGAGAGCACCCAAAACTAACTGCAAAGTTTACAAGCTCATTGATCTTGATATGAAAAATGCTCTCAGACACTTGTGCCCTTGGCTTTACAACTGGCAAAGAAGGTTTGCAACACAGGTCTGCACTTTAGGGCAAGGCTTCTCTGCTGTGTTTTGTGGCAGCAGGCAGCCAAGAGGCTCAGAGAGGCTGCCCCAGTTTAGAGAAATGCGCAGTTACGCCACACAACATTCCCTGCCTTTTCAACATCCCCAAGAGTCTTGGTGCAAAGAGCACTCGAGGGGATAGGATGAAATAAAACAGATTAGCTCATCACATGCAGCACAGGGCCACTAGAGAATATCAGTTTTCCTCTCTGTTTGCAAAAGTAAACTCTCTAAGCACATATCTTCCCTAAGCTCTCATTTCTTAAGCCAAAATATCGACTTGCAGTTATCCAGAAACAAGCTGTGGATAGAACAACAGATGACTATTGAGGAGAGCTTTGTCAACACATATGGGAAGGACAACGGCTGGTATTTAAATATAAACCCCTAAACAGCACAGCCTCCTTAGTGCCAATTAACCCAAACCTGTTTATGCTCTGGCCAAATGGCCAGCATGGTGCTATTTACCTGCTTTAATCTGCTATCATTTGGTTTATGATGAGAACATCATCTTTTCCCCCTCCAGGCTTGATATCTTACACAGTAACATTTTTTCCTCTGCCACCAGCATGCAGAGTTAAAAAAAAAAAAAAAAAAAAAAAAAAAAACGACAGAATTCTTTGAAACAACAGTTTTCATTTAGCTCATGTTCACCCTCCCCTGGGAGTTATTGGAGACATCCTATTTTTATGCTGTCTCCACACAAGGTTGTTCACACCTCCTCATTGTCACCAAATTTATCATTCCCACTCATTCACCCTAATCATGCTTTAGACGGTAAAAAGGAAAATAAAATGGGAAAAATGTTTTGGGGGTAAAAAAAGAAAAGATATTTCAGCATCTTGGCTCTCAGAGTGCCTTTCAAGGTTTCTAGATGGCTACACCCCAACTGGTAGTTGGGTGCGAAGGAAACTTCAGTTTCACTTCTCCAAATTACAAATTTTAAGAACCCATGGGCTTAACCAATAAATGAGGGCTTATTTCCAAGCAATTCTTGGATCAGAACTTGGAAAGCAAAAATAGATTTTATTTCCAAATGCTCGTTTGTTTGATTTACAACTCCAGCATGGATGTCCTGATCCCATTATCAAAGAATGTCCAGCACATACATAATAAAGATAAAGTCCTCTATTTTTAATAATGAGTACTTAATGCAAATTATGTTAAAAAAAACTGAGAGGAGAAGCTGAAAACTGTGTCTCCCTGTCTCCTTCTAGGCAAAAGAGCCATACAGTATTTCTGTACAGTCTATTCCCACTCAAGTTAACGCCTGGATTTTTTTGTTTGTTTGTTTTTCTGGGTTTTTTGTTTTCTTTTGTTCCCTGGTGACACACCTCCTGAAACAAGAGAAGCAGCCTTTTCAGCACTCTAAACCCACAACTCTTGAGTTAAGGATATTTGTTCAAGGACTTTCAGATCCCACGGTCCCTAGGAAAGGGAGCTTTGGAATTGCCATCACCTCTGTCTTCTCCTGAATCCAGCCTGAAGGATTCTCGGGAGCCTCCAGCATTGATTTATTTTATTTACCACTGAGCTAACTGCCCTGAAATTTGTGATCTGGAGGTGGATGCACAAGGTGCTTGAAGGATTGTTTGCTATTATAACCAAATTCTTCTCCTCCAGCCTGTGGATTCCCTGCTCTCCACCACGTGAACACAGCACACTTTCCTGTTATTTATCTCACCATTTTTCAGTGAGGACACCCAGTTACTGCAGTGGATTAATGGCAATCCTATCCCAGGCCATCCACCGACCTGCCTGGCCAGCGCAGATGGGTTTGGTTTCCATTTGAGGCCTGACCCAAACCTCCCTGAAGTCAGTGGGGGTCTCTATTCCTGACAGCGATTTCTGGGTCAGGCTTTTGGTTCCCTCTCCTTGCCGGAGTTTGCTGCATCTGATCAATGACTTACATTTGTTGTGATTCTTATTGATAGGAGATTTGGACAGCAAATATAATGTTAAATACAAAGATCTAGAAGTTAAAAATTATTAAGTGGTCAGAGGTATCTGATTTAATACAAATATTATGAAATAAGGTAAAACTACTAAAATAAAACCAATCAAAATCCTATTGAGGAATAAAATCCCAGAGATCCAGTTCTGAGACTTAAGAAAGTACTTTTGTCCTTCAAGTGGGAATTAGGTTCATAGAGAGGAATCCCAGAATTGTTAGGGGTTGGGTTTTTCCCCATCTTTACTCTGACTGGCATTATTGTATTTTTTTTTTTCAGAGTACAGTCCTCTGTAATTATTTTACCATAACTCATGAATCATTTGTTTTCTACATGTAGAGCAAACACATTTGTATAAGAACAGCACATCTTCATCTCCTTGTAACTGAACACAAGATTCAGTAACCTCTTCAAGCTAAAATTCAGAGCCATCAGTTCAAAATGCATTTCCCACTTTGATAAACGTGGCTCCTTACCAGGATTTTTTTTTTTTTCATGCAGCCTAGAGGAAAAAAATAATATTTTAAGAGAAACAATTTGTTTCCACCACCTACTCTTAAAAAAAGAAAAAAAACAAAACCAAAACAGGTATTTTCATATAATCCCAGAAGGGTTTGGGTTGGAAAGGATTTTAAAGACCATTTTGTTCCAACCCCTGCCATGGGCAGGGACAGCTTCCACTAGACCAGGTTTTTTAATTCCTTTCCTTGAAACTTTATTACGCTTTTTGATTTAGCAGGTGGCATGAAGTCAGTATATTTTTTACTTTTTCCTTCTTTCTTCGCTCTTTTGACTCTACCACAGGACTTGCTTGTATTACACCCTAATTCAATGTAAAAACTCAAATATGACTGTAGGCAATCTTTCATATTCAAAAAGATCACATGCAACTTCAATTAAGAAAACAGTCATTTTTCCATAATTTATCAGCACAGACATTGGCCCCTACTACTTATTTCCCATTTTAAAGCTATGAAAGACAATGGATGAGAATTAGTCAGGCACAAGCGATGCGAATGTCTGGGTGATTATTTCAGATTTGTCCTTTATGCATAATTTACTGACTAAATTTAAAAAAAAAAAAGTGTGAATATTAGCAAGTCATCTTATAAAACCTTCTCAGGAAGGTCCATTAGGTTTAATTATAAGAATGATAATTTGTCCTATTTTAGATCTGCTTGTATCTTTATGGATATCCCCTCTGTCTTGATGTCCTTTTTTTAAAAAAAAGAAAAAAAAAGCAAATTTCTCTTAACCCTCCCCTTAAACATTTTCTTTAAATATTCCAAGATGTTACTCACAGTCTTCCCACCCAGCACAGTGCTGACAGGCACACAATAAATCCCTACTTTTCGCTCTATCAATATCCTCAGAGGAAAAGAATCCTGGAAAAAACAGCCCGTCCTGCACTTTCCTGCCCTCCAATCGCTGTTTTCCAGGCTGCTAAACACAGCTCAGCCCACAGACCTTTGATATCTTGGGGCTGGTGTCCAAAGGCACCCCTGGGAAGGAAAACTGGGGGTGTGCACACGTGTGAGTGGGAATTTCGCAGCGCAGGCCCAGGCTGTCAAAATCCACCCACCGAACGCACCAATAGCGCCGTAATTGAGGTTGGTTTAGAAAACAAACAAAAGAGGAACTACAGAATTGCATGGCGTGTAAGGGCTGATTCTCTTCCCATCTCTACACCAAACACTTTGCTTTAGTAGAATATGATTTTGGAGAAGGAAGTTCCTGAAACAACACAGCCCAAAGCAGCACGCAGCCTCGATTACTTCAGGTTAAATACACTTCAGTGAATTTGTTTAAATTACGGAACTGGAGAGAAAGAAAAATCTAAATATTCATAACATCCCCAACAACACACACACAGCAGCAACCACCACTGTATAATTAAATAAGTTATACAGCACAGTGTCGCAGCTGCAGCAAGGGAATGTGACAGAGAGGAATTATAATAAACTCAGTTACTTAGAGTAATTTAGGCACTTATTGACCTTCATGTCAAGAAGCGTTATGGTGCTAAAAGTAATTTTACATAGAAAACTCATCTTTTCTCCTCTACGGTGAAACCACATTACCCTGCGGTCGGCAGCCGTTCCGGGGAGAGGGTGATGAAACTCCTGTGCAAATACTGGTTTTTGCATGAAGAAACAGCCACAGTCACGTGCCTGGTTCCCCAGACTCTGACCCCACCAGCCACATGATCTCCGAGTTAACCGAAAGCCAGGTGTACATGTAATTATTTCTTTTATTACTATCTTTTCCTTTGTCACAGCGGCGGAATTTAAATCGGAATTTAATGGGAGAAGGCACCCTTCTTCCGTATGGGCGTGAGAAAATAAACACAGTTGTAACGAAAGTGGCTCTAGACCAAACTCTTTCACTTTCGTGAAGGAGAGTCGATAACAGAGCAGCAAAAAGTCAGGAGTATTTGCAAACCACATGGCAGAGGGAGTGGTGGGAATTTACATGGAATGCAGATTTGCCAGGGTGGAAAACAGAAGGAGAATAAAGGTGAAATTAGGAAAGCACAGAGCTGATATCTCCCTTTGCTCTCTATAAACATTATCTCAAACCAGCCACGTGTTTGCTCAATCCCCTCCATTCAAGCTTGAGTGACACCCGCTCCTACACATGGCTAGAACAGAGAAATATGGAACAAGAAAAATTGTTCCTCCCTATTCAGCCTCTGAAGCATGAGAGGAAGGGGAAAAAAAAGGAAAAACCACCAAAAAATATAATGCAGCAGCAAGGAGAGATATAGGGGCAAGAGGGTCAGAGTTGTGGACTAGCAATGTAATTCAGAGATACATCTCCACCCTGGAGCTGTGTGTGCCCAGACCCCTGCTTGTTTATTATCTGCATTTCCATTTTCAGTAAGCACCAATAGATGTGGCACTCTTGAACTGTAACATTTCATCTTCTTTGCTAGAAAAGAGCCCAACAAAACAACCACACAGAGCACTTAATATTGACCCAAAATAGGGCTGACCTCTATCCATCAGTTCCTGCACTATCATTGCCCTGTTTTGCACTGTCAAATGACTTTTTCTGGGGCTTCCCACTAACTCACTTGTTTGCTCCACCAGCGAGACAATGGGATTGCTGCTCATGGAACTTTATCCCACCAGGAATCTGGTCTGAGAAAGAAGCAGGAGATGGAGGCCCTTCAGCTACTGAAGCAAAAGGGATCCAAAGTCAAACTCGGCACAAAAGGGTATTTATTTCTTGTTTGGTTGGCCATTTAGGTCAAACCAAACTGAAATACACTGCAACTTTTCAATTTGCCTTTGGAAATAAAACTATACAAACAGCAGAGTAAAAATTTTCCCACTGCATTTCCCTTTGAATGAGCACCATGTGTTTTAACCTTGGTTGTCGATGGTGGCAGGAAAGCAGCTGTGCTGGCAAAGGCCATATGTTTGCAGACTTTTATGAGAATTGGAATATTGACCCCTTCTTCCCAGCTATTCTTCTCAACCCTTCTGATGGAATGAAAGAAAAACAGAGCCAAAAACCTTTGCCCCTAAATTCAAGGCTCGAGCATCAGCAAACATATAGCCTAGATAGGTTTTTGTAGCTGCAGAACTAGTAAAATGATCTGTGGGTTTGTTTGCTGTTTTGTTCTTTTTTCCTGTGTTGCTGTGAAGCAACCAGAGGCCAGGAAGAGGAGAAGGAGCTGCTGCAAGTTACAGCAAGACCAACCTGCAAGGGAGTGTGGCCACACGAGGTGGCCAAAGCCCCAGCAGGCACAGGCTGGTGTGGCAGAGAGCAGGCAGAGGATGCAGGAGAGCAGCTCAGCCCTCACCCTCTCAAAGGAGCTGTTAGGAGAGGGATGGGAAAGCAGTGGCATCTGACAGACAGTTTAGAGAAGGAAAAAGAAGAAAAAAAAGAGCTCTGTGTGTCTGTAACTGAGGGCTGGTGGAGTGTGTGGGGCAGGGAAGGGATTGAGGGGCAGGCAGGAAATCACATTTCCTGTACCAGCAGCTTCCTTGCCTCGGAACCACATCCAGCCACACTGCCAGCCACATCCACGAGTGTGCTGATGCTGCCTCATCTCAGCCTTCACCCCAGTTATTTCTGTGCCCGTCTGCCATCCATCCCTGCCGCTCCCAGACCGACCAGACACCATTCCAGCCCTGGCCATGGGAGCCTTGCCCCCTGACTGGAAGAAACTGCGTGAGTTTTTCTACAGAGGCGCCGGTAAAAGTTGTAACAAATTAATTTGACAAAACATTTGCCTTCTTCTGAAGGCATGTGACAACAACAAATAACCAAGGGTACCCTAAAGCAAACTCAGCCCATGCCAGATGGGATGTCAGGACACGGGGTCCATGGGGTCAGGAAAGCTTGCCTTGGCACCGCTAGCCCAGAGCCTTCTTGCTGTCAAGAGGGTAAAATGATCCAGCAAACAAAGAAGGATTCTCTGTAACAGGAATGGGCTGGTCTTACCCAGAACGAGACGGCCTGGAAGACCCTCAGGCAGGGAACTGTGGTTCGTACGGTCAGAAAAGGAGCAGCAGAGCAGTGATGTGTCCGAGCAGCACACACTGCACCTGCAGCACAGAGCTCTGCTCATGCTTCAAGCACCAAGACTGTCTGCATTTAAGGCAAGCCCCGCAGCTATTTTTTAAAGCCTGCCATCTGCACCTTGTGATGGCACGATGCATTTCACCTCAGGCTTCACAGTTATCGCTCAGTAAACAACAGCATAAAACCTTTGGTCTCCTCCCTGCTGAGCTTGCTATAACAACTTTCTTATCACTTTACTTTTCTCTCCACTCCATCAACATCCCTGCTCTGCCTGAAAACTCCTCTGTTACCTCAGGTCACATTTAAGCCCTGTGTGATGAGGATGCCCCACACCTGCCCTCACTTACCTGGTTCTCCTCCCTCCCCCCGGACCCCGGGGAGTTGCCTTTTCCTTCTGAAGTGATTTGAAGGGAACATCTATATTTGGCCTGTTTGCAGGAGTGAATTGCTCTGGTTGTCTGACTTTTCGTCTTCAGGTTAAAATTGAAAAGCCCTCACTCAGTCCATTAAACTTTACTTTATAGAGACTTATCTCCCCATAATGATGATCCAGTGTTTATTTTTTTAAAAATTTATTTATGGAGCAGTCGTTAGTAACTCCTACTAAATAATTACCTGTCCTTTAAGTAGCCAAAATGGGCTCCGCCTGCCTGAATGAATTTTCCCTATTTTCTGTCAGACTGTTATGCACATCTCCCTAAATACATATGGGTTTTTCCTGTTATGTGACCTGCTCCTAGTATTGTTTTTCTTCAGGCTCTGTATCAGTTATCATTTTCATTTCTTTCTGAGTCATTAAACATAATCTTTGTCCTTTAAAATCTATTCTCAAAGTAGTGCCTCTATGAAAAAAAAAATAAATCTCAGAAATAAGGAATTATTTACTTTTCTGCAGTAATATTTAAGGAGAATTATTGTACTGCTGCACCGATAATAGTAATACCCAGAGAGGGACAACAACGAACGAGAGTCAAGTAAAGGAAACAAGAGCAGTTGTTATAACACAGTAACTCCCCACAGCTCTGAGAACTCCACGGTAGCTGCAACAGCAGGAGAACACATTTTGAATAGATGAAATTTCCTTGTGTCTCTCCAAGGTAGCCGCTACTAATAAAAGACGCCCGTACCTCTGGTGCCCTCATTGCCAGGCTGGATGCACGCACACAAACACACACGTGTTTTAAAAACCTCTTGCCATAAGGAATGGGTTCTCACCGCTGTTGATATTAATGCTTTGCAAAGAATGAGAGCTCTGCCCCGCCCCTGGTCAAACATTTGGTGTCAATGTTTGCTGCGGACAGCAAGGACGTTTCAAGTGGTTTTTACCAAAGGCAGGGGTGGGCCGGGGATGCGTCTGTCCCTTCCTGGGGGAGCAGTAGCGGGATGGCCAGGGGGGCATTGGAGAGACTGAAAGCAAAACGGGGACGTGGCACCTCCTTTTCTCGTGGCACCCTCTTTGCTCATGGCACCCCCTTTTCTCGTGGCACCCTCTTTTCTCATGGCACTCCCTTTTCTCATGGCACCCTCTTAGCTCATGGCACCTCCTTTTCTCATGGCACCCCCTTTTCTCGTGGCACCCCCTTTTCACATAGCACCCCCTTTTCTCATGGCAGCTGCTTGCTACATTTTATAAAACCTTAAATTCAAAGTGAGTGCCTTGGGGATGGATTTTCAGCAAACCTCCCAACTACTCTTTCTGCAAGGTCCTCTCCAAGGTGTTTGTGCAGCAGCTGTAGCTTCTTTCTATCCGGCCACAGCTTCCTCACCCCCGGGCTCCCAGCCGTGTGTCCAGATCCCACACAGCAGCACAAGTGTCGCCGACCCCATCTGCCTGGAGCCCTGGTCCTGCCTGTGCTCACAGAGCTTCCGAGGAAGGGGAAATCAGACACCAGCTACGAGCCGGATGCAATGGGATAACAACAACACCTCACTGAGAGACTTCCCACAGCACCAGAACTTTCCTTTTGTCCTAAATGTTTGTGTACCTTGTCTTTTATGATGCTCTTCACACCATTGCAGGCTGACAAACAGCTGAAGACCTGAACTGAACTGAACTGAACTGAACTGAGGGAGACGAACGATCCCGGTGCCTTTTCCCTCCTTCCCCCATCCCTTGTTTGCAGCTCCATAAAAGTGAACTCACTTCACAAATTTCACTCCTATTTTTAAGCTCTTGCAGCAGTTACCACCTGGAAAAGGGCTCATGGAGGAAAAGAGGAAGAAAAGACAGGATATAAAATAACAAGCTGAGCTTGTAATACATGTGGGCTGTATGAAAAGTAAAATAAAATAAAATAAAATAATAAAATAAAGTGAAACAAAATAAAATCCAAACGCCACATGTAGCACAGTACAGGTTAATGAAGCATCACATAGAACTGGACTATCCAAAAGCTGAAATTGCAAGGATGGGCTGTGCCTGATTTAAACAGAGCACACTGCTCTGGATGGCCTGCAATCAGCAGAGGAACCAAGAGTGTTGGAAAATATACCAGTTTAAAAATTTTGTATAACTTTGGTCAAAGGTTTTGTTTGTCCTTGCCTCAGGGAGGGGGATTTTGGAACATTGTTCTACCAGGGGGGGTCTGATGAACTCAGCATGGGAGTCACCCAAAGACAAGGGACCATCAGTAAAACATCAGTGACCATCAACAGAACATCAGTGGCCATCAACAGAACATCGGTAGCCATCAGCAAAACATCAGTGGCCATCAACAGAACATCAATGGCCATCAACAGAACATCAGTAGCCATCAGCAAAACATCAGTGGCCNCTCATCGAGGATGGTGGCGGGCAGCAGAGTGGCAGGTGACACCCGGGACAGGCCAGCAGTGGCTTAGGAAGGGGTTACAGTCACACACAGCCTGTGATAAGAAACTCATCTGCAGCTTTCCCCCCAAGCAGGTTTAACAGAACACACACACACACAAACAGTGGCAGATCTCCTCGGCAAAGCCAAAAATCCTAGAAAACACTCTCAATCCAAGTAACACGAGAAAAGCAACAAGCTTTAAGGCCACCAGGGCACAGCACGGTGCTCGCAAGGGGCTGAGGTGAGGAGAAAACCCCGTGCTTTTCTCACAAGCCCGGCAGGTTGTGCGGGAACAGCGGACCAGCCCCAAACCCTGTCCACAAGAACAGGACAGGTTCTTGTGCTGCTCCGAGGAGGTTTTGCCATCCACACACTCACCCCTCCTTTCCCCAGCCCCAGTCGAACCTCCCAGCCATCCCCGAGCACAGATTTTATCTTTTTTCGATTCACTAATAAACTGATTAGGCAACAAATCAGACCACAAACTGACCAAGGTCTACACGAAGCTTTAGCCAATATTTAACTCCCTGTTGATATTTATAATGCCCAAATAACCCTTTGTTTGCCCCTCCCTGGTTGCAGGCGGTGACTCAGCAGCCACAGGGCTCCCATTAATATTCCCAAAGCGTTTCTTTTCCACTGACTGTCTCCCTTGTGCTGTGATCAGACCTATCAGGATGTGGTGAATTGCTCTGAGGAAGGTTACAGGTCTCCATAGGGACTGCTCATGATCTTTGAAAAGTGCATTTCCCTCTAGCAAGCTATAAATGCTTAGGAGAGTTGCTAAAGATCACTCAAAATAGATTATTGAACACTTGGATGCCGTACTCTCATTTTGTGTTATCATATACTTGAAGAATATTAAAAGATTCCCTAAATACCAAGTGCATTTGCGTGGAAGAGATTTGTGTTTTCCAAAGCCAGAAGAAAATATCTTTGTATCATTCCAGGGTATGTAATGTTTTTTCTGCTATTCTGCAGAATGCACACGGTACTTTTTTTTTCCTTCTTTTTTCCCTTTCCCCAGCACCACTGACTGTCGTGATAGACTTTAGTTAACTTCTTTGGATTGTTTTTTGCCTCACTAACGGTCCACAGTCAAAATGAAAAATAAGAACCTTCTGGGTCTTGCCTCGATAAGGTCAGACTGCAGAATTTTTCTTTGCAGCAATTTAGCCAGGCTCTCTCCTTCCAGAATACATTTACTTGGTAATAAACATCTCCAGACAGCCGGGCTGTACAGACTGGAAACAATTAAGCCAAAATTGGGGAAAGCAGCACATGAATAACTATTTCACTTTTAATGAAATTAGACTGAAAATTTCAGGAGCAAAGGAAGTAAAAACATTTTCAAATTGTATTCATTAGGCATATGTGTAAAAACCTGTGCTCATGCAGGTTTACGCATATTTTAATATCAAACCATGGAGAAAATGTGCTGGGTAATCACAGGCTTTGGTGCTGTCGTGCTGTGGCCAAGCACCAGCCACACACAAACATTTAGGGCGCACAATTCAATATCTAGAAGGAAAACCAAAAAAATTTAGCATTATTATTTAGCGTACAAAAGGAAGCCTGCTAAGCAACAGCTTAAAAGGCTTTGTCTAATGAAAGCAGAACAGGATTAAAATGCAGTTTATTCCAGACATGAATTAACAACTCATGGAGAAGCCTCATCTCTCAGGTACAAAATGAAACAAAGGTTTAGCTGTCCCAACTTGTTAGATATCCAAGTAAAATTCCTTTGTAACAACCCAGAGTTTTTCTACCATCAGAAACACTTCACCAGATCCTAAATTCCTCTCTTTTCCAATTTTTGCATAAAGGCACTTACCACTCAGACATCATGCACTTAATTGCAGATCCACCACCTGTTTACGTGCAATAAGAGAACAAAAAGCATCTGTTCTGTTATTTTTAATTAGGTTATCCTCCCACACCTCCTCTGTCCAACATCCTCAAATAGTTTAGATGTAAGTTCTACAATAATTTAGAACTGAAAAATTACACATCGTGTTTGTGACATCATTTGGTGTGTTTTTTTCAAGAGTCTCAAAACTGGTAAAAAACTAAATTTGGTTTTAGAAAGAACTATTTTCTTCAGTTTGGAAAGTTCACAGCATTTTCCAGAGGAATTAATGAGCATTGCTAATAGCTTGATCCGAGTTATAAGGCATTAGGAGGACACAAGCAGAAGGAAAGGCAATATATAACCTTTAGATGGGACAATTAAAGATCAATTATTAGAGCCAGGGAAGAGCATTCGAAAGCAGCTTCTTCATTAATCAAAGATTATCTCAAATTAGAATGTTTAATTATTTGCCACAGCTCCTTGTATTTTCTTCTGCAAAAAAAAAAAAAAAGGCAAGGACTTTTTGAAAGCTGCTTTGAATGTTTAATTTTAACACGATTTTAAAGCTAAAATACCAAATATTTCAAAGAATATGCAATTTGGACTAACACAGGGGAAAGAGCTTTGCTGAGACCACTCTGCAGTTCAGGCTGGTGCTCAGTGTGGCTCAGGAGGAACAACAGCTGCTACTCACCTTTAGAGCATCTGGAGCAGAGCAGTCCCCTCTCAAACATCCCTGGAACTTCACATCGCCAAGGAGCGCATCTCCAGCCGTCCCAGGGCTCCGGGAATGTCATCTGCTGGCTGTTCCCGAGGGACAGGCTGGGCTGCCCGTGCTCGCCACACTGGCCATCTGTCACCTGAGAGGAGAGAAATGCTTGGTGACCACAGCCCGAGCTGTCCACGGGGCAGTGCCCACCTGATTCCTGCTCACGGATCTTCCACAGGGCTGTACCCACCTGATTCCTGCTCACGGATCTTCCACGGGGCTGTACCCACCTGATTCCTGCTCATGGATCTTCCACGGGGCAGTGCCCACCTGATTCCTGCTCGGGGATCTTCCACAGGGCTGTGCCCACCTGATCCCTGCTCACGGATCTTCCACATGGCTGTGCCCACCTGATTCCTGCTCGTGGATCTTCCACGGGGCAGTGCCCACCTGATCCCTGCTCACAGATCTTCCACGGGGCAGTGCCCACCTGATTCCTGCTCACGGACCTTCCAAGGAAGCGTGTCCCAGCATGGTACCTCGGCACTTGTTCTTCAGTGGCAGCCAGACACGGCTGCAGGTGCAGGTGGGGGACCAAACTGTTCCCTTTAGGAGACACTTTCCTTACAAAAATTGCTCTTCTCAGTCAACCTCTTTCTCAGGCCACAACAAAGGTGCTTTATGTCTTTATTCCTTTGGAAGGAAAAAAGTGGATCCTTTAAAATGGATCCTGAAGGTGGATAGAGATTTCCTTCTCCTGGATGACCCTTTCTCCTTGAGAGGTGCCATCCTTGGTTGGCCAGGACAGGGTGACCCCAGGCGTGCTCAGAGTCATTCAAAGGAGGCTTTTGGAATCATTCAATCATTTTGGTTGAAAAGACCTTAAAAGTGCCACATCCACATATCTTAAACACCTCTGGGGATGGTGACCCAAGCACTGCCCTGAGCAGCCTATTCCAGCGGCTGACAGCCCTTTCAGGGAAGAAATATTCCCTAAATTCCAATCTAAATCTTCCCTGGTGCAACTTGAGGCCGTTCCTCCCCTCCTGTCGCTGTTCCCTGGGAGCAGAGCCCGACCCCTCCTGTCAGGAGCTGTGCAGAGCCACAGGGTGCTCCCCAATCCCCCTTTTCTCCAGGCTGAGCCCTTTCCCAGCTCCCTCAGGCAGGTCCCCCCCTCCCAGCTCCAGTGAAGTGCTGCTCTCCATGCAGGCACAACAGCTTTTGTACAAGAGGTGGTGGAGGATCCTCTTTGCCAAAATATGAGAAAAGAAAATCCCCTATAATCGCCCCCCAACCCCCAAGTTTTTGCCTCAGAAATATTATTCTATAATCTTATTTTAATGAAGTAAAAGTTTAATGTGCTTCCTACTGGCATAGGCTGGAAAAGTTTGTACCAGCCAGAGATTGTGGGAGATGGAGCCCATAAAAAGTTTACTGAAGTGCACAGGCTGCACACTTCTGACAGAAAGCAAGCCTCACCTGACCTTGGAGGAAAGAGTTTCCAAAAATTTAAAACCAAGGGCTCATCCACGTGTGTGTTTCCACCAGCTTTTCCTGTCTGTGAGCTCTCCACCACCCTTCTCCCTCACAGTGTTAAAAAAATGAGGCCGTAACTTCACAGTCAGTAGCAGAACAAAGTTTAAGATAATCCTTTTGCAACAGAGTGCATCTTTTCATCATGGAATTTCAAATCCTAAAGGGTCCATATATCTCTCCACAAACACTTTGTCAAAAAATAAAAGACAGTTGTTGCGTTACTCCAGGCACTGAAGCTCTGGTCAGGATGTCAGGTTGCCCCACTGTGGTATTTGTATTAACCTGCCTTTGAAAACAAAACACCTGGCTGATGCAATTGTCCATGCATTTCCTATTTAAAAAAACAAACAAGCAAAACCAGACAAACAAAGAAAAACAAAGAAAAAATAACAATAACAAACAAACAAAAAAACCCAAACAAACAAGAACAAAACAAAAAAAAACAGAAGCAAAAAAACCTAAAAACAAAACAAAGAAGAAACCCCACATCAAAACAAGACCAAAAAAAATCCCAGTTCAGCTATTTGCAAACTGGCTGCATACATGTTGAGGTATTTCTAAACTATATCAGGCTTAACCCAAAAATGCCCTCAGATATTCCTTACAAAAGCCAGAAAACAGAGTTTATTACGGCTTTACTAAAGCCAGCACCATAATTTTGATGTGTCGGCGTGATTGGAAAAACACCTCACTGCAGGTTATCCCGAACTCTTATTAATCAATACCTGATCTTGTTCTGTATCACACACAAGTATTACTCTTTCCAAGCCTCTCAGAGCAGAGCTGAGATCCGCCACGTAAGAGCCAGTCCTCCCAGCCAAGCTCTCAGCTTCACCACAGGCTTTTTCTACAGTTCCTCTAGTTCAAAGATCTATAAATACCACCAATAAAACCTTTTACGTGACTTCCCAGTGCAAGTCTTAAGGATTTCACTGCTGGAGTAATACCCTGCCTCCTCCAGGTTATTTTTATGGGGAAAAAATTATATATATCTATATATATGTTGGGTTAAAAACCCTCAGTGCCACAGCAAGCTCTGCTCTTGAAATCAGTCAGAAACCACTGAGGGCTGCAGTGATGCCGTTCATGATTGTGCTGGGAGTGGAGTGGCTGCTCAGCACTCAGGAAACCCAAGTTTCCTGCTCCTGCAGGAGATGTTGCCCTGCAGAGGAGAAAATTCCCATCAGGGAGCAGCAGCGACCCCATGAATAAAGAAATTGAGTCATGGTGTCCATAAGAAAAGAAGTTCTGAATTAAAACCCTACTAATAAGTAGGGAAAATATTTTTGGGGAATATTCGTGATGGAAACAGACCGCACATGTGTGCATGTAAATGGAATTTTATATTTAAATATCAGTGTTTTAACACCAACTCAGTAATAAGGGGGGTTTTTGTTTTAAAAGTGTGATATCAGACACTGGAGCAATTAACAGCATGTTGTGAAAATCACCTTCTCTAATCCACTTTCCCCTGACTATAGAAGCACAAATGTGATTAGCAGAGAACACATGCACCTGCATAGGAACATTTTCTAATTATTCATGTAGCTATAAATGATCTCTGGCAGCTCGTAACATGATGAAAACCGAAGATGAACAGTACACGCCACTGGGAAAAGAGTGCAAATCCTTCCCCATTTCTCTTGAAATGAAACTTTTGGCCTTGCTATGGCAAAGAAATAAAATTGAACACACAGTTTTATGAAGGTTTAAGATCTCCTCTTGTGTTGGCCACGCGCTTCCAGCACCTCTCTTGTGCCAACACCGATAATCAAGTTATTCAAAAATTGTTTAAAAATTAATTTTCTTTCTTTTTTTTAATCCACCTTAACTTTCAGGTAATTATCCAGCTGTCTGTGAGGTGACTCAAAAGTAGAACTGCTGGCTTGTGTGGGAGGCACCGGGATGTTTGCACAGACAGAAGAGGGGTGAAGGGCTGATAGATTCACTGTTATCTCAGACCTTTCAATCTAATTGCAAACCAGAAATTGCCTGATTTATCCTCACCTGAGGTAACAGAGGTGCCCATATTACACAAGGATCCGTGCAATCTTTCATGGTGTGTTTGTACCCATTAACTGCAGCGCAAAACCACACAATATAATAAAACAAATCAGTTCTGTCTGAAAATGAGAGAGACAAACTTGTTAGAGAAGATGGAAATCTCTGCATTTTGCTCAGAAACGAGCTTTACAGCTTAGCCATAAATACTGCAAAATCTTGCTTTCTAATAGAACTGTGGTACAAGTTTATATATTTCATTTCTAGGTGGCACACGGAGAAGTAGAAAATCCGATGTGTCCCCATGGCAAGCCTACAGCTGGAAGATGCAATGTTTATTTTTTCATCTAGTTTTTACCCACACGGGAATCAAGCTCAATCTAGTGCCTGCTGAGAGTTAACTCAGTCACAGTGTTTATTATGGCAGCACACAAAATAAATTATATCATATCTGTATTGCCATAAAATTATGGTATGTAGTTTTGAGGTGGCAATGCTAAATAAATATTTATTAATTTCTTAGTATAGTCATTTTGAATGCAGTTATTTCACTATTTGCTTTGTCCAATAATCAGATTAATTTTCTGATGGAAATATTACATTTTTTCCCTATTATTCCCTATTTAATGGAAGAATGTCTTTATTGTGCTATTCTATTTCAAATAATTATGTGAGACTGACATAGATTAACAATTCACTAGCCATTCAAAAAAAAAAGAAAAAAACGCCCAAAATTAATGCAGTTATTAAAGTGGTATTAAGTGCTTTAATAATAATTTTTGGTCAGGGCATATACGTTATAAATAAATTCAAATGCTGTATTAACCTTAAATTAAAAAACAGAAAAATCACAGTCAGCGAGAAAATTGGATATCTTACCAAACTTTGCTTTGCAACTTTTAAATTCCCTGAGAGGATTTTACTGGAAGTGATACTTAACCTTTACATGCTGTGACCTTGGAATGGCCAGGTGTACACTTCTACAGCCAGGCCAATTATCTTCAATTAAGCAATAAATGTGCAAAGCTTGTTCAGTGCCAGTAGAAATTCCCCAGATTTATACCGTACCCTCAGAAATACACCAAGAGTTAAAAAACAGAATCACCTGCCAGCAAGATGTTAATGAAACACACCTTTATGTAACTTCACCATTTAATACCTTTCATTTAGATCTTTTTAAATTTTTTAAATTTTTTTTTTTTTAGGTTTTACAGCAGCCTTAAAGAATAAAACTGCTTGGCTGTCCTAATTTGAAATAGAAAGCATATTGCTCTAGGGCCTTACAGGGGTGCCTTAACTATCCACCATGGATATTTCTTCCAGACAATGACCATATAAAAGATGGAAAGATGTTCATTGTAAAACACCAATTTATCGGAGCGGTTCATTTTTTTTGGGAATTTACTCTGAAAGATTGCAATCACCTACCTGGCAGGAAATATGGTAATATATCTGCAATATAGCTTACTCACGTGGTACTTTGGGGTTTGTTATTGAAGAGGAAGAAGAAATAGATCTACCAGAGAAACATGCTGGGAGTTTTTTCAAGATACAGCAAAAATGTTATTTAATTTTCCTCAGAAGTAACGCATTCTGCTGAAGTGACTTTATTGAACAAAAGGCATTAATTGCAAAGGTATAAAATGGGGTTACATGGGCTACTCTGGCATTATTATCAGGACACAAAAGAATATATCCAACAGGTGGGAGAAAAGTGAGATATGGCGCTCCCACTGATTTTAACTGTGTGTTTATGGGCCACTTACATCACACTCTGCTTTATAACACAATCCCTGAGTGCACAGAACTTCTGAGATTCCCAGAAATGCTGTCGTGCTTTCCCTGACCGAAAAAAAATATTTTAGTGTGTAGGGAGAGAAAGCAATAGAGGAAAAATAAACCACAAATGATTTGACAAAATGCTGCATGGCATTTACTGCATTTACTACCAACTGGTGTGCCTCTTATTCACACCTATTCTCTCATTCCTCCAATATGCGTTTCCAAAAGTGAGTCTTGCAAATAGTAGTGAAATCAAATATCACAGTAACTAAGCCTTTTCCTTACTAACTGGTGAGATAAATCACTTTTTATATTGCTTTTTGTCCACAGCCATTTTTATCTACATTTCTTTACAAAATTGCGGGACCAGGTCAGTCCTGCTTTATTTAGCATCACCACTAAACCACTGATCCACAAAAATCAGGCAAAACCATGATGCAGAGGACAACTGGGATTCACTTAGCCACACTCAGAGCAAATAATTTCGATTTCTACATTGACAGGGCTATTGCAATGGGTTGAGTCTCACCAACCGTTCTGGTCTGCCAAACTCGCAGGAAAGAAGGTTAAAATATCCAAAATATTTAATGCCACTTCTGCTATAGGTCCTGTGTTGTTTCATGAAGTGCTCTCTGTGGTTTATATTGCTTTCTGTGTGTGAAATTCAGTGCGTGTTGACCGGCACCAAGAAATCTGGGTTTAATCACCGAAAACAGGCAGAAAACATTCCCAAGCACCAGACAGCTGGGCAAGGGAAAACACAGATTGCTGGACAGAGCCCCCAGCCACGTTTCCCTGCCCTCCATCCTGCTGACACAAGGGAATTCACCGATTTAACATTAACCAGAAAAAGAGAAAACAACAGCACCAGCTGCCAGGCAGCCTCAGAGGAAATATCCCATTATTTACTGCAGCAAGAAATTCCTTTTTTACCTTTAAATATTTCCAAGCGTTTTAGGATTTATTCTTTAACACTTATTAAATAAAGATGTGAGGTTGAAAATCTTTCCAGTTCTGTATTTAAAAACCCTCTGCTGACATGACTATATTTTGCTGCAGGTTTTAGAATGTACCATCTCCATGGATGTATATTATGACCATCCAGAGAACGAGGCTGTAACGTGACCTTAAACGAGCCTGTTTGTTAATTGGATTCTCCACTTCTCCCCAGTTTGGATGGGGAGCCTGAGACACTCACGCTCTTCTCACAGGAAACTTTCTGCAGAGTTTCAAAGGGAGCTATCGAACAGCTCTAACAACCACACTCCTCTCAGAGTCTCTGAATCCTTCCAAGAAATTTCTTTGCCTGGTGCTCAGTGGATAAAAAGGATTTCACTAAAAATCTCACGCCTCCTCCTCCCTGTTACCTTCTCTGGCTGGGGACTTAAAAAATTCAGTCATTGCTGAGGTGAGTCTGTGATGGAAACGTGGGCCTTCCCTTCTGAATGAAGGGAATGGAGGTGCTTCCTTTAGCAAAATTTAAAATCAATCACAAGAGCTGCAAAGGAATCCATTTCTCAGGTTTGGTCTTCTTTGGCTCTATCCAAATGGATTTCCTGGTATTTTTGATTCAAGTTTAAAATGAGATTGAAGAACTCAATATACATACATTTGAATCAGAGCTTTCTGTGATACAACTCAGGACAGGGGGAAGGAGTTGTTCTGTTATGGGGCCTTTATTTCATAGGTGGGATTTCCTCATGGTGAGTTATTTTACAATGCAGTGCTTTTATTGCTGTGGCACTTGTAATTACAACAAAATTTCTTATTAACTAAATAAAGCATCAGAAATAGGTATTTTTGAAATCTTTGTTGAAATCCCAATCATAGCATTGGCAAGTCCATTGGGAATTGGTTGAAGGCTTCCAATAGCATGTTTTTCTCTGAAAAAACTTAGAATTTCTTTACAGTACATGCTATGGAGAGCATGTTTTCCACAGCTGATAGCTGAATGACATCTACAAGTCACGGTGACAGCATCAGTCCATCAGAGAGCCAGGAGAATTCAAAGAGATGTGGGGTGAAGCCTTACACGCTTCTGCTCCCTTTCGTAAACCAGCGGTACCACTGTTCCCTTTCCCAGACGAGCTGTTGTGTGGAACGATAAAACAACTCCACTCTAAACCCCACATCCATCTAAACATATCCATCTAACCGTTAATGTTGTGCCAGGGATAGGCTGGATATCGGGAACAATTTCATCACCAAAAGGGCTGTCCAGCCCTGGCACAGTGCTGGAGTCCCCAGCCCTGCTGGGATTTCAAAGCCATGTGGATGTGGCACTTGGGGACACAGGGCAGGGATGGCCTTGGCAGGGCTGGGGAATGGTTGGACTTGATGATCTTAAAGGTCTTTTCCAACCTAAAAGAATCTGTGGTTCTGTGGACCTCATTCACACAGTGAGAAGATCAGCTGGCTCACAGCAGCCTTACCGGGCATACAACTTTTCAAGAAGACACATTAAAAAGGAGAAAAACCCTGGCAAATTCACCAGTTTTGGTGCTCTTACCTGAGCAGCACCTGAGCATCCACAGAGGGGCTGTAGATCCCAACATCACGTCGCCGCCTCCTTCGCAAGGCTGAGCACATCCTGAACAGGAGGAACAAAAAAATCAGAAAGATGAAAAATCAGACATAAGAGCACTTGGAAAAGAGGGTTATCACCGCCACTTGAGATGTCAGAATCAGAAAAATCTCAAATTTGAAATTTAAGCACCCTGACCACTGCTGCTGACTCACAGTGAGGTGAGTTATAGGACAGATATGCAAAGGACAAAATAAATTTGCAGACAATCACACACTTAGCATTTCTTAATTCTGAAGTGTTTACCTTCCCAATTAAAATACTGCTTAGCCAATAAAGTTATTTTGTATGTAATATATGCTTTATGAATATATATGGAGCTGTGGTACTAAAATCAATGCAAACACCTCAAAAGTACTTTAATTTTTTTCTGTTATTAAATGAAGCCAGTGAATCTGCTAATCTCTATGTGCATAGCCATTCATCTCACTTTAATGATCCCCCTTGGTTATTTTTTATTTCTTTGTCCTGTTTTGATCAAGCTCATAACTGATTCCAAACCATGAAGACCCTCCTTGCAAAGTGTCTGCACTGGCTCTGCGTGTTTGAGAATATTAACATTAATCAGGATTTGGCTCTTTTGCACCTCCCAAGGCAGTCCAACTAGGATTATTTTCAGCAATTCAAGAACTAATTTTTATTTGTGATGCATATCAATTTCTTTCTCAAAATGAAATTTCTTGTAGAATGCCACCCAGTTTAACATTTTTTGTAGGAATTTGCCATTGATAAGATTTATAAATTTCAAGGACATTTCAAACTCATCAGCAGGAGGCTGCCAGTGTCACTCAAACTTTATGACAACACAGCCCCAATATTAGTGACAGATGCCTGAAGAGCAAGTCACCTGCTACATCCAGTGGTCTGTAGCTGACATTCTTCTGATTCTATCTGCTAGAACATTACTACATAATAATTTAAAATTTTTTCTCTCCTCAATGGCTTTGAAACAGATAAAGCTCCTCGTAACACAAACCAGATAATTTTTACACTGTGGCAGTGCATCCCACATCCTATATTTTTCTCTTCTGCAAGGATTTTACTCACAGCGGGAGAAAGACACCTATTTAATATCATCCCAGGTAAAACTCATAATTTTTTTTTTCTGTTCAGTTTACCAGGAAATGTAAAAAGGTCCTAAACATTTAAAGTAAATGCACCCCATGTGGCTCTGTGTCTTGCTGAACAGTTTGCCGATCCAAAGGGATGCCAGGAAGAAGAGACTTTTAAAAAACAGCCGTGTGCATAGATTTTCTGAAAGATTAGATATCGCAAAATTGCAAGGAGAAAAAACTAGGCTTCAGAAATTTGCTTGACTTAAGGGAATGAGTGGTGGAAATTCATTAATCAAAGTCTATGAGGACTTTATTAATAACTCCGCCTGGTAGTTATAAAGGAAAATAATAAAATTTTGAAACATTTAGAACATTTATGGTACCTGCAGGGATTGCCTCTGTAAGAAAGTGTCTTCAGGCTAAAGCTCCACTAATAAGATCACAATTACTGATATCAGTTTGAGGAAAATATAAGAGTAATTTGGGCAGAAATGAGTTTGCAAGAATGCAGAGTTAATGAGAGCATCTGAGAGTGTTTTTTTTGAGTTTTCCTGGGCTGTAACACAACAGCATCTTGGGCTACTAGACCAGATTTTGACATAAAAATGAAAAAAAAAAAAAACCCCAAAAAACAAAAGGAAGAGCTGGAGTTCATCTTGTTTGCTTCCTTCAATGACCTGATGTAAACAACCATTTGGGTTTTAGTACATGGGGTGTAAAACAATTATTTAGATATTTTTCGTGGAGAACGTATTAATTATTGTAATTAGTCAGTGAAATGCTGGCAGTCAAGCCTGTCTCTCTACTGAACTAATCTTGACAGTGAACCCAGTGTTTTGGGGAGAATGTCAGATTTTGGGGTTAAAGATTCTAACTTAGATTCTGGTCTAATTCTTATATGGAACAAAATGTTACTTGGCAACCATTAGGGAAAAAGGTCATTCTAAGCTGTAAAAGGATTCTGTGAGAAAATATTCCAGAGGCAAATACACAACATTGACAATTAGGTTATTAGACAATTCAATTAACCAAAGTTTCTGTAGTGCAAGTCTTATCCTGAACTTTGGTGCATATTATATAAAGTTATTTTTGTATTACATAAATAAATAAATATAGAAATGAACAAAGACCTTTAAGAGTGCTCAACCAAATAGAAAATGTATCCTTTTCCTGTTTAAATAATGCTTATTTTTCAGCTGCATGGTCCCATTCCTTTTAAATTTCACTTTAAATATTCCTCCTTCTCCACCAGATTATTCTGCACAGCATTTGCTGAGGACCTTCACAAAGCACATTGTTTAAAAATAAGCAAATATCCTCTACTTCAGTGTTGTAGTCCTTTGAATTTGTGAAGGTGCCATTAAAATATGACTTCTTTTTTTTTCTTGAAAGACCTTGTTGTAGAACCACTAAATTTTCTTTACTGTACTCACCCCCTCAGCAGTATTCAGTGAGAGCAATCAGGCCATATTTTCCACTCATGCTTATGTAAATCACAAATAAATCATTTGCAGCCAGCAGGCGTGACCCAGTCAGAGCAGGTTCCCAGCTGTTAAGCATGGGCTTAGTCAGGAAAGATTTGTTGGATTCTGTGGTTCACGCTAAACGCGAGTAAAGAGCAGATTTATCTCTGCTCCTGGTTCAGAGAACGCACCTGGAATTTGGGGTTTTGCGAAGGCTTTATCACTTTGCTCTTCCCTGAGCATACACTGAGCTAAGGACTGCGAGGAGGAGTTGTGATCCCATTCAAGTCTGACTCAGATCTCGACTCTCCCTGACATCCTCCTGTTGCCTGAGTGTCCTTCTCTTTATCCTTGCCACACACAACAGCGGCGACAAAACGTGGAGCAGGGGGGAGAAACAATCTATCCCCATTTTACCATTGGTTTGGATGCATTTCTGCAGGATTTAAGAAATTCCTGACCCTAAGCACCTCCAAATACCTGGTCCTTTCTCCCAATGCAGTTATCCTGCCGCCTGCCTCAGAGCTGCCTTTTGCAGGTTGTCCCAGGAATGGCGGGATTCAGAGAGGAGCCACAAAACATCGAGGCACGGGGTTGAAGGGCAGCATCAAAAAACACTTTACATTTCTTGATGCCTTATTTATCCCATCTATCTATCTATCTATCTATCTATCTATCTATCTATCTATCTATCTATCTCTTGTGGTTATTCTGAACATAACACTTCATACTTTGAGAAGAGACAAGCAAGACTGGGTTGGGTAAAGGCAGAGTTTGTAGAGTCTCCCCCCAAAGTGGCAGATGGATGAGCATCCAACCTCCTACAGCTCGAGTGCATGCAAACATCAAAATCAAATTTCATTTCTTCTCTATCAAATAAGACAGAGCATGCTGTCTTCTTTGAGTAATCGGCATTATCTACTCAAGCACTGATATTTCTGATCTCTTAAACTCTGTTAGCTTGGCCCTCAGAAGATCTTTCTCTGTGATTAGATAGTGGGGAGAATGCAGCCAAAAAAAATGATTGTACCAGTGCACATACACAACTGCCTCTATCTAAGCATTGATACTGGGAAAACAGATCCCTCCTGGTTTGCATCCCGAAATCTGGGTGGAAGGAAGTGTTAATAAAGCAACATCGAATTAGAGGGAACAGACCCAGCTTTCCCAGCTCTAAATTTACCAAAATTTATCTAAAATTACTCAATACAAAAAGACATGCACTATCAAATCTCAAATGTGAAAGAAAAGGTTCTCCCCAGAACCTGCTGAATCACTGATTAATGAAGTTAAAGATTTAATTAAACTAAAGCATGATTTTTTTTTCCTTAGTATCTAACCTTCTAGGGAATAAAACACAATAGTTTTGGGTTTTGTTCTTTTAAAAAAAACATATCTTCCCAAGCTCGTATTTCCATTTAATAAAGCAGAATGCATTAAGGGACCAAGGCCTTATTCAATCTAAGCATTTAAATTACTTAATGGAATGTAAAACAGAAGCAGAACTTCAAGCTGATGGCTATCGGCAGTCCTGAGCTGCCGTGGGCTTCATCGACCTCTTTGTGGGCAGCACCCATCAGTCAGGGGTGACGTGCAGGGCTCCACACCAGGACAGCTCAGGGTGCAGCCCGTGCCTGTGCCGAGCCCAGTCCAGCGCCAAGGGTGCCCCGCACGGCTCAGGGTTTGGTGTTTTCAGCATCTGCCCGCTGTGATTGCACTCCATGTGGCTCAAGCTGCCTCTCCGGGCTCGTTTTGGGCCCCACAGATCACCCTTTGCCATTTGGGATCTTCCCACCAGCAGGGGCAGGGCTTGGCTCTCGCTCCCACCACCATCAGCCTTTCACTTTTACTCTGACTTTCCTTAAAACCCGCTTAATTAGGGTTTAGTGTCTGCCTTCATGAACAGCTGTTTGTATCTCTTTGGTTTTTACTATTAAAGAGTTATATTTTCCAGCAGACAAATAACAGTGTTCTGAATGATTCTTTATATGACTAATTCTATTTTTAAACAGACAGAGCAGCAGCAAGAATAGTGAGAGTTCAGCGTTTCTTGACTCCTGGAATCAGGAATCGTTCAAGCAAGTAAACTCAAAACAGCTGTGGTAATTGGCTGAAATTGCCACTTTTAATGACACAAATTATACCAGAGTGATGTTTAATGAAAGCTACAATTCCCAGCTTCTATATGCAAAATTTAAAATGTTCCCCTAAATTGTGTTGACCTCTCTTGTTTAATACCCTGCTAATCTTTGAAAATTGGGAACAAATGCTTCAATTAAGAGACAATTAATTGACAATTAATTCAACAATAAGCAGATGGCCAGAAAGAGCATGCTGCTATTAAATGAATCAAATGTGAGAGGAAGCATTTGACCTTTCTTATGTAAAGCTCCCCTCCTTGAAAAAAACACTTTTCTAGAAAAGAAGAAAGTGTGTGGATTTTTTTGTGTCATACTCTGCAGAGCTATAACTTTGAAAAATGAAAATAAAAAGCTTATTTACATCAGTATTTTGGTCTAGGGGATAGGAATTGTGAATTAGGAGGGAAATAAGGAGCAATAGCATGCACAAGTGCAAGAGGATTTACAATAGCTCTTGCACCCCAAGGCCTAATAGAAGAAAATAAAGCCGCCATTATCATCAAAACTGCAGATGATCTCATAAAGGCCTTGTCTACACGGGGAGGTCAGCACAGAACAAGCTCTGTTATGAATTTTAAGTGCAGTTCCAACTTTGCCTGGCTCCCCGTGCAGGAGCAGCGGCTGCTTTTCCATGGTTACCATGGGCGAGGTGCGCGGAGGGCTCGGGGCGGGAGCGCATTCCCCAAAACTGGACTGAGGCACCCTGGGCACAAAGTGCAGGTTGGGCGGCTCCTTCTGCAGGGTGGGGTGGGAAGGGGCTGGAGAAGCTGCCCCACAGGTGGCATGGGGCAGTTCAGCACCCACGAGGGAAAAGGTTCTTTATATTCACCTTTCTGCTCTTTTCCCTATAACAGCCCCATGCAGATCAGCCTAATGATTATTGTCCTAATTGTATCTTGGTATCGATCACAGAATCCCAGAATAGCTTGGGCTGGAGGGGATCTTAAACCTCATCTCCTTTCAACCCCCCTGCCATGGCAGGGACACCTCCCACTGTCCCAGGCTGCTCCAAGCCCCAATGTCCAGCCTGGCTTTGGGCACTGCCAGGGATCCAGGGGCAGCCCCAGCTGCTCTGGGCACCCTGTGCCAGGGCCTCACCTCCCCCACAGGGAGGAATTTTCCCCCAAAATCCCATCCATCCCTGCCCTATTGCAGTAGGAACCCATTCCTTGCGTCCTGTCCCTCCATCCCTTGNTGCCCTATTTCAGTAGGAACCCATTCTCTGCGTCCTGTCCCTCCATCCCTTGTCCAAAGTCCCTCTCCAGCTCTCCTGGAGCCTCTTTAGGCACTGGAAGAGCTCTAAGGTCTTCCTAGATCCTTCTCCAGGCTCAGTCCCAGGTCTCTTATCCTTTTGCAGAGCTGTGTGAAGAGAAGACTTGAATTCCATACCAAAACTCCCTGGGCGAGTCAAGGCTTCACTCAACATACCTCAAAAAATCAAAGCCAAATTCCCAGTGGCACAGGGGATATTTTCAGATAATTCAGAAAATGGTCCTTTTGCAGCTCCTTGCTTCTTTGAGAAATGTGTAAAATTGCAATTTAGCTCATTGAACCATTCTATGTGTAAATAAAACTTTATACTAAAGTTGTAATGCGGTGCATAAAACAGAAAAGCTACTTGTCCCATTCAGCAAGAATTGTGTTTATGGGACAGTAAGAAATGGATTTTATTAGCAAAAAAAATAGTTATTCTGTCTCAAATAAATTACAAAATTAAATTGATTTTTTAAAAAAATAGACTTGACCAAGGTAAAAGTTCCTTTAAAAGAACTCAAGCTACAGATAAACCAATTTTGCTGTTCCCCAAATTTTTATTTAACCTATAGTTAAAAAAATAACATGGTTAACGATTGAAATTCATAAATAAATAATTCCTGCCATCCCTTACACAGTGCTGCAGGCGCTCTGCCTGCGTTCCATTTGATGCTGTATTTTATGCAGTCTGACTACGATTTCATTGGTAATTTATACTGCACAAACCTTGACACCTGGGTGGCAGAAGCAGTAAGCTCAGCTTTCTGGGGCTTTGGCACAGGTAAAGCAGGCAGGTTAATCATTGCTTATACCTGGAGCTCTCTGCATTCTGTTAATATTCATCAGGTGCTCCTGCCCTTTATTTCTGTGGATGTCTCTTAATCCCACCATGAGAACAACCTAATCCAAAAGCTGGAGCAGCAAGACCATTAAGCAAATTCATGAATACTTTCTTCATAATGCTCATCTTTCCTATGTCAACATAATAGTGATTTTTTTTCCTTTAATATTAATAACACATTTGTACTTGAAAAAAGGTATTTTTCAAGTATTCCAGAAGTTAAGCAACCAAATAAAAGTCACTGTGTAAAATCAGTTGTACTCTGTGACTTGTGCTTGGTTGTCCCCTGGAAAGGACCCCCTGAACTGGTGAAACTCCGGGTAAAATTTACATGGTTTAGATAAAACATGTGCAGACAGAAATAATTAAACTGGGTTTCTCCAGGTAATTCATGGGAAGTGGAAGACATCAATGCAACTGGAAACACATTTAACTATTCTTTCAGGAAAAAAGCCAGAAAGAGGTGAGGAAAAACAATCATTTCAATGCTGATGAAGCCAGACCCCCTAAATATCTTGTTACCTGGCGCAGTTCTGAGCAGGAAACACAGAAAGCGATGATCCAGAGGTGGCTCCTGCTGGAGCCTCCAGGGGTGGCACAGCCTCGATGGTCGAGCTCGGAACTGGGGAGCTGGAAACAGTCACAGAGTTCAGTGGCACCAGTGTTCTTTTAGTCAGGATAAACTCCCCACCAGACCCCTCAAATCTTAAATATGAATGATTTTACCACCGCAGCCTTTGCCTCTTCAGTTTCCTCATGCTGCTGTTTAGTACATGAGATTGTGAATCATAAAGGACATGAGCCTGTGAAATAATAATGACCTACAATAAATAAATGTATGATGCTCAGAGCCATCAAGGATTTTTTTTTTTCTCATATAAAGACTTTTTATACTCAAATAGTGAAGTGTTTTTACCTAAATCACTGGCTCAGTTGTTTTCATCCTCAAGAAGAGAGGCCTTGTTAGTGATTTCTGCATTATCTTGCCTTCTGCAAGTGTTTAGTTAAACAGCCTGAGTTAGTGAACTCTAAAATCTGCTTTAAATTTATTGCATTGGTCCCAGTTTCCTTCTTTAATTAATGTTTAAACAGTCCCCCAGCAGTTTTGTGGCTCTCTCCTCCCTTGGAATATCTCAATCCATTCTCAGTTCTCATGCTCAGAGTTCTGGGTCTACACACTCATCAGCAGATGCCAGATAGGGAGAAAAAGAAACAAAACAAACAAACAAACAAACAAAACAACACAAAAAACCGAAAAAACAAAACAAAAAACAAACAAACAAACAAAAAAACAAAACACAAAAAAAACTTAATTAAAAAAAGAGGAAGATGTAGAACATGGTTTAGGAAAGGTCATACATAAATATATGTTTTCAAATTTTATTGTCATAGAGTCAAAAAAGTGAAAAGCAAACAAGAACAACAAATCAAAATAAAACAAAAACCCTCTAAACAAATGTATAAAAACATTAAAGTAAAACATTTTGGTTAATTTAAAGTGAATGTTCTTGACACTGTTGTTAATTTTAATCTACATCCCAAAAGGAGAAAAAAAAAGTACTCTTCAGTGAGAAAGAACAACTTCCACTTATAGTCAGGTTGTATAATGTGAATTGTAGTAAACATTATTTTTCCAAAATAAATCATCTCATTTTCTGAAGATCATGCAAATAGCTTTTGTTCTGAGGGTTATAATTGTTTATTATTGTTAAGATTAGACGTCCTTTGATTTTATGAAAATTATTTGTCAATTGTTTAATTCCTGTAGTAATCAAGATAATTAGAAAAAATGGGGGGTTATTAGTTCCACACTGGAATTTCTAAATGCGTGGCAAAGTAGCTGTCATAACCATTAATATAGCTCATTTTTGTAAATATTCATTGTTACATTTGAATTGGAATTATCCAGGGATATTCCAAATGATCAGAAGATACCTGAAAAAAACATCTTGTCAATATTTTAACAGAGCATCTGTGTAATTCTATTTCTCAGCCTTTGGTTCCAGGCCCAATTTAATTCTCTAATGACACCCAAACTGAGGGTTGAACTAATGCAATAGCCCATCCCTCCATAGCAACAATAATGTAAATAAATTGATGAGGGCTCAACACTGCACTGAGATCCAACAGTCAGATACCTTAGATATCTACACCGACAAATTCTAATATGGTTGATTTCCTTTGTCAATGAAGGTGTTTGAAATAACAAAATGCAGAAACAAGAGTGTCTTTACGATTCCACCACTAAGAAATCCAAAGGTGATTTATTTCCCTACAATTTTGTGATTTCCTGTACAGCCAGTACAATCCAAGAGTCAGATGTGGAACCAGAGTCCTAAATGAACCCATGCTCAGTGATGGGTTGTGTTCATTTTTGCAAAATAAAAAAAAAAAAAAAAGAAAAAAAAAACAAATTAACAGTTCTTTTAGTCTTTTGCCCTCATTTTTCTTTGTTGCTACTGGAACATAGGCTTAACTGGGGGTTTTTTTGTAGCCCTTCATCAAGTCTCGGCAGCTTATCTGCAGCTCCAAGGCAGGATCCAGGTTAGCAGGGTATTAGCTCTGTGTCGTCTTCACTTGAGACCAAAAAAGCATTCAGTCAGCTCATGAAAGATATAGTAGACCTGGCAGTTTATTACAAATCCTGTGCACTCATCAGCAGTCCCAGCAAGCAGGTGCACCCCTGCAGCTCAATTCAGGGATGCACAGAGGATAATGTTCCCTTTAGATCCAACTTTCTTCTCTGCTAATCTCCTGTCAGCCAAATTCTCCTTGCTCTTCTCCATTTCGCACCGTGTTTCATTTTGGAAATCCTTAATTAGCCACCGAGGCAGGTTAAAAAAAAAATAGTGACACAACTGATGAGTCAGCATTTCAGCTAACAATTACCAAAGTTTTTTGGGTTTGGTTTTTTTTTTTTTAAGCCCCAAACTCAAGAAGTGTCTGGCTCTGCAGCTCACTTTCTGGGGCTTTGAAGTGCAAATCAGTAAGTCCAGTAGACTGAAACTCAATCTGAATTACTCAGAAGTGTCAGAACAACAAAGGCTATGAAAGTGCTGTGCCCTATTTAACAAACCTTTGTAAAGAGATCGTGGTGGAAAGTGTGGAGTTTGTCACCTGGAAGTCTTTAAAAAGTTGTCTGCCTGATCACAACTGCCAGACCTTTCTGAGCAGGGTTTTGATAATACAGATATAAAAGTTCATCCAGTTCTCCAAAGACTCTCTTAATGATTTTATATAACGTGGTTTAAGAGTGGTGGTACAAAGGGTGATGAGCATGACAAGTTAAAGGCCAAATCCTCAAAACCAGCTTTATTCAGCCATGATTTCTGCAATTCACATCCTGCCTCAGTGATGCACATGAAGTGTCCTTAGTCCCGGTTAAGTTCCACCTCTGCAAGGAGAGATGAGGAAATGTAGGAGAATCCCCCTGTCTGGAAGCTGCCCTGACAGACTGCTTCCTCCCATGCAATAATTAGCAGGAGTTAATTCACCATAACGATATGTTCCTATAAAATTTTGGAGAAGCACAGGCCTTCAAAGCCCACACCAACCAGAAACATCCCACGCACTCATTAACTGTGTGATTCACCAAATTTAAATGTACAAAAATATCCATGTGGACACTTATTTCCACATATGTGACATCTGATTTCCTCCTCTTTCAGAGTATGAATTTAAATACACCCATGAAATCCCCTCATTTGCCACGTGGTTGCCTTGCTCCCTCAAAACATGGGGTTCCCTCCCCTTTTCCCAGCTGCTCCTGCTCATTCTCCTTTTCCAGCTCTCACACCCAGCGCAGTGGCCTAAACCTTCCTGCAAGTTGTCAGCCACATCAGTCTGCAAATGAAACACCTCACGGGAGAGACACTTTTCCTTAGGTGAAGAGAATAAGGAGGTAGAAAAAATGAACTGGAAACTGCTTAAAATTTACTCAGCATTATGCCTATAAATTTACAAGGTAAAATAGCCCAAACAGTGCTAGGAAGCCTTTTCAGAGCAGACATCAAGATTTATCTCAAGGAGAATGCTTTGAAATGTGACTGGAATGGTCTGGGCATCCTAACCCACGGAATGCTCCTGGGGAGTCAGGGTGTGCCATGCGCTGCCCACTGCCCTCAGGGCTTCGAAGAGGCTCTGGGTCACACCAGAGACCCTGCTCCTGCTCCTGGGAGAGAGGGGAGCCTGCAAACAGAGCCAGCCTGCATTTCCGTGTGGCTGCACTCCAGAGGATGGAGGCAATCACAAGACCTCCAGCAGCTCCTTGCAGAGCTGAGCTGATGCTCCCACCAGGCTCTTCCACCGTGCCACCTGCAGATCAGTAAAAGCTGCTGAGTTTCCCACCTGATTTTACCCATTTGGGATCTCCAAACATGAGGGTTTTCCTGCTAACACAGCCAGGAACCCACGTTCAGATGAGAGCAACTCCCTGCTTTATGTGAGCCGAAGCCTTAGGTCAGTGTTGTGCGGCTACAAAACACAGATGAGCTCACCAAAAGTCCTTTAAGCAAACAGATTTTGTAGACCCAATCTCAACCACCAGTGGGCAGTTTGTGCCATCATTCTTTCTCGCCAGTCAGCGCCTGTGAGCTCAGCCATTTTGTCTCCCCAGAAAATTACTTCAGATCAGCACTGTCAAAAATATAAATAACTTCTTTTTTCAACCCATTGCTGTTCCTCCAGTGGGTACAGAGCTGGAGCATCCTGCTGGAATAGCAGACAGAAATTCATCCCCTTGTTTGAGCCCGAACACCTGTGCACCATCTCACTTGCATGAGCTGGTTTTTCGGCAATTTATAACCATAGCTGTGAAACTAATGCGTGTGTGCTCTATGGCTGCCTGTTTACCCCCAGCTTCTCTTTGGCATCTCCCATCTATTTAAAGGAAAAAAACCAACCAAAAAACCAAACAACAAAACAAAACAAATTATAGGAATAATGAAAGACGGTGCCATGAGATACCTGGCCAGAACAGAGCAATTAATTCAAATTAGCATTGGGACTTTAGTGGGCCACAGGGACACAATGATTTATGTGAAAGATACTTCATGCTAGAATAACAAAGGAGACTTACTCACTTCCATATATTACAGCAATTAGAGAGGAAAAAAAAAGAAAAAGGATGTGCAATATTTCCATGGAGGTTAAGCTAAAGATACATCTATATCAATCCTTAGTGTCCATGGTTTCAACCCAAAATTCACCTTCAGCACCTCCTAAATCTTCCCAGTGGGGCCCCTGCCATGCTGAGCCCCAGTGCCCATCCCTGCTCCATCCCTGCAGACACAAGCCAGTCTCCCCTCTCCCCAGAAGGTTTCACGTGGCTCTGTCACACCTTCTCAAGGGAAAGTAAAACAAGTGTGGAGAAAGCGCAAACAAACAGAAGCTGCCACATTCGTGTTCTGGAAGAGCTGAGTCCCGTGTGGGAAGTGCTACTGTGTGCAAAGGACTTTTATATCTGTGTGAGTGCAACACCGTGGGATCGTGCCAGCAGTGCCAAAGAAGGAGATTTTCACAGCCTTGGTTAATTTGACTACGGAAACCTTGTGCAGGACAAAATTAGATTTAATTTACATTAACACTGCTCGTTGCTCACAGTGGAAGTTGTACTTGCTCAGAAGGAGACCTTCGTGTGTCACACAGGGGTACTGTGACCTAAGGTCTAAGCCTGCTTGGTATTCACAAAATGAACAAATATTCCATGAAAACTTTTGCCTGCCTTGTATCTGGAAAACTCTGATTTGAAGTACCACGTGAAGTCAGGTTTCTTTAAAGCATGCATTTTTAATGAACGTGAAGATGTCCTGACTAAAACCTAGAAATTTATATTAATAAGGATCAATCAGTAAATAAAAGCATCCAAATGCAATGCTGTCCCCTATGGCCACAGACAATACCTTGTATTTGCCTTAGCACAGTGAAGTCGCTGAACTGATAAATAAATAACAGCCAGAACCAAGACTGCTGTCGAGGTGATGTGCCAAAGAAAACAACGTACTAAATTTACTAGGAACAAAGGCAAAAACAATACCTGGCACAATACGGTTTGCAAAATAAAATTTAACTATCCTCTGAAGTAATTAGCAAGTACATGAAACTCGTAAACAGAGAAAAAGGGACATCTCCTGCTCCGCGCCTCAGACTGTCAGCCACGGATCAGGAGTGAGAACCTGTTTGACAGTGACAAGGCACAGCGGAGAGCGTGGCACCGCTCGGCTGGCAGGGTTTCATCAAACCACAGCTCCTTCAGAAGGGCAAATTAGCTGTTCTTGTTCTTCTTTCTGCCCCTCCTAAAATATGCTGTCTGCGTCCAAATAGAGACACCGGGACACGAGACAGCTGGGCTGTCAGGGATGCTGCTAACCCAGATCTGTCAAGGTGAACATGTGAGAGACTTCAGCTTTCCATAGGCTGGGTGGAGGAGGAAAAGTCTGTGCTGTCCGTGCTAAGCTGCTGCCGCCAGGGAGTCAGGAAGCTTTCAGCAACACACACAACTCACTCGACTCTTTGTGCAGTGCCAGGATGCTCCAGCAGGTACCCGCATGGAGGGGCTGCTGGTGAGGCAAGATGTGGGAAAGAAATCATGGCTTGCTTTGCAGGGTGGAGGAAAGAGCCGGGATTGTTCCATACCCTGCAGGTTTTCTTTAGCTGGGACTCTACCCACATCACCACTGGGATGGAAGAGTTAGACCATGTGAACAGAAAAAATTGCAATCCCAGGAGCATCTACTGTCGCTGTTGTGGCAGGAAGAAGCGGTGTAGCGAACACAGAGATGAACAGCGATAGCAAGAGAACTTTATTGTCATGAGTATCCCTTATATACATGCTACATGACTAATTGTGATTGGATAGAATTTACCCACCCCCCAAGGTGATTGGTTGAAGCCTGTACAGCGCTCAGTTCCAAAACATAGATTAGAAAGAGTGAGAAGAATTCAGCTTATCTTATGTTTCTCACAGGATTCATGAGAAAGAGAGAATTCTCAGAGAGCATCCCATATACATCTGCTCTGTTTCTAATCTTTCTGTAGCAGAAATTCCTTTAAGGCTGTGTCCTACAGGTGTTGGCATGCTTTGGGGTGAAACGTTAAAATAGGGAATCCTGTCTGTTCCATTTAAGAGCTGGTGGCTCTTTGGGTACAAGCTGGAGCTCACCACGACCCTCCCGGCTTCTCCCAGATATAAACTTTAAATTGTAACACAGTTTTCTAAAGGTTGTCATTGAAGTTCCAGTTTTGCACTTTTTTCTATGATTCATGCACAGACAGAATCATCACCACAGAAAAGAGAAAAAAATTGTTGAAATAAAACTTAGAGAGCATCCCATGAAGAAAAGGCTGCACCGGTAAGAGATGTCCTGACATCACGCTCGGCAGAGACCTTTCCCACAGAAATCTGGTCAATATTAGGATGAGTTAAGAGAACACTTAGAGAAAGCAATAGGTGTTTTCAGAATGGATGGGCCATTAGCAGCAGATAATTGAATACTTGTGGTTAAGAAGTGCCACTGAGCTCAATAGGAGCTGCACATACATCTGAAGCCAACACAGGATCTTTGACAGACACCGGATAAGGTGATGGGGAAGCAGAACTTTTCTGAACAACACGGGGAAAAAAGCTTTAGGTTACAACAAAAATCAGGAAAAAAGTAAACAAACAGACCACAAATTGAAGCTAAAATATTTTTAGCATGGCCAAACTTTTTCCAAAATAATGAAAAGCTTGGGGGAAAATCTGTGATGTAAATAGAGTTTCCCTTCCCTCAGGTCTGGTCTGGGGAAAAAGAAAGTACTGGAATGTCTCACCAGCTGTAGTCCTTTGCCTTCTACCATTTAAGGTGAGGAAAATTATCTGTATGTTTACATATATTCGCTCATAAAGAGTTTGGATTCAAAGTCAGCATTCTTTGGGTCATTGAATTTTGCTCCCTTACAAAGAACACGAAAACTGCTCCTTCATCAAGATATTCCTGCTTGTTAAAGAGTTTTGCCATCCTTCAGACCGATATATGAGGTCTGCCGAGGGTTTTACACAATCTAATAATCTCCCACGGGGAAATGATGGAATTCTCGTGACAGCCTGACCAGAGGGGCTGCTGGAACGCCCATCTCAGCAGACACAGGAAGATCAACTTCCAGCCTTGACTCCCCCACTGAGGAGGTCCCAGAGCTGACCTGGGCTCTGGCTCTTCCTCTTTGACCTTAAACCCAGCTGTTCCCCCTTTTGCATCGCTAAATGCAAAACCTCTTCTCAGCCTAGTTCTTTATCTTTGGCTTCGCTGCCATGTGTTTGATTATCTACCTATTTAACTGAAAAAGGCATTCCAAATATTCCTCCACTTTCACTTTGGCATTAATTATGCCCTGTTTTCATCTTTAATTTGGATTTTGGCTGTACATTTGCAAAGATGATTTGCTGGGAAAGCACGCAGCATCATTTGTCAGCAGCTGCTCTCCAAAATTGCCTCCTGAAGAAACTCCTGTGCCAGACAAAAAGTCTGCAAAGTTCAAAGGGGCTGCACAGAACTTACAAGACTTTCTCCTAATTAAAAGTTAAATATTTGTATCAGGCATTTGAAACAAGAGGTGAATTTATTCAGTCTCGATATTATTTTCCTGTACATTTTGTCAGTCTGCAAAGGTATTTGTTTGCTGCCTGCCAATATTTCTCCTCTATTTCAAGAAATCTGTTTATTATAGTTGTAAAATATGGATTAACTCACAATTTCCTTGAAGACAGTGTTAGGACTTCATCTATAACACCCTTCCCAATGCATTTGAAAAAGACAGAAGTGAGGATTTCAGGGACATAAAGCATACTAATGTCTGTGTTATGTGATACCTCACAGAAATCTTTCCCAAAATAAAAATGATTAATTTAATCAAACCTTGGATTTTGAATCTCTAGTCACTGATAGACGGATGTTCCCCGATATAAAATTACATTATTCCACTGACACTGATGTAGGTAAAACAAAAGACTTTCTATCTTTTAGCTTTGGTTGTACTTGACCCTTTTTGTTTAAATAAGCTAAGGTAATCACAGATTCACTCTGGCTTTCAGTGCATTTTTCTGATAAATCAGAAATCTGACTTTTTTTGCCAATCCCACAGGTTATGTACAAGGGCCAGAAACAGGGAAGTCTCCATCGCACAAACTATCCCAGTAATCTCAAACACAAATATTTTGACACAATTCCAGAATGATATATTGATCTCCCATAGGTGGTTTACGGGCACAATTTTGTTTACAGATTTTTCCTTTGTAATCTCTAAATATTCTTCTGGTACTGAAAATGGAAGATGTTATATTTTATCACTTGAGAGATATTGAATACAAAATTGCAACCCGCATTATTCAGCTTCATGTGAGGTCTACCAGCACCAAAAATTCTCTTTAGCCTGATAAATATCTGTGGAAGGCTCCATTTGTATCAGGAATTAAATACAGAATGAGGAACATGACCACTTGAAAATAATTTGTGTCTCTCCCCCAGCTTCTACTTAGTCTTAGTCTTTTCCTAAGAAATATTTAACTATTGTGAAAAATGCTCACAGAAGATCTGCACACTGAAAGACAAAAAAAAAATCACAATTTTTTTTCCTTGCAGTGACAAGGAAGAAATTACTGTGAGCCATTACGTTTTGCAGAATTGGGAATACCTTGTGCAAGGGTAATGGTGCCAGTGCTGCTGCTGATCCTTTTGGGAACAGTGACCTTTGCAAAGAGCAACAGCACCCAAAAACACTAATCTGGAGTGACAGAGGAGGGATGCACAGAGTCCATAAGCACCTGGAACGAGCTGTTTAGGAAGTAGCCCATGAATATGAAAACCAGCTCACAGAGAGCTGGCAGCTCTCTGGCAGGCAATGTCACCAGGAGCTGCGCCCTTCCACTACAGAGCATATATATTTTTATATATTTATATACTTATGTTTTTTTCAGTCCGTCAGAATTTGTGCTTGTGCTCTCTGAATCCATCAGCCAGCTCTGAAGGCATAACAATAGCTGGTCAAGGACAGAGCACACAATGTCTTTTCGCAAGGGGCAAAGGCAATCAAGAGATTTCACACATATTTGTGCTGCCTGAGAAACATCCTTAATGTGTGGGGACACAGACAAGGGTAAGAGCAAGAAAGATAAATTATCTTGCTCCTAGCTACAGTCAGCCTGTGGATAGAAGCAGATTGACACAGTTGAGTACAAGCACCACGAGCCAGAGACTGTAAATACCTGTTAGAGTGCAAGCTGAGCTGAGCAAGGAAAAATGCCTCTCCTTCCTCCTAACCCTTCTGCTCATCTTTATCTGTCTCTCCTGGTAATTTTATCATCCTTCTCAGAGAGCACAGAGGGGATGGAAAGGGTAAGTGGCATTTCTAACCCCAGCGCTGGATATTAAGGTGAGGTATTTAAATCTGCAAGATAGATTTAAGAGTCATCAGCTTTCGGAGACAAGCTCTTAGATTAGCAGCTCTAAAAACTCTCCGGGAATTACAGCTAAAGCAACCCATACAAAGCCTCCCAGTAATCCCATTTTTGCACATTTGCAAAAAATGGATTGAGGAGGCTGAGAAACATTCAGCCCTCTGAAACCCGGTAGCTTAAGTGGCTACTGCTGCAGACTTTGGCTAATTTACACTGCCAGGTGCGGCTCCTACAGAAAGATTTAGACCTGAGAAGAAAAACAAGAGAGAAATGGTGAAAATTTCTTTGAAATATTCCTATTTGCCCTCCTCCTAAGTCCTTCTGTGTTCTGCATATGTTGTGAAACTGTTTCTGCTTTGCGATGGCTGAGCCTTGTACAGAGAATGCGGCACACTGGGACAACAGCTCACTTGCTGGATTCATGTCTGGCACTGCACCATCCTTCCTGAGCAGATTGAGATAGCAGGAATTGACCAGGCACAGCCAAGAAAATAAGGCCAGCCTCTAGGTTTCCTGGTGTCCTCAGCTCTCCAGTCACAAGCCTGTATTTTGGATCTGCCCTAGGACAAAGCTCACAGTGCTGCTCTCACAGGATGGTCCCACCACATCACCCCTTCATGGAGCACCGAGAGCTTTGGGATTGCCTCGTGGAAACCCAGAACTATCAAAAGGTCACTACAGAGCTGACAGTGCCCAGGATTTGGTTCTCCTCCCCTTTTAAACTATGGAATGAGATTCTCTTTTACCCCATCCCAAACTGTGTGTGCCTTACCCTTCATGGAAAAGAGGTCAAGGCGAGGAAAGCTGCTGGTGTTGTGAAAGGTCTAAACCTTGTCCTGTCGTTTACAGGACACAAGTAGGGCATGGCAACCTGGAAATATTTCCACTAATTTATAGGTTAAGCAGAGGCATGTTCAGCTAGGGCCATACCCAACCTAATTAGGCACAGCATCAGGGAGCATCCCAGAGAATCTTTCAACAGGCAGATGTGGTCCACAGCTCGCTGCAAACGTGTGTAATGGACAGGAAAAGTGGGAGTCCTGCCGGTCACTTTTTGACATTCCCGCACTGGAAAAGATGTGGGAGAGCTGTTTGTAGCGAGGAGCTGCTGTCCTGAAACCCACGAGCAGCGCAGCCATCATCTGGACACATGACCATATGGCAGGACACGCGTGCCAGGTGAAGATCCCGGGAGAGGAGCTTCCACCTTCAGAACATTGCTGCCAATCACTTCCTCCAGATTGCAACAGGCAAGGCACAGAGCACCCCAGCAGACCCACCCCGAGGTTTAGAAAAGAACTAACGTGTTTGGTATGGAGGAAATTCAGCGCAATATTGAAATATGAATAAAATAGAATACATTGGAATAATATTATCGATGTATCTTGAAATGCAGCAGTAATGCTGTTTGATGGTCTCCAATTGAATATTCTTGTTTTGCTTCACTTCAGTGTCTGCATTTTGTTTTCTCACTTTGATTTGGAACTTATTTCAAGTACAAAGAATTTACCACAAAACAGAGGGAAAAAAAAAAAGTTTCTCATTGATCAGAGGCAAACACTTTGCATTTAACACAGAAACACAGCTCCTTACAACAGCATGAATCCCTGACCAAAAGAGAAATTTAATTTTTTTTAAAAAATCAAATATTAGTGATTACTGTAAGGATCACTATAAACACCAGCTCCATGAGTGCTGGAGGAGTCCATTGAACACAGGATCTAAGCAGCCATGCTAATAACCCTAAATTAGACTAGAGTTTACTTAATATTAAGATTGCTGAATATTAAACAAGAAACTTGTAAATTCCGACGCAGCTGATCATCCCCTAGACGAGCCAGTGAATAAAATAATCCCTGAAGTGCTCAAATTCATGTACTGTTGAATCGCATTTTTCATCTCTGATTGAAGAGCAGAATGACTCGATGTTATCTTAGTTTTATCTCCATGGAGAGCTAAAGACAGCTACTGTCATCTTGCATGCCAGGTCTGTCACTCTTGGGACATCTTGCATTGGGAGTCTAAGAGTATTCAATTTTTAAGCAGTCTTCTCAAATGCAAGATACAGGTTGTGGAAAAAAAAAAATCTTACCAAATGAGAAAATAAGAAATTAATTCCTTAAGTTGCACGTCAGAGGAAAAGGCATGCTTGTCTGCTGTTTAATTTTCAGAAGGAAGGAAAACAGAAGAAAAATCATAACCAAATGCAACGTTTCATCATTAAAACCACAATTAAATCAAAACATCAGAAATAATGTCTGCCTGCTGTAATTAAGAGTTGAGGCACAGGAGTGAGTGCCTTCGAGGCAGCTTTCATTGCCTGCTAAAACCCTTATGTTTGCTTAGGTACCGTGTTGAGAACTGCTTAAGAAATCTGACAGACATTTTCAGTTGATGCATTGGTGGACTAACTGTAAAACAGCAACAAAAACATTTACTTGTGAAAACAGATATTTTAATGATATTGTTTGTTTATAGGTAAATATATATACACACACACACAAAATTTTCATTATTACAGTGAAGGGTGGGCTGGAGTCGAGGCCCATAAATAAGATAAAAGGGAAGTTGTGCTGTGCCTGAAAATGAGTTTATACTCATAATAATGTACTGGGCATTACACAAACCCAGCATGGAGTGGGCTTGATGGTAGAGTGAGCCCGTAAGCAAAAGGATTGGACCAATGTGTCAAAACCAACTCCTTTTCTATTAAAAATTAATTGTCTCAAGCAGTATATGACACTAAAACTTAAATTTGCAGCTCACTCTTTAAAGGTGCCGAGCTGTAGGCTTTAATCCCCAGAGGCATTAGTGCAGGTACTTAAAGTTTGTAAGTGTGGAGTCTTATTGATGTAAGCACCTCGTTAAAAGGGCCAGATTACAAAGCTTCTTTGAGGATCTAGCCCTCAGCAGTGAAAAGAAGCAATTTAGGCCAGAGACATCAGAGTGGGCTAGAGCCCACAGGTGTTATTTGCATTTGGAATGAAAGCATTTTAATAATTTAATCAGTTTTGAAAAGCATTGTGCAGACACGATCCCCAGTCATTTTGAGGAACTAAGTCCTCTTAAATTCTAATTCTTACCCTTCTGCTTATTCACAAAATAGCTTTAAGGAATATCTTGCCATGCCTCAGCTTTTCCATCCCTACAATACGTTCCTCAAAGGGCCATTGTGCCTGTCATTAAATAATGCTGGTAAAGCACTCTGAAGATCTGCACTTGTGTTTATATTCCATGGGAAATTATTACTGGAGCATTAGTACCATGGGAAGTTTGATATAAATCCATGAACTATACCATTGGTTACAATTCTTCAAACACTATCTCCAGCATAAAGATATTAAGTGAAAGAAATAGTTGACTACCTTAGAACATGGTTCTCTAAAACCTTTATTCTTACAGCTATATTATATTCAAATGTCAGAACATATCCAAGCACCTATTTTTATTTTAAGCTTGGCTGATTTATTGATGGCTCTGCTTAATTTTTAAAACATTTTCTCCTTTAGAAATTAGTCTTCTGTCAACCTCTCTAATGTACACAATCTGGAGTCACAGCATTCATCTTAAGCAGCTTAGCATTAATGTTTAATTCTGCAGTCCTTACCCTGGCTGTGCAGAACAGTTTGATAGTTTATGTCTTTTGCAATCAGTAGTTAACATATATTCCTGTATTCTCGACTGAACTGATAGTAAGTTGCTGCTCTCTCCCACTCTATTTTCTCTGGTATTTTCCCCCTTAATTTCTACTTGGTTTAAGACACTTGATTTTCCATTAACAGTTAATTTTGAAAGCAATAATCACGATGCTGAAGGACACAGGCTCTCTGGCCCCTCTTTGAATGCGGGAGTTCTTGGTGTGGTTTTGAATCAGACTGTCTGAGCACCTGTGGCCACGGTCTGCTTGTTTGCTTCTGTGGTTCACGGAATGGTTTGGGTTAGGACGGACCTTAAAGACCAGTTCCAACCTCCTGCAGGGACACCTGGACCTAGACCAGGTTGCTCCAAACCCCGTCCAGCCTGGCCTTGGGCTGTCCCTCTGTCACCAAGGGTTTTGGCCACACCAGTCCCTGGTGTCACGAATATCTCCTATCCCACAGAGCAAAGCTTCCCACAAGGATGATCCTGTTTCAAGCAGCAGAAACAATGCATTAACCCTCTCTCACACTTCATATAAGCAGAATAAACCATGGGGTGCCTCATGCACTGACACATACTCCCCAGGGGAATTTAGCCCAGCTTAAGTGCGCTGATTTTCTTCATTTTTCATATTTCTGCCTACAATTGCACATGTTAAACACCTACACCTCTTATATACCCCGGGGGATGCTTTCTGCTAGAATCCACACTCAAGCAACCCACTTTTCACACGAGAGGTTTAAGGCTGCTCCGTTGAAGTACGTGGGGATTGGGTAGGTATGTGTATGCTTAGCATTAGTCTGTGCTTATCTTCTATTAAACCTAATAGGACTCGGCACTTGTTTAATGTTAATTATACCCTTATGTGGTTTATGGATTGGGGCCTGGATTACTTATTTGATTACAATTAGGCCTGTGATTGCCTGTTCACTGAGCTGAGACTGCTCAGCCATGAGCCTGAGTGCTTGTCTGCTCCCCACCTGCCCTCCTTTGGAGGAACAGAAGTTGCTCCATTGGCAGTGCTGAGAGGTTTCTCTTAGCCCCATGGTAATGATGGATTAAAAAATAAAAATGCCATTTCTTCTCTTCTCAGTGCCTTGTGACAGTGAACAGACAGAGCTGTCTCAATGAGAGGGTGAGCAAACCATCCCCAAAACACAAACCTTTTACATCTTTGGTACATGAATATAAACATGCATTACTCCCATCCAGAGAAGCTGTAAACAAGATGAACTCTTCTAACCTCAGTCAAAACTGTCAAACTAAAAACCAGAGAACAAACGCTCTGGGGAAAAGGAAGAGGTAGAGCAACCTTTAGCAGAGCAGCAAGATCTCACCCCTTCCACTGTGAAAAGCAAAAACTCGAGGGAAGAAACTCCGGTCCTGTTAAACACTAACAGGCTTAGAGCTTAGTGTGACTGCAGCAATTTAACAGTGACCTTGCACAGTCAAAACCCACCGTCAGCTGGAAACAATATTAATTATAGTGGTACAAAATGACGCACTTAAAATTCATTTTGTGGAGGGCAATGCTTACAAAGTTTTTTAAACAGTTAATTTCCTTATGCAAAGCGTCTTCTCAAGACAAACACATTAAGAAAAACTGATACCCTCATCAGAATGATCCTGTGGTTAAGGTAACAGATTGGGAGTCATTCCCGAGGTCTGTGTCCTTTTTGTGTCTTATCTTTGAGAGACAGATTGTGAACCAGTTATTCTCATTGATGAGTAGCACTTGCACGAGTTGCCCCTACAAAATAATGATACAGCTCATGCAGGCACTCATCCATCACTGCAAAAAAGACATTCTCAATGTAACCTTTAGATTGAAAGAGATGTTCAGGGAAGTCACTATCTCCTCCTGCATTTAGCACAAAGGTCTCCCTGCAGCTGCCATGTCAAAGGATCTGCAATATAGGTAAAGACAGCCTCAACATTAGCCAGAAAATAGCTTTCTAAAATATGTAAGTAAAGAGCTATTACAGTCAAAATATTAAAATATTTTCTGCTGTAATCCTTGTCCCTACCTCTCAATGATCTTAGAAGCCTTTTCCAGCCTACACTGTTCTATGATTTTATTTGAGGCCCCAAGGACAAATTTGAGGCTAAAGTATAACAGAAAAGGAATAGTTAAATACTGATTCATACATAAAAGCTTACTTCTTTTTTTTTTTTTTTCCATAAATGGCAATCATTCAAACTATCAATCATCTGGAGAGGAAGAATCAGCAGGCAATCTAATTCAAGGAATTAGATTGTAATGCCTGATGTAGATCTACCAGTTAATTTAAATAATGAGTCACCTGGTAGGCAATCAAATCTAGGTCAGGACATTTAGCAGGCTGAAAATAATGAGTCTAACAGCAACAGAGCTAACAAAACAATCCAGATAATAATGACAGCACAGAATGACAGTCCTAACGTAATCAGACAGTGTGCACAAACTGTAAATAGACAGAGTAAAGAGAATGAACTTGTGTAGGGAGGCAAAACATATTCTCCAATGAAACTATTATAGAAGAATTATGTTTGGTTAAAAGGAAGCATAGTGACAATCACAGTGAGGACATGCAATATTTATGTGCTCTGACTGCATCTACGATATCTGTGAAAGCCTTCTTTTCCCGCTTTTTTGTTTGTTTTGTTTTGTATGTAAAGCAAACACTGTAAAATTTGATTGTTGTTGGGTTTAAGAAGTAAGGCAGAAAAAAACCCCATTTTCCTAGTGTCTTTTTCTGATTTTTGCTTGAATTAATATTTGGTCTTGATTTTAGAAATTGCTTCTCACCTCAAGAAAATAAGACTATGGGAGAAAGAAATCTTCAAAAGCAGCTCCCCCTGCAGTCCCCTCTGCCTCGGTGTCCGCATGAATCAGGATATTGGAATTATGTTATTAACAGGGAATTTCACAGCAGCATCCTCCCCAAGCCCCCATTTAATGTCACAGAGCTCTGCTCCTCGTGCTCCCCGAGCAGCCCAGGGGCTGGAACCACACACAGGCACTCCTGCTCCTGAGGAGCGCAAGCAGGAGGTTGGTTTGAGTGGGAAACACTAGATGTCAGCAGCTCTCCTTGCTCTCCAAAGGCTGCTGCCTGCCCAAGAGCGCAGTTTTTACTTTATCCCTCTGCTCCTCTCTGGATGCACGGCTCCCGGATTATGGGATTTTTATCTCCACCAAGTCCTGCCTATGTCCAGCTGCCACAAAGTGTTTTCTTGTCTCTGATTTCAGTCTCGTTCATTCACATAGGCAGAGGGCAGTTCACTCTGTTAGTTTGTCAGGGAGTTGGGGTCTGGAAATGCTCTTTTGTACAACCCACAATGCGAAGCATGACATGGACCCTGCGAGGAAGCCAGGCCCTCCTTCCCCAGTGCCCTGCTCCAGAAATTTTAGAGTTATAGAATCATTGAGATTGGAAAAGTCCTCCAAAAGTCCTTTAAGATCATCAAGTCCACATTAACCCAGCACTGCCATGCCCAGCTCTAACCCGTGTCCCCAAGTGCCACATCCATGCTTTTTTAAAATCCCTCCAGGGATGGTGGCTCAAGCACTGCCCTGGGCAGCCTGTTCCAAAGCCTGACCGATCTTTTGTTTTGGGGTTTTTTATTGGTTTTTTGTTGTTGTTTTTTTTTTTTTTTTTGTTTTTTTT